>KZ807195.1:115182-133715 GCA_000696205.2 Oncopeltus fasciatus | reverse complement strand
TTGGAGACAAAATTCCTACTGAAATTAGAAATAATTAATAATTAGAATAGAAATTATAGAAACCAAAAATATAATTTAATAAAAATACCAAGGCTCATCATCTCCATACATAAATACGCACTTTTAAATATAATAAACATATTTCTAAAGAATACTTCAAATTTAAAAATGAAATAAAGATAAAGCTTACTTCAATTAAATCTAAATCATTCAGAGATTTTCCTGAAATTTTCAAAAGACTGGAAATCGCTGGAGCAGGTCCAATCCCCATTATGCTAGGATCCACTCCAACAACACTGTAACCTACAAGTCTTGCTAAAGGTGTAAGATTATTAGCTTTTACAGCAGCTTCTGAAGCTAAAATTACAGCACCAGCACCATCACAAACTCCCTAAAAAATTAAAGAAATACAATTTAAAAAAAAGAAAAGTAAATACTAATTTCAAGAAAAACATTTAGTCTCAGTTCAGTACTTAGACTTAATTTGTTGGAATAAAATAAATTAACATTAACTATTAATAATTATTTGAAAAAATCAATGTGACAGTGTATGAGTGTGTTTATTACATCATTAGTTTTGCTATTTAATGTAATATGAATCTAATTTTTATACTATATAGTCCTCTTGAATTATTTTGTATATATTTGAATTATTTCTGGTGATTCTTTAAGCATAAAAGCAATAAATGAGGTGATAGTAAAAATATTAATAAGCTTGTTAACATCACACAAAAACTACCTAACTCCTGGAGAAAAGGCTATTCCTTGTACATACTTTAGTAACATTCTGTAATAATAAAAACATTTTTGTAATTTGATTAAAATTAAAAACAAAGAACAAAATAAAAATGACATTCAATGACAATCATATGAGGAGAGAAGGTGACCAATGACACCACTCTCAAATTATTTATAGACTATGTTCCCAGGAGGCCAAGGGGCCATCTTGATTTGAGTCGACAGTGAGGGTTATAGGGGTTAGAGTTAGAGGACTGTGTATGTGTTAATAGATTAGGATTTCATGGCAGTTGACTGTGGAAAAGGGAGAAGTGGGAGGAAAAGAGGTCTTGAACAAAGGGATGTTAAAATTGTGGTGAAAGGATTTTTATACATAATAGGGAGCATTTGCGATTATTTTGAGGGTTTTGGATTGAAAGAACTGGATTCTTTGAATGTTGAAAGACTTGGCGGCACCCCAGATTTCTTCCCAGTGTGTCCAGATTAGTGGTAGAGCGACAGCGTTTTCTATCATAAGATTGGAGTTCCTATTCATGAGACTGAATAGGAGGCCATGTAGTGAATCAGTGGATTGAGTTCTTGTCTTTAAATTTTAGTAAGTTCGCCCCATGTATATGAGCCAATATGACTCCATCTGTACCATAATTCCAGGTAACGAATGGAAATTGAATGTGGTTAAGGATCATTGTTAAAATTCACAATTTCAGGAAAGTTTTTTTTCCCCAATTGGAAATTAACTAGAATGTATTTTGCTTCAATGATTTTTATTTTCCTCTCAGTGGATTCTGCCCACTAGGGAGCTCGTCCCCCGGGTTGTCGATGGGGGATCTCTCCGTGGAAGTCACACTTCTCGGAGGGGTGGGCTTGAGTAGCCCCGTGGACCATTAGGTACCCAATGCCAGGAGGTATAGCCCGGCCAACCCCCTGAGAGGATAAATATTTGGGAGCCAGTTGTCCCTAGGATACGGGCTCTAGCACTTGACTAATCACCTGTCTGGAGTATAACTGATTCACAGTAAATAGAGAAAGAAAATGACACTCCACACTTAACAGCATGAAGAAGATAGAGATAGATTTTTATTCTCCATTTGCCACACCATTTTTTGATATTTTTGAGATTATCTTATTGGTTTTTAGAAGCAGCTTTAGGATGGGAAGATAGGATAGCCTTGTAATATGCAAATAGAGCAAAATGGTTAATTGGATAGGAAGGGATGTGAGCAGTGTATAAGTTGAAAAGGATGGGCCCAAGCACATTATTTTGAGGAACTCCCACTTCGACTTGGTAGAAATCGAAGTAATCTTATCCTTGCTGAACCCTAAAGAAATGATTGGATAAGACTTAAGGATTAGATAAGTGTTAATAGGAAGTAAGGATATCAGTTTAAACAAAAGAGTGGTCTTTCCACACAGTGGTGTGCCAGGCTCTATCGAATGCTTGAAAAAAAACAAAAACACATACACCCAGGGGCAGCCCTCTTTTCACTAATGGGAAGAATTTCCTCTTCTTATCCTAGTCTATGACATAAAGCACTTGTTGGAAAGTAGAATGCGTACGTCGGAAGCAGTACTGATGATTTGGGAGGATATGTAATAAATTACAAAGAGATATATCATTAGTTAAGGTAATTTTCTAATAAAAACCTTGTGTAGCATCTTGGAGGTCAAAAGCATAATTTTCTGCAAACTCAGACATCACAATGCAGTTATTTAGTAAGAGATTTTCTTACACGTGTTTGATTGGTTGGTTGAAATAAAAGAATGTTTTAGAACCTTGCTGTCAAACAAATAATTTAAGAAATTTCCTGTGGGTTTTATAAGTTTCCATGAATCATTTATTCTATATTTAACCCACTTTAAGTCAGATGTTTAATAGAAAGGACTCTTCAAACAGAGACTTAAGGTCACTGACATCTGGACTTCCTTCATGGTGACTAAAATAACACAAGTCAACATACTTGTTAAGTCTTTTTATAATTTTGATTCCTCAATAAATCAACATTGGCAGTATACATTGAGTTAACTTTAATTTGGTATTTTGAAAGACAGCACACAAACACATTGAATGTTTGTGCACTGTCCATAAAGCTTAATGGAAGAACACAATGTTTAGTTCTAAGTTTGTAAAATTAAAAAAAAAAAAAAACTTATTTTCTGTTCAGGATGTTCATTGAATAAAACAAAATATTTCCTCAATCATAAATAATTCACAGTTTTGGAAATTAACTTNCGTCAAAATTGTCCAACATAAATTAAATTTTCCTGCCACCAAACATTACCTCAAAAATGCAGCCCATGGACCAGGGTATAATTAAGAATTTAAAGGTTTCTACAGAAAGAGGATTTTGAGAAGAATGTTCTGATAAAGAATCATGAAGTTCATGTTCTTAAATTATTAAGTATTTTTAACCTTTTAGAATTTATTTTATGAATAGTTGGTTCTTTTATTTACTCATTGTTTTTTCTTAAAGAGGGTAACAAATATCAGAAAAATAATTGTTAACTTAAACAGCTTGATTTTTTTCTGGAGCGGACAGAAGAAAATCTTCTTTTCTTAGATGAAAATCATTTGTTCACAACTAGTTTCAGGTAACTCAAGCATAGCTTTATGACAACCATCACACATTTTATCATCTCCAACTATGCTTTTATAAGACATTATTAATCACAGTTTTTATATGCTTTTCGTGGTACGTGTTCTAGCTGTTTAAAAGTTACTAAAACAGCATAATTTAATATTTTATGTCTTTGCCTCTGTTATTGTACTATTTAAAACTTAATTAGGGGTGCCAGGTAGTTCATGGGATCCGTTTGGGTCTCACGATCCTGGCATTGCAGGTTAAAATAAATAAATCCCGCCCAGGGCAAGCTTTCATAAAGAAATAAAACCTTATAAGGAAATTTCCCTAACCAATTGTGAACAATTGTCCTTAGCCATGGATGTTTAAAATGGGATGACAATCTGTAGCCAGCCCCTCCCTTCATGACCCTAAGAAGAGGGATAAAANATTTGTACCTACTGTGACTTTCAACCCTTATATCCTATTTTCAGATATTTTTATATTAAAAATTACATTTGTAGTTCAATCTAATCAATTGTATTTATTACAATTGTAATTTAAAATAACATTTATCTTTCTCTAATAATCTCTTGCTAACTTTTATCAAAATGGGATTTGTAGGGTGCAATTTTCTAATGTTGTTTTTTACATATTAACATTGACCACTTCTGAGAATTTACTTTTGATTCTTGAATTAATAGATGCAGTATATCATCAGATGCTATAAAATGAGTAATAAATTGCAGATCTTTATAAATAAAATGATTTTCGCTATCAATCATTTTAAATAAATATTTGGTTTGCTTAAAACAGAGGTCTGTCTCATGGTGATGCATAATAATCAATACCAGCTTCCTGAGTAAATATTAGTTGAAACGATTAGAATTTTTATAAATGTGGGGAAGAAAATATACAATAACTGCTTCTTTGCACCGTGAAGAATTTTCAATTATTATAATAAAGTGTAGTATCAAGATAAAGACCCCAAATTTCACACATAATTATTTTATTTCACAGCTAAGCGCTTTCGGGATCTACGATTCCCTCATTAGGGCTCAGGAATCTATTAAATAACAGACTATGAGTTATAGATCAGGTTAGTTATTGAGAATTTTTTCAATTATTCTTGTAATATTAAATAATAAAAACCAAAATATATAAATGCATTTATATAATGTAACAAACTTCGTTCTGATGCCCACTATTTAAAAAAACAGGGAAAGTTATTTTTTCCCTTGAGCTTTAATTCAAGTTTTGAAACATTTATTGGACACTGCAAAGCAACTTTCTCCTGTGTAAATATATGTCTCCGAACAAATTATTATTTCTTGTTATTTGACATCACCTAATTTATGTCCAGTTATTTATGAACTTAAGGTTAGATTAAATCTAAATTTCCTTCTAATAACCAGTTGCATCCAAGCATACAAGTATCTTTAATCCTTAACAGTCACTGGAACAAGCTAAAACCTAGTTATGACTGTTGTGCGAGTCCTATTTAAAACTTTCTTGGCTAGCGATTTAATAGTGAATGTTTAGACCCGAGTGACATCACTGCACCCGTAGGTATGTAGTTTGTGTAATTATACTGTGTATAGATCGATTGTTGAGTTTTGGGACTCTAACCCTCACCGGTGGTTTTGAGAGTGCTTGTCCAGTGGGCACAATCTGTGGGGTGAACTGGTATTATTGTGAACTTACTGTGAAACCAGTTAATATATGTAGACCAGGGACTAACCTAAAGAAACCTTTCCCAGAAAATATAAGCTCTATTAGCATTCCCTTGTAACAATGAATAATTAATGGAGGCCATTAATGAATGTAAGGAAAGCCTGCACTGACTTGAGACCTTGCATTATTATTATGTCAACCAACAACAGATAAGCAAAACTTCAAACAGAATTTTATTATTATAGCTAATAACTCACAGAAGCAGATCCAGCAGTGACAACACCATCCTTTTTAAATACTGGGGACAACTTCTTTAGAACTTCAATTGATGTCTGAGGTTTCGGATGTTCATCCATTTCAACTGAAACTTCTTTTCTCTTTATAGTCACTTTAACTGGGGCAGTTTCTTCTTTGAACCTCCCTTCATCATAAGCTAAAAATACAATTTAATTTAAATATTCTTTTAAAATTAAAAATTTNTGAAAAATAAATTCTTGTGAATTTTTTGTACATGACTTTTCTATACTTCTTTTTGATCAAACCTCAACTATTGATGAACTCATATACCATACAGAAAATTATCTCTTTCCCATAGTGTGGTTTTCACAATGCTAGGTCATCAATCCTCAACCTGGTAGACATAGGTTTTCTGTTACTGAGCTGCCATCATGTAGGTGAGCCTCTCTTGCCTGATTTTTATTTAAGAGTTTTTCCTACTAGGTACCTGCCTCAGCAGCATATTGGGTGGGACATACAGTAGAACTTCTCTATATCGAACTTCTATATATACATGTAGATATGAGATTTTAAATTTTATTCCAAATTTAAGTCTGTGCTAAATTTTGCGAATAAAAAAAAGTGAATTTTTCAATTCACATTGTGGTTTGACTTAGAATAGGAATAATTTACATTAAAAGCACAGATGAAACACATATTCATATCAGTAAAGGGATCACCAATGTCACTAATCAGTGAACAGGTGATGTTCGCATATATCTAAAAAGGTAACTGTCAACAATGGTGGTCAATTTGCATTTAATTAGTTTAGAAAATATGCTAACATAGCAAAATGACTATACTTTGCACCAAAGTGTATAATGAAACATAATAGTCATGTGATTGGGTCGCCAGAGTAGCTCATGAAATCTGTTCTGGTCTCGTAACCACTAGTCAAGGTATATGTTAGATGTTAAAATGTCTGTCATACAAGAGCTGTGTAAGCTAAGCCAATTTCCCATGTTGGTTAATGATAAGCGAGAATAATAATAAAAGAGCAATTTGACATCACAAAGAAAAGAGAAGATTGAGCCTGAATGGCAAGCTCACTGAGGAATATCTGGGAAAAAGGGATGTGGGGGGGGGGGGGGAGAGATAGAGAGAGAGTATATAAACTTTATACTCTTCAATAAAGTTTATGTTCTTTTATTATTCCAATACCTCTTTATTTTATTTTTTACTAAAAATCAACTTCGTTTCTGTGCCCTTCTTATGGTAAGGCACATAAGAATAACACCCAGTCAAATAGCTCAACAAAACTATCTATCTATTTTATACATTCACTATTTTTTTAATGACATTAATAAGTTATGCTGAGGCAACAATCTACCAAAGAAAATGCTTGATGAAGTGTTTTAAGAATGACCATGAATCAGAGAAGGAAGTGTTTATTAGCTATACAGAGATATAAGTAATTGACAAGCTGATGTCTAAAAACACTTATTACCAATGCTATAACAGAGCATTTTAAATACCTATAGTATTGTTAAGGTTTTATGAGAAGCATGTAATAAAAGGACCAGACCCATACAGAAGGGACCACCTGCCCCCAGGTGCCTAGAGGGTTCTATATTGTTATAATTGCAACTCGCCAGCAGCCCTCGAGTCAGTGTCAAATCACAGGTCTCAAAGAATCGGGGTCAGTGGCAATGCAATGTTGAGTGACAGTAGCACGTGATCTTAATTGATCTATTGAAGACAATTAAGCAAGTTTTGTTTTAAGGCCTCTTTGTAAATTAACACTTCCCCTTTAGTTATATGTTTTTGTAATAAGCTGTAAGTAATTTATTTTTAGTTCTTATTTATTTCTTAGTTAGTAAATTTAATTGTTATTTGTATATGTACGTGTCATTAGTAGGTATAATTATTTATTTTTAGGTTTAATTGTTAGTAATTTAGGTCATTAGAGTAAATATTATTTATATTAATAAATTAACTTTAATTTATTGTGGTAATAATTATTATTGACCCATAGCAAGTATGCTGCGAAGTGACACCTTTTAAAAAATTTGACTTCATTTTTTAAATATACTTTTTAAGTTGTATAGCAACTCAAAATCAATTTTGTGGACTTAAAACATGGAGCTTAACATTTATAAATAAACAATCATTATTTTTTAAGAAGCCCAAGGTTGAATGTCTTGATGTCATACTACACTGAGAAATTATACCTATTCACTTAATTTAAGTTATCCCAAGATAGTTACTAGTTTATCATTTCGCAGTTTCTTATTGCATTAGTAAGTTATATTGAAGGTAATATACTATTTTAACTCAATGCAAAACTATCCCTATAACTATGCTCACAAAATATTTTTTATTAATTCACCATAATAATTATGACTAAAATAGCCGAATATAGAAATTAAATTTAAAAAAAAAATCTCTTAATTCTTCAATCCTATCAATTCAGTTTAGAATCTATCACCACCTGTCACACGGGGGATATTAAAATACATGTATAATAAATGAAGTCCAGAGCCATTCAGAAGTTATTTCTAAATTGAAGTACAAACAGATACAAAACTAATTAGAAAAAAACATATACCTTCAAATACTTTAGCTATAACCCATGAGATAGAAAGTGGCTGAACACGGGTTACAAGCGAGAACCTAGTGGGAGTAATGTGAATTATAATAATTTTTGGCTTTCATAATGCCAAACATGGTAAGTTATATCTAATTTGTAGTTATTGGGAACAATTTTTTAAAATAAAAAAAACCAGCTTCAGTGGGAATGCTACCAATATCTTCTTAGCTAGTAGAAAACATGACAAGGTAGCTTCTATGTCAGTAAGAAATTCACCCCATCACACCCCATTCTCACCAATGGTATTGCCCCTATTCCAGCACCACCAGCATTGCCATGGGACAAGATTGTTCTCATTTGTCATTCAAGAGTTAAAATTAATTTTCTTAATCTAAGTAAAACAAATTAAGAAAAATAAAAAAATAAAAGAAAACCTTTCTTCCAAAGTTGTTGAGAGCGCAAAGCATATGCATCAACTTCTTCTCGAGAGATTTTGTACTGTTCAGCTAGTTTTTCAGCAGTGAGACCCATTGGTAATTTGCAATATGTATCGGTCAAACTAGCCCATAAAGTGTCCTCAAATTCTGTCTTTACTCCAAGAGGTACTCCAAATCTTACATTTCTTACAGTAAATGGTGCTTGGCTCATATTATCAACTCCTCCAGTGAGAACAATGTTTGCTTCTCCCACAGCAATACACTACAAAACAAGTTGATTAATATTACTTCCAATTCTAGGTACATGAAGTTATTATTAAATAAACCAAGATACATATCTTAGAAACCTTTATTTATACAGTAGAACTTCTCTATATCGAACTTCTATACATTGAAAATCCCCATATATTGAATTTTCTTTAAATCCCCTAATTCATTACAAAGAAAAACTGTTTCTTTATATCGGATAAATATTCTATAAATCGAACATTTTTTGACCTAGTGAAATAGTGCGAGCAAACAGCTCTACGGAAAAAAAAAAGGTGGTTTAAATGTAAACAACCCGCAAGATTGTTAATCACAGGCCATGCTGTGAATCACAAATTCCCTCCAGTCGAGATGTCACCTCAATCTGTAACCTACCTCTGCTTGGGCCGTTTCCCTGTTTGCCAGCTTGTCAATTTATTATTGTCAGCTCGGCAATCTATTCGTCCTTTTGTCAGTGCGGACGTCATTTGTTAGTGCGTCTCTTCGTTTTTCATTACAGGTGCAATGGAAAAACGTAAGTCTTTGTCTATTGCAGAAAAGCTTGACCTTTTGAAGGATGCTGACAATGGAATGCAGAATAAAGATCTTGCTCAGAAGTACGGCATTCCAACTTCTACTGTATCCAAAATTTTGAAAAACTGTGAAAGTGTGTCTAAATCAGATGATTTTGTTGGGGTTGAAAGGAAGCGCTCTAAAAAAAAGCCAATATGATAAGATCGATCAAGCTCTACTAAAATGGGTTAAACTAGTGCGTGACAAAAACATGCCTATCTCGGGACCCCTCTTAAAAGAAAAAGCCTTGAAATATGCTAAGTAGTCAGTCAAAATAATTTCCAAGCCAGCACAGTCAAATTTAAGAAGCGGCATAACCTAAAGGAAAAAGTTATTTCTGGGGAAAGTGCACTTGCATTTGTCAATGAAAATAATTGCATTCAATGGAAGGAAACAGTTTTAAGAAAAATCTAATCAGAGTATAGTCCAGAGGACATCTTTAATGTTGATTAGAATGGCCTTCTTTTTTTTTTATATAAATGATTACCAAACAAAACACTAACTTTCATGAATGATGATTGCCACAGCGGTAAAAGCAGTAAAGAGAGAGTGACACTTTAAGTTGGTGCGAATATGACAGGCAAAGAAAAACTAAGGTTATTCATAATAGGGAAAAGTAAAAATCCTAGGTGCTTCAAAGGAGTTAAATCCTTAGTGAATTACAGTTTTAATATGAAAGCCTATATGACTAGTGATATTTTTGAAGAGTGGTTATCAAGCTTAAACAAAAAAATAAAAAAACAGAGAAGAAAAATTGTAATGATTATTGACAATTGTCCAGCTCACCCTAATGTGTCGTCAAAATTGTCCAACATAAATTAAATTTTCCTGCCACCAAACATTACCTCAAAAATGCAGCCCATGGACCAGGGTATAATTAAGAATTTAAAGGTTTCTACAGAAAGAGGATTTTGAGAAGAATGTTATGGGCCCTGGAGACCGAAAAACCCCCTTCAACCGCTATAGATCTGGGAACAAGCATAGCAGAGCTTGCAAAGGTTTAGCAAAATTATGTTACTGCCACTACAATAAAAAATTGTTTTTCAAAGGCCGGTTTTTCTGAAACACTAACTAGTGTAGAAGAAGAAGATGGTGTGATGAATGACGTACACACAAGTTGGCAACATTTGCAGGAGAAAAACTATATTGGCAGATGTTTAATAATATACTTGACCTCAGAAAGTGTTACTGTCTTAATCAGCAGTTAACATTCCAAAGACACTGCTGGATCATGATAGTTAGGTACTGGACACCATCATCCAGCTCTTTATAGTTTTTGAAGGGATTGGTTCTGAGGTGAAAATACTCTTCTAAAGAGTTCTGAAAAATCGGCAGTCCATGGGGCCATTTATTAAGGTTGGTGGCCATTTATTAGGGATGGGTGTGAGAGACAGTGCAAGGAGGACAGGGCTGTGATCAGAGGAAAGATCATTTAATGTTGTTAAGTAGTGGAGGATTGGAGTACAATTTTACAGATGAAAAAATCCAGAATATAAGGAAGACGGTTTACATCGGTGGGCCAGTAGGTAGGAGAGGAAAGACATCAAGTGGAGAGATGTCTTAAAATTAATTATTTATTTGACAATAAAATAATTTTACCTGTGCTCCAGATACAATTGATTGGAAGCCTGACCCACATAATCGGTTGACACCAAGAGCTGGACGATCTTGTGGAATACCACATCTTAAGAGAACATGTCTTGGTAAATAAATTCCATCAGCAGAAGTATCCTAAACAAAAGAAATGAAGATTTTTTATTTTTCTACACACATAAATTATTGTTACTTTATTAATTTTTAAAATTATTATTATAGTAATTTTTTTTCTCACAATAGAAATTAACAAAATCATAATTGCTCCATAAAATTGTCAATTACTCCATAACAGAAAGAAAGAAAATATCAAATAAATGTTACTTAGCCCATAAAAAAAAAAAAAATAATAATAATAAAAAATAAAAATAAAATAAAATAAAAAAAACTCACAAGATGTTTTAATAATGATATTAATTGTGGTGTGTAATAATAAAAATCTTACTACATCAGCCTGGAATCGATCCCAGGGTCGTCTTCTACTTTGCAGGCAGGTATGCTCACCCCTAAATCACCAAGGCAGGTCAGACAATCTCTCCAACTCCCTGCACTTTACTCCGAATCTAAACCCCCACGTAATACGAATACATCGTCTTATACTCGAAGGAGCAAACATTGTCGGCTATTTGTTAGACTCTGGTTTTTTTTTTTCTCCCCCATATTTCTTATTTTGATAATGATTTAATTGTGGTGTGTAATCCCACGTTAATTTTGTAATACAGAGTTCTCACAAAACATTAGACACATTTTAACTAAACATCCAACACCCCCTAAACTTTTGATTGTTCACCTGATGATTCACAAGTCGTGGGTATTGCATCTTAATGGGGAAAAAAAGTGCATTTTATTAACCAGAAGATCAACCAATAACCTTCCCCCTCCGTAAGAAAATTAGGACACATATACTTACCTTGGAATTTAAAATTCAACGAACATCTCAACTGGCTTCCTCAAATAAAACCCCAGAAAAACAACTGCACCTGCTCGATGATTTTACTGAGAAGTCTCGCTAACACTGCATGGGGGACAGGAGATAGGAAGTGCCTGTTGCTACAGTCCAAGCTTGACTATGGCTGCATGATTCTGCCACTGAGTGAATCCTCCCTATGCTTAATCCTATCCACCTGATCCCTACGTACTGGGGATCGGTACAGGAGCCTATAAGTCATGACCAGCCCTTAGTATATGTGCTGAGAGGGAGCTACTGCTATGCTTCAGATTGGATCAACTTACTCTTTCCTACTTTGTCTAAATTATATCCCAAACCACCCTGTCAATAAATTTCTAAATCAAGAACTACTCGTATTTCAAGATATGTTGAAAATAAACCATATAACAAATGTCTGACCTTCCCACAAAGAATTCTAACCTCCTGAAATACTATGACATCCCCTATCCCAAAATAATGATGGATTTGCCATCCACCTATCCTCCCTGGACCTCCCTCCCATAAAGTTAAATGAGATGCTTTATTTATGAGATACATAAAAATATACTCTAATCCAATAATTTACGCTAAAGAGCTTAATTGAATTATACAGACCATTGGCCCCACTTCCAACATATACACAGAGATAGGTCTAAAAACAATAAAGGAGCTGGTTCAGTCTTCGTTATTGATGACAGACTATAAATTCTCTCTTGATGATTTATGTACCAATTGCACAACTCTTCTCAATACTCAAAATAAAATAACCATACTCACAGATTCTCAGTTCTCTGTAGTTTTCATTAAATCCATTCACCAGTCAGAGGCTATCATAACTGACGTATACAAAGTTATATATGACTACATAGTTACCGTATCAGCGTAATATTTTTATTGATTCCCAGCCACTGCCTAATACCAGAAAATGAAAAAACAGCCAAAGTTACATTCAAATGGGCCTCACTATATTTATTAAAGAAAAAATCTTTAAAATGGGAGTCTGTCAGGTTGGCTACCTATGATAATGATAATAAAGTAAAAGAAATCAAATCACCAGTAAAACATTTATCACCGGGACTCGGAGAGAAGAAATAGTATAGACGAGACTACGCATAAGTCACTCGAACCTCACACAAATATAGATTATAAAAAAATAAGATTCGCCCATATGCCAAACATGCAGAGAAATTACTGGTATAAAACACATATTGAGTGATTGCTTTGCATATCAAGCTTCACACACTGAATTTAACATAACCGGGTCCATTGATGAAATCATGAATGACAATCACAACAAAATATCTATTATTTTCCTCTTCCTAAAAGCAACAAAATTATATCAAACTAAAAATATAGTACTAACTATAAATACCATAATACAATACTAATAAGCTTCATAACTCAGATCTAAAATGAAATGTGAGGGATGATAGGGTGGGGGACCTGGTGGTAGTGTGGGGTTTGACGATGTGGTGATGGGCAGGGGGTGAGAGAGGAGACCGGGTTAGGCCCATGAACATCATGGAAACAATTCCCCGTAAAGGAAACACTGCCCAGCACACTCCTGTAAGCTGAGCATGCTTTTCCTACAGCTTTGTGGAAATCCACATGTGTCTTCTCCAAACTCTTCCTTGTCCTCTGCCCAATCTCCGGTTCTCTCCCCAATAGATACGTAAATAAATTTATTCAATATTGAAATGCTGACAACTGCAAGAGCTTGCATTTTATATAAGAGTATAATGTACTACACTGGTTCACGTCAAACCATAAAACAACAGTTCTTGGATCTAAGACCAACTAATAAACGTACCTTGTCGTACCTTTTACCATTATGCACCAATAATAACCCATTAATTAAAGCCAGTTAATAAGCAACTCCCATTACCCAATAACCCAGTAGATGGCGGCCAGTGGCTGGGATTTGGGCTGGGGCACAGCCAAACACTAGAAAAAACATGCCAGGGCTTCCGTGCCAACAAAAATTAAAAATTGATAATATATTTGCAACCATTATGAAAATTACAAACAGCCAATGAAGAGGGATTTTCATAGGTATATTGATTATGAATAATATTAAAACTCACCAAAAGTACATTCCCTATTGCTACAGAATCAATTTTCTGTGGGGACAATTTGCAAGACTCCAATGCTGCATTAGCAGCCGCTACCTGTAGGTCACATGCACTGGTTTTAGTAAATACACCACCATATGTACCAAATGGAGTTCGTTTAGCAGCAACAATAAATATACCTGAAAGAATATTAAATTGAATAAAAATTGATGAAGAGTTGAACCAAAATAAAGCACCTAAAGTAAAAAAATTTCAAAACAAATCAAAACCATGACAGTACTAAGAAAAATTTAAAAAGCCCTATTAAGTTTCATAAAATACAATTTTCATTGTGATCAACAAGTTAAAGAAAACTTTATCTTTCTGGAAACTTCAAATCTAATACAAATAAAAAATATTTAATTGAAACAGAGGCAACCTGTGCAAAAATATCAATTTAATCAGAAAATTAAACTATTAAACATGCAAGTGCACATATATTAATTTATATACCAATACTAAAATGAAAATAATGTTTATTACATTCAATCATGTTATTTCATATAAAAACACAGATATCTAATAAAGAATGACCATGAAAATGAAAAGCATGATAGCTAACTATTACCACAATGTTAAAACTTATTTCATACTTCACTTTCTATGTCACTTTTGATGTTACAATGGTAAAAAAATTAATGATCAATTGACAACTACTGATAAAATACTTCCTTGAGTTTATTAATCTTGTCAAAATTAAATACTTAAAAAAGTGTTACTAATGTTTTTTTCTTTATTATGTATTGATTTTAAGGTTTTTTTTATTACCAATTAGTTACCAATTTTGAATTTCTATAAAATATTTTATGTTAAAACAATAATTTAAGTGCTAATTAGGGTTCAGCCCAAAAGTTTATACAAAAATACCATTTCTTATGTATTTGCCGACATTTAGGCTTACAATGTCATTGTGTTTTGTTTTTTTGTTGTTTTTTTTTTTCAACTTTTAGACCAAATTATCTATTATATGATAAAATTACAAAATACAGCTAACTATTTGAATATAATATAACGTGAATAAATTTTATTTTTTAAAAACTATAATATAAGACAGGCAACAAAAGCCTAATTAAAATTCATAAATCTAGAATTAAAAATAGAGGCATTGATAATTTATTGAAACTCTAACATAAATAAAGAAAGGTGGGAAGGGGAAAAGGAGGGGGAGGGGTAAGACATGGGGGAAATACTTAAATCCTGCTCAAAATTCTAAGTTGTTCACTGGCATAGGGGGCACCAGGTTAGCTCAGGGGATCCGTACGGATCTCGCAATCCTGACACCGAGGGTTCAAATCCCGCCCAGGTCAATCTTTTATTTATAATATAGAAGCTTGTCCTGAGCCATGGGGTGTTTAAAATGGGGTGGCAACCTGTAGATAGCCCATCACTCCAATGACCCTAAGTGGTTGCAAGGGAGACTAACACACCAAAAAAAAAAAAAAAAAAAAAAAAAAAGTTCACTGGCATAGAATCATCCTGAGTTGCAACAATGGGAGGAGGGAAAGAAGAAAAAAAAAAGAGGCAGAGAGAGCAAAGTACCCAAACTAGATTAGTACAATACTAAGACAATTCACTTTATTATTTTCAAAACAGTACTAACTTGAATCACCTTATAAGTCAACTTTAAAAACAGCTACAAATGCCTTAATTTGAAAATAAATAAATTATTATTCATTACAGATTTAAAACAGAAGCAAACATTAATGAAAAAGGAACTATAGCTGGGCAACTCTGTTAGCAAGGATAATAAATTGGAGAATAACATCACAATCATAATTATTACTCCCTCCTACTCATCCACATAATTAAGTCTATTCTTTAATTTTTCTTTCTTTCTTTTCACTTAAGGCTAATAAGGGAAAAACAAGGGTCATGCTAGAAAAACTTATATTTAGCATTATAAGCAAGAAAACATAAATTGAAATAAAATTTAAAAAATTTATTTTAATAGATTAAGTGCCAAACATGTTTTTAAAAATACATTCTTGGAAAGATGCCTGATTCTTCAATGACTATATGACAGCTTTAGACACTCTATTAATTTTTAAATATAAAGAAATACGGGAAAATACAATAACTTATTTGATTTAATGAAAAAAGAAACTGAAAGGAGACTTTTTTTCATTTAAAATGAAAACCTGTCTTCATTATTTTAATACCCATAAAATTATTTTAAGGGGTTACAAACTAAATACTGTTATAATCATTTCATTCATCCCAACCCTAGAAAAAAAAATAGTTTCATACAATTAATGATATAATTAAAATTTTAAATTTAAATAAAAATTTCTACTGATGCAGGATTACACACACAAAAAAGTCAATTGGTCATGCTAGAGCAAAAAAAATTTATCATTATCGAATATTCAATAAGATTAATTGTGAGAGAAGAGATGTTCTGTAAAAGATGTATAATAACTTGAACATAATTCTTTTAAAATACTTCCATTCTGTAATTATATATATATAATTGAAACCGGAAAGGTATATTTAATGCAATTTATTTAGGAAAAAACTAACAATTGTATCAATCCAAATAAAGAGCAAAGTAAAATAATATAAAAACAAATGGTTCTTCAATTCATAGGAAATGAAAATTATTTATAAGGCTAATTAAATGAAGGATGTTAGGATTATGATATATATATTGCTGAACAGTGCAAGCTAGAATACTGCTAATTCTTCAAAATTTTACCTTTTTCCATATTCCTTTGTTCATGCATTATTTTTCATTATGACCATAAATCAAAAGACACTAAATAAAAAAATATTAAATCTTTCAAAACCAATTTTTTTTCCTAACCAAAAGAGAATTACTAATTGTAATTTAAACGAAAGGAAATATTAAGAATTACCAAAGTATATCTAAAATTTAAGAATTGGAAAAACAAATTTGTGAAATATAGTGAGTATGCTTGTCACAAATAACCAAATTTTCTAGTAATTATAAAGTTTAGATATNATTATATATATATAATTGAAACCGGAAAGGAATATTTAATGCAATTTATTTAGGAAAAAACTAACAATTGTATCAATCCAAATAAAGAGCAAAGTAAAATAATATAAAAACAAATGGTTCTTCAATTCATAGGAAATGAAAATTATTTATAAGGCTAATTAAATGAAGGATGTTAGGATTATGATATATATATTGCTGAACAGTGCAAGCTAGAATACTGCTAATTCTTCAAAATTTTACCTTTTTCCATATTCCTTTGTTCATGCATTATTTTTCATTATGACCATAAATCAAAAGACACTAAATAAAAAAATATTAAATCTTTCAAAACCAATTTTTTTTCCTAACCAAAAGAGAATTACTAATTGTAATTTAAACGAAAGGAAATATTAAGAATTACCAAAGTATATCTAAAATTTAAGAATTGGAAAAACAAATTTGTGAAATATAGTGAGTATGCTTGTCACAAATAACCAAATTTTCTAGTAATTATAAAGTTTAGATATTCTTATACTACAAACTGATAAACTCTTAAATGAATCTCACAATAAATATTTGCATTAAATAAGAATGTACTATAAACGTATAGCGACTAGCAACATTAATTATATAAGTAACTGTACATATAATTTAGAAAGAAAAAAAGTACCTTTTGTTAAGCAAGACATATTGCAAGAGGAATGAAGAATGAAAGAATAAAAGACTTCAAAACCACTTCGAGATTTTATCTGAAGGGCTCTGATAACAGAGAGAATATATGACCGTCAATAGGAGATTTCACTACTCTGACCTTCACTGACGTTTTCCTTGTCAGCGATTTAAAGTACAAAAAAAATTTTTTTTTTAAATCTGAATTTCCAATACATGTACATAAAAATATTTCCAAGTCAAGCATTTTATTTTTATTTTTTTGGTGCATTTTACTCTGTGTACCAAGCTGATAAATTGAGTAGGTTTGGAAATCCCTAAATTTTTGGCGAATAAAATTTTCGCAAAAGACAAGGTCAATTGTTATGGCTAGGTAATTGGAGTGCTAATATATATAGAAGATTTCAAAAGTTTTTAAAAAAATCATTCAACGAAAAGTTGAAGTATTTTCTAAAATTTGGTTGGGTTATACAAAGCCAAGTTGTAAATGTACGAATAGATTAATTCAGTTTAGTTAAAATATTCTACCCATATCATACTCAAGCTATTTGTAATTTCATTATTAAATTATTGCAATTAATAAAAATCTGTAAGTAAATACATATTTTACGTCTTCTTTTGTATTAGAAAATAGTAAAGGCCATTTTAGTGAGCCCTTCTTTTTGATATACTTCCATTCAACGAATTAGTTCACAACTGATTAAATAGTTCAATATAATAAAATTTTATTTATCAGATAAACACTTAAACGTAAAGATAAACACATGAAAACACCTTCAAAATTGAGGGAATAGGATAAAAATTCACTTTAATCATCCAACATCACTTTAATCATAATAATAGTATAGAAAAAATAAAAAAGTTTATTAAAAAGCGAGTAAAATTGATTGAAAAGAGTTTCTAAGGCTGAATGAAAAATGAATGATTTAAATATTGACGACAGATATTTTGAACACAGGCAAGTAATGCTATCGCATTTATTATCATAAACTACTTATAAAAACTAAATATTTCACTATAATAATAAGCAACAAAACTTAATCATAGTAAAACAACAAATAAATAAAAGTACAAATACATAA
Organism: Oncopeltus fasciatus; assembly: GCA_000696205.2. Classification (NCBI taxonomy): domain Eukaryota; kingdom Metazoa; phylum Arthropoda; class Insecta; order Hemiptera; family Lygaeidae; genus Oncopeltus; species Oncopeltus fasciatus. The sequence goes on along the minus strand of KZ807195.1, from coordinate 115,359 downwards.
ATAAATACTAAATTTCATAGGTTATTATATTTATAAAACATTATGTATTTATAGAATGAGTAAAAAGCTTTTTAATTTTTTATGTGAGATTTGTAAAAGTATCAGTATCATGAAAGTTTTATATATATATATATATTTGTGGTGTGTAATCCCACGTTAAATTTTTATACAAGAAAT
>KZ807195.1:84993-111131 GCA_000696205.2 Oncopeltus fasciatus | reverse complement strand
TATTATTTATTTATAATTTTATTTTATTAATAATTTCAAACAAAAAGGCTCCTTAGAGGGATGAAAATGAGTGGTAGGTGACAGCTGCTTTTTTTTGTCTAATGTATCCACCAAGTGTCGGGGCATTGTTTAAAATATGTCCAAGGTGTTCCTACTGCCAAGGGCTGAAGGAGAGGGAAGCTGTCCTTGTATCAATAAAAACAATCAATAGCTTTTAATACTTTGTTTCACATGCAATTTGTGGAAAGATAGGGTTTGAGGCAGGTGGAAGAAGTATTAGAGGGTCAAGTCAACAAGTACCTGCAGTGACAATGACATCGGGTGTCTTGGAGTGGTAAAGTTTAGTAGATATAGCTAGATGAGGTACTGTATACCCCATTTGGCCCACTCAAAGGTTAAAAAATTATCCATAAAATTATAAACCATTGAACTTAATGAAGAAGGATTAGTTGGGAATTTGGTCTTGGGATTTTGCATAAAATAAATTGTAAAAAAAAAGTTCTCATTATTTTAAATGTTTTAGCCTAAATTTCAGATCTTCTTCAGGGCAATGGGGATCGTGGAGAGAGGGAATCTCTCCCTTTAGAGTAACTAAATCGTGACTGAACCTTTATAACTCTTTTTTCATAAGTTATAACGGTTATGAGCCTTAATAACTTTTTTTCTTATACCTTCCATGTTATCACTCAGATTCATGGTGGAAGGGACTATCTATAGGAAGCTAACCTATTCTAAACATCCACAGCACTGGACAGGCTTTCATTGCTTGATAAAAGCCTGTTCAGGGTAGGACTTGAACACTCAGTGTCAGGCATGTTAGAACCAAACAGTTTCATTTGACTTACCCGTCAACCTCACTTTATAATAAATATGTTTATTTTTTATTTATTTGTTTTACTTTCCTTTAAGCCACTTAGGTTCATCTGCTGGCTGCCAACTTATCTAAAGAACTATGTCTCTGGACAAGCTTTAATTTCTTGATAAAAGTTTGACCAGACAAGTATTTGAGCTCACAGTGCCAGGATAGTGACATTTTTCATTAACTTATTACGTTCAATTGGGCATTTATTGATTAATGGGTATGGTTTTATGGTGTGCATACTGCAATTTTTTCACTCTACCTAACTGCAAATTTAATTTTGTATGTAATATTCTTGGGTTTTATTATTATTTTAAATAATGGCATTTTTTTTTTTCAGCTACTGAACGAATATCTGAAAATATACACATAGTTGCCAATGAACCATCACTCGCATTTTATAGGTTACAAGAACATGTCCGTAAAGCTTTACCTCCTATGGTAGAAAAACGAGTTGAGGTGTCTAAACTTCATCATGAGCTTCAAGGGAGGTGCTATGACATAGAATATGCTGTTAGGTAAAACAAAAAAAAAAAAGTATTCACTTTTTATTTTAAAAATTTATTTATTTATCTTGATTCCTGGAATTTTGTTTAAATTAATACTGCTCTGTATTAAATGGCTAGGAATAATTTGATGAGAGTATTTATTCCTCCTTTAGATTTTATTGAAATTTGGTTAACCAAAATCACCAAAATTTTAAGGAGTGATTGCATAAGAAAAAAAAATCAACTGCAAAACTAAAATTTTATGATATGCATAGTACAGTAAAAAGTAAAAATAAATGGACGATATGGGGATTAAGAACTTGCAGTATTGTGAATAGAGAGTTAAATCTACATGAGCAAAAATAGAAGAATCTAAAATAAAAAACTGGTCAGAGCTTGGTACCAAGTGATAATAAAGCAATGAAAAATAACGCAATAAAAAAGGGGGAACTTTACATATGCTTCCTATTGTAAAAATATGAGTAAGTTTCAGTAGGAGAAGTGAAAAGGAAAGATTTGTGGTTGTATAGTTATTTAAAAAATTTTGACTAATTAAAACTATCCAATGTTTTCATAAAATGGCTGGATGAAGAGAGAGAAGAAAAGTACTTCTAGGTAGTAAAGCAGAAAAGCTGCAAATTTATTGGGCAAAATAAAATGAACGGAGTCACTGATGGATGACCACAGTGTATAATGTTCATTTTTATGTCTACTTCACTTTGTATTAAATTTTTATTTGGGTTTATTTTATTTATATTTTTACAAACTTATTGTATTTGTTTCATAAATTTGAGATATAAAAACAAATTATATTTTCAATGTAATTCAATGATAAATTATGATATTGAGTTATGATTACTTTTTTTTGGTAAATTTTTATATGCATGATTTTAGAAGTATTTTTTTATTGACCTCATATAAATGAGTAAAATTTCCTTACCGGGAGTAGTAATTTATAAAACTTTAATTGGAATATTTCTATGACTTATGCAGTTAGATATTTACAATATTGAAGCTTAACTTACAAAATTTGTCTTACTTATGTAAATAATAAAAGAGAGTGGAGACTTTTTTAGATTTTGTTTTATTTCCTTGTATGCTTCCTTGATCTGAACTGATTATAATTTTACGGAATATGTCACTTTCTTTCTTGCAAGTGTCCATGAATGAAAAACATTTAAAATTCTTTTATTAAAATATAAATTTGCTGACTTTGTTTCCACCTATTGTGTGTAGTACATTTTTTTTTTTTTTTTTTTTGTTTTTCCCAAGGCAGAATAGGTGGTATCTAATTACGATGAATGGTGGAATGTGACGAGCAGAAGCAGAATTGGTGAGAAGGTATGACGAGTTCTAATAGAAGATAGATACTGGTGAAGAGGAGCTTTTCTAGGATTTTTCACTCTGTTGGCAAGAAGGAATTAAGCTATATGATANAGTTTAAATTAAAGAATATCAATGATATTGATGATTTTTCAATTTGGCCTCTTGCTTAAACTGATTTTAACCATCAAGGAACTTATTCAACTAACAAATATGTTTGTGTGTATAATATGCTTATTTAATTGAAGTATATACTTATATATATTGGAGAATATTATATAGAAAGTTAAACACTCACATTTGCAATATATCATGTAGTCAAGAACAGGTGGGATAGAGAGTGCAGTGAACACACAAAAAGAAAAAATCACAAAGAGTAAAATTTTTGGGGATTTCTCGCCCTTCGTCAGTGAGGAGTGAAGAGAGACTGGTCTTCTTTTTGTGTGTTCACTGCACTCTCTATCCCACCTGTTATATATATATATATATTTGTGTGTGTGTATATTTTTTTAAAAACCATATTATTACTTTTCTTCGGAATGATCAGTGAAGAATTGAAGACATTTCTTCTAAAGCCATGTCATGTTACCAACCTGAATGACTTGATTTTTTAAGAGAAATTTATTGAAAATAGTTATTTTGTAACTGTAGTCCAAATCATTAAAATTTTATTAGTGCTTTGTCTGCTGTTTAAATAAATAATCTAGTTTATTATTTTTTTTTTTTTAATGTAGATCTTATTAATTAGATTATTTTTTAAGAATGATTATAATTCATGTCCTGTTGTTTATTTCAGTGCGGTTAAATCTATTGAAAAATCAGATTCAAGTTTTCAGAACATTCAAGATCTTTTACGAAATGCTTTGTTTTTCAAACAACAATTGAAGTATAAGGAATCACTTAAGTAATTAATTAATAATATTGTAACTTTCATGTATTTAGTATTTATGCTTTATTGTGTTTTTGCTTGTATACTTAGTCAGCACATGCACATTTTCTTGTATGCCACTAGAAAATTACATTACTAATATTTTGTTGAAATGAAATATCATATTTTTGTAATTAAAATTCCTGAAAACTGTGTTCCCACAACACTAGTTTCAAGTTATTTTGTTACAGCCAAGCTGCTTTAAATCTTATAAACGATCCTAAGAGGCTCTCTTGTTCCATAATTTTGAATTAACATAGTTATTCCTGTTCAGATCACTTAAGTATAGTAGGTACTTTTCATGGAGCATGTTAATGCTTCAAAAACTGACATCTCAATTGTATCAAGTCTTTTAAGTTTGTGATTGCAGCACCCTGGGTACAGATAATTTGTGATATAGATATTCAGAGCATCAAACTTGTTAGACTATGTTATTAATTTATGCTTGTGTAAAACAATATAAATATTACTTTTAAATTTAACCTTTTTGTTTTCTCTTTATTTAATCTTCTTTTATTTATGTACTTGTTTATGTAGTGCTCTCGGATGGGAATGAAACAGGTTATTTTTTCCTTACAATTTTTTTTCTTGTTCCATCAAGACAATACCAAGTGACAGTTTGACTGTATACAGCAGGCTAAAAAATGGGATAGATCCTGAAGACTATGTGATATGAAGCCATTTTTTAATTACAATTCCTCCCATCCATTACCCTCCCATTCATACCTCTCCAAATTCATATAAAACAAATTTTTTATTCAACTTCTATAACTGAACTGCCATACTCAAATATGATTCAATTTCAGTTAATAACACTCATCACTATATGAATCAGGTTATGTGTAGTATATAGGATGTCCAATATACTAGTCCTGAAAAAACCAATGTTAAGAGAACATATATACTGAATTAATAGTTTAAAATAACACTACAACCTAAATTTATTCCTGGCAATTTATCAAATAAAACCAGATCTCTACCATAAATGACAAAGATTAAGAGTAGTTTATTTGTAGTATGTAAATAGGTTTTTTCTAGTTTTATTTATGGTAAGTAAAGGTTAGTTTATTGCTTTCATTATTTGTCATAGTCATTGATTGGAGAATTGATATTCTACATAAGATAGTCATGGATAGTGTTAGGTGAATATGCTGGGTCTTAAATGGTAGTGAGTGTAGAACTATAAAGTCTAACAGGAAAAAGTATGCCTATCAAGGGCAATATCTAGAAGATAGCCCTTACAAAACTTCAGAGATTAATGGGATTTCACATAATTTATAACTAATACTATCTTCTTCTCAGTCTACTTGTTTAGGAAGAATAGATGTGTAAAAGTGTGTGTGCGTGTGTGTATATATAATAAGTAGATATACTGTTTTATCATTGAAATGTTATTGTCAATCTAAAGATACATAACAAATTAGTAGATCAAATTTATGAATGCATTTGCATAATATACAAGAGTAGAATCAAACTTTTTAATTAATTAGGGGAAAGAAAAATAATAAAAAAGGCTAAGTAAAAAATAAATTTGTGGCATGGAATACTGTATAATAAAATTTTTTATTTTTGCTTGATTTTGTTTTTTGTTGTTAAAGATTGTGAATAATATTAGAGCTTGGCACCATAATTTTTAATGTATTGCATGATTTAACTGTAATATAAACCCTTAATGGTTTAGGTGTTATTTTATTATTGTTACACTACTTTGTTCAAAATTTAGCCAAATAACTGTTAGTAAGCAGTTACTTCAAGGATATTTTTGGCTAAAGCCTTAGGTTTTAAGCCTATAGTGTGGGTATAGGTAAATGCAAAAACATTTCTAATTTATAAGTCTATATAATTATCCAGTCAAGGAGCAATATAGATTAATTAAAGCTAAATTTTTAATCACAATAACAAACTTTGGATGGTAGAGATAATGTAATGAATAATTTTTGAACTAAAAATAGCTTATTTATGTTTTATCTATTGTTTAAACATTTTTATTTTATGCATTCTTTCTTTGCTTCTACATGTTCAGTTTTATGCATTCAGTTATGATTAAACTGATAGCCCATCCAACCAGCCCGGTAGAGGATGCTTGTTCAATCCATCCTGCTTCCTTCTTTTGGGTAGCAGTCTCTCTGAGATCACCAGCTGTAATCTAAAACTGTTGTTTGTCTATTGAGCTTCTGGAACAGGCAGCCTTGGTTTGCAACCTTGCTGCTGTATGTTCATATATGTAAATGTTTAAAATCTTCTAATGTCATATGATGAAAATAATTGCTTCTATTCAGATAATATGGATATTAAAGTGTATGACAAAGCCATACATATTGGTATCACAACCATACAGATCATACCTACAAGCCATACCTTCATGAACATATGGGACACTGATTAGCGATCAATAGGGCTCTGAGCATAATCATATCCGTACATTACCTCCCAGCTCTCTCTGGACATCTTTAACTACTCACAAGATGTGAACAAGATGTTCACACACATTCCTTGTTCAAACACCTGTGACAGTGTTCGTGGCACTAAAGGATTATTGAGTGTGTAGGTCTATTGGTATTTGAATTACTTAAATTGTTTGAACTCTCAGATTTTACAATCATCAGAATTTCTGATTAAAGTACTTTTAGTTAGACAGCAGAGTTGCCCACGGTTGATTAACGAGATTCAAAAGTCTTCTATTAACTTCATGTAGACATTAAACCAGACATCCTGATGCCTATAAAGGAGTTATTAATTATTTTAAAAATACTAAACCACAACATTACTCCTGTTAAATCAAGGAGGTAGCTGTGAGTTTATGTATCCCAGAGTACATCTCTGAGTTAGTCTTGGAGATTAATTAGATGAGTCGTTTTTGCATAGATCAGCTTTTGTGACTAGTGACCATTTGACCTCTCATCTAATTTTTTATTTTTTTTCCTATTTATATTTTATTTGTTTGTTTTGTATAGTTTTAATGAGAAACACATTGTGCTTTGCTAATACTTTTTTAAATGAGCACAATTACAAGTAAGATGATGCTAATCATTTTTGCTATCACAAAAGCCTAAAATTTTAATACATGTTTAAAATTCAAATTTTTAGAAGTCCAGCAAATACTGATTATACTACAGCTGAATATACCGCAAGGTATCTAATATCTCTACATTAAAATGAAATATTATAAGAGAAAGGTTCATGCTATGTGGTTTTTATTTTTTTATCAGTCTGTCTTTTATTGCCCAAATAGTGCCTTATTGGGCCTAAACTATGTTCTGTATATATTTATTTGTTTTCTGTGAGTATCAGTTGAATTAGATTCTTAACAGCATGGGCAGGATTGGAACTAAGAAATAATTGAAAATAAATTTGGCTGTAACTTAATAGTACACACACACACAAAAAAAATGTAGATCTAAAATAAAAAGTAATCATGAACAACAATGCTTTATTTATTTTTATAGGAACTTTTTTTGTAAACTGGTTTTCTCTCAGCGATTTTCTGTTACTAAAATTATGGGCATTTTTAAAGAAAAAAATGCTGGAATACAATGATTCAAATATTACAACTATTTCAAAATAACCTAGTCTCTATCAATAATAAGCCACAATATTACATTGAACCAAATTAAGCTCTCAGAAACAAAAATATCAAACTAAGAACTGAATTATTCTTTAAAAATAGATTGTGGTGCAATGTTAAAATTAAATGCCTAAACAATGTAATAGTAAAAAATGTACCACTGTAAAATGGTGAAGTTCTTTTGGATAAAGTTAATTTTTCATGTAGTAAGATATAAAAGTAAAACTGATCGAAAAATTGAAGGACTGCTTGTCCTTTAAGTTTGGTTGCATATGCATATCAATTTGTATACTTTGTGTGAACTTTGTGGTTCAGTTTTGTTTTTTCTTTTTAATGTGTGTAGGTTCCATTTCAGTTTGTTGTCTGAGGGTTTGGATATTCCTTATTTTCTGTATTTCATCTCCTGTGTAGATTATAATGGATATTCTTTTTGGTCACCACATTACTTACTATACTTTTTTTATTTTATTGTATTTCCTTGGTTGATCGTGCTTGTACTGTTCATTTGTACCCATTATTGCAATTCTAATAACATATAGTCTACAGTTCTTTATCATTTTGAGTATAGTGGTGTAAATGGTTTTGGTTTTGAGACACCCTATCATGTGTTTTTATGCTTAGAGTTTGTATTATGTGAGGTAATTTGTTGTGTGTATAATGGTGTCGGTAATTGTTTTTGATATATTCTGTTTTTCATTCAGTCATTCATTACTTTGATTGTGTAATACAAGATAGTTGATTGTCCTGTTGTCCTCCTTCACCATTCTGCATATGATGTTAGGATGTTATTTATGAAAGTCTATAATGTTCTCTCCATTTTCTTGTGATAGGAAAATAAGCAAAATATGTCATCTGCATATCTTTACTAGTGTTTTATGTTGTGTCTTTCCTTGGTATTCTTAATGTGTCGAAATCCTATGTGTTTTATAGAAGTCAGGTTTCCCATTCTGAGTTCGTCTTTTGTTTAATTTTGTCCATCTGTTTTGTGTAGTACATTTTCATATAATTTGTAGTTCTGTTTTAGAGTTGTAGACAGGCATTTGATAGAGTCTGGCATGACCACCACTTTTGTTTAATCTGAAATGCATACTTCCTAGTAATACTTATTTATCTAATCCTTAAGTCTTACTTATCTAACCAATTCTTTGAGTTCAGCAAGAATTATATTACTCCGATTTATACCAAGTGAAAGCGGTAGTTCCTCAAGGTGTGCTTGGGCCCTCCTATTCATCCTGTATGCTGCTGCCATCCCTACCCATCCATGTACCCTCTTTGCTCTATTGACCACTAGGCTATCTCATCTTCCCACCCTGATCCTAAACCCCCTAAAACTGCTTCTAAAAACCTACAAGATCATCTTGAAAACATCAAACAATGGTGTGGCAAATGGAGAATAAAAATAAATTAAGTGAAATGTGTTTAAGTTAATTTCCAATTATAGAAAAAATTTTTTCCTAATATTGTGAAATTTAACAATGCTCCTTTACTACTCTTAAATTCCATTCATCACCTGGAGTTCCATCTTGAACCACGACTCACATGTGGCGAACATACTAAAATTAAAAGACAAGAACTCAATCGATACATATTGACTTTGTTATGACAAAAACATGTAATGATTTTTATATGCTTAACAGTATTTAATAAATAGCTTAGCATTTAGTAACAAATATGTTTAACACATAACATTTTAATTACTTTTATGTATTCCAAATATCTACTATACATTCACACATATACTCTAGCTCACTTGCATAAACACAAACATAAAGTTTTATATATTTAAACATTTTCATTACAAAGAAGGCAGATTGGATCAACATAAAATGAAAAATATTATTTTTGTAATAAATGTTTAATATTTCCTCAGCAAGTCTTATTTGAGGAATCAATCTTATTATTAATAACTAGTTTCTACTTTAGATGCTTCCCTATATTCAAATGAAATTAAATGTCTATAGAAGGAACTAAAATTCAAATTAATCATTTTTTCTATATTGTGGCTGGCAAAGTTGTTTTTTTTAGAAAATAAATAACAATTAGTATTAGTAATTAATGTAATTCAAGACTTAAATTTTACTCTGAAAACTTGAATTTGATTCATAATATAAAATTACTTAAAGCCTAATAACGAAATATTAATTTCAAAAGAATAAGAAACAACACATATGTTGTTTCTTATTATTTTAAAATTAATGAATGAACAAAAACAAATAAATGAATATATGTGTACTCTGTAGCCTCTCACTGACTTCCCTCTGGGAGAAAAAATTTCTGCTTAAAGCATAAAGGTGAATCAGGAAAGGAAGACCCACAATTGACCATTTTATGTCAAATTTTAAATGTATTCATTGAAATGAATCTAAGAGTTCATTGATTTTAAGTTGGCCTATGATAGTTCCTAAATCTCACATACTAATAAATATGCACAAATAGAGATTCGAATATAATGAAAGTATTATTTATCTGTTAAACTTAGTGGACAAGTAAGACTTACAAATTACAAGTTGCATTAAAATCATGATAATATTTGTGGTAGTGTAATCCAACATTTCATTATTAATTTGAATCGTACAGAGAGCTAGAAAAAAACTCTACCTCAGCCGGGGATCGAACCCGGTTCCCCCACTATCTGGGAGGGTGCGTTAACCAGCTATGCCACCTAGGGCGCTGAGAATAATTTCTAGTTATCCGCACTTCACTCCGAGTGTAAGCACCAAATATAACCAATATATCGTCTTGTACTCGGCGGATCTACAATTGCTAGCTAATTACACTGCACAACAAAAAAATATTTTTTGAATGTTTCCTACACTAAATTAGTCTATTTCTACTAATTTTGGGGTGATAAAAACGAAAATAACATTGAAAAATTTTTATTAGCTCTGGTTTTTGAGATATACAGCACTTAATCTTAAAGAGTAGTTATACTATACGTGAAAAGTGAAAGTACAAAAAACAATATTGTTATGTTTCTTTTAGAATATTTTAAGTACAAAATTGATTAAAAAAAACATTATTCTTAGTGTTTTGACAAATAAAAGAGGTTTGTACCACCAAATTTCAATTAAGTCAATCCGATGTATTGTAAGATCGCTGTCGTTTAGCTTGTCTTTTATAAAACACTTCTGGAACATCCCTACACTGAGATATTTTCACATCATGTTTTAGAAGATTCCACTGTTGTAGTCTTGACCCTAACAGCTCAGCCTTTTCCTTAGACAAGCCAAGATCTCTTATAAGGTCACTCAAATCTGCTTGACTAATTCTGTGCGGATCACTAGACCTATCGCTTACATCAAAATCAGGGTCATAGGATGAAGAAGGATGGGTTGCTTCTTGTAAACAGACTTCATCACTTTCCTCTAAAATTTCATAGTTTTGGGGTGGAGAAGGGACTGCCAAATTGTCTGAGTGTGGTACAGGCCGAAGAGCAGATAGGAGATTAGGGTATTTCACCGTTCCTCTTTTCTTCATAGATAAACCTTGCTTAATGGGAGGAGTTAAGCAGAAATAACAGTCGTCTGTATGATTGGTAGGCTCACGCCAAACCATAGGTACTGCAAAAGCCATTGCCCGCTTGTTATTTTTCAGCCACTCTCGCAATAATACGGAACAAGAATTACAACATATATGAGGAGCCCATGATTTATCTTGGTCCCCAACTTTTACACCAAAATAATGTTCATAGGCAGTCTTAATGATAGGTGACATTTTACGTTTCTGAGCCTTAAATGTTATTTCATCACATATATAGCAAAAGCTATCGACAGAATTCACACACTTTCGAGGCATTTCAGATCAGCACTTAAATTAATTTAAAAATCAACTTCACACGATAATTTCAATAGCAACCACGTGCGTACAATTGACAAACTCGCAAAGGTTATGTTTACTACTTATAAACAGCTGATGAGAGGGGTGTTATGTAAACAAACATATGTAACAACTGTTGGTGATGAAATATTTCATTTGTTGAAAACTCAATATATATATAATAGAATGATACTATATCTTGAAAACAAGAGCTAATATATAATTTTTATGGTCATTTTCGGTTTTAACACGTGGAAATTCATTAAAATCAGCTAATTTCAACCCCGAAACAATTACTTTGTTGTTCAGTGTTATTAGACTCTCGTTTTGGCAGAGGGCCTCTTTGGAGTCGACCTCAGCTGGGGATCGAACCCGGCTCCCTCATTATCTGGGCGGGTGCGTTAACCAGCTTTTGAAGCAATTTTACCTTTGGGAGTTATTGGTGTACATGCGTCCACGGCTGCTACAATGCTATTGAAAAATAAACATCTCTTAAAACAACAAATCACTTATAAAATTACAAAACGAAAATCTTCCAATAAACATATAAAACAATAACAATTATCTATAAAGTAACAGTCCTCAATAAGCTAAACACACTTTTTATTAAAAACAATAATCTTCTATATCAGTGCTGCCCAGCTCATTAATTTATTTTAATTATTAAAAATTGAAAAAAAAAAAAACATTTGTTGAATGCGGGAAGAGGGGGAAATTAGACATTGTGGATAGGTTTCAGTTTAAGCTTGTCTGTGGCCGCTACTTCACTCGTCTTCATTGTATCAGTCACAGAACTTCAAAGATTGTCGAATGAGCCTTCTTCGGCTGGTCACTTACACTTACACGTAAGTATGGTAGTTTTTTGTTGGTGGATCTTTATTCGATTGGATAGGCATATGTCTCTGCTCTTTAAGTGCTGTGGGGTCCTTAAGGACGTCGGCTGGATTTAAATGGTCGGGGGGAAACTGTCTTCGTTCTGGAAGAATTAAAGAACGAAAGTATCCTCTTGGTTTAAGTTGACGCAATTGGGTCTAGTGCAAGATGGCTATCTCACGGATTCTTTCAGAAAGAAGGTAAATAAAAATACAATTAAAAAAAGTTGGCTAAATAAAGAAAAAATACCCTTCTATTGAAATAAAAAACTCTTAAAAAAATAATAATAGGTACTTCTAATACAATTTATTCCTAATATTTAAAAAAATCAAATGCAGGAACTAAGGGTGAAAATTTGATAGTTATTGAGATTTTCGGTTTGCGTGGTCGCTACAAATTATTGAAAAATTTATTTAATTTTTCCCTTGAAGTATACATTATTTAATATCTGTATTTTATATTGTAAGATAGTCACTCTTTCATTTTTTGATATTAAAGTCTATGATGGTCTTGGGTCACTCTATTCATCATAGTAGTATCAAGGTTTGGATCTTTTGATTAATAAGGCGGTAGAGCTGTCCAATGGAAAGAACAGGATAAGTGGCGAAGAGTAAATATGACGTAGCAAAATTTTTCAGAATTCTTTTTGAATCTCCTACTGGGTAGCCTGGAATACAGGAATTGGACAGGGATTGGAAAGCAAAGAAATGATTTGAATTTGTAGAAAAATAGATTGTTTCATCAGCAAAACTGGAGAGGGAGGTGGTGGGAAGTGTAGACATATCTGCACTGTCAATTATGAAGAAGCTAAAACTGAGGATTCCTCCTTACGGGTAGGGGGCCCAAATAAGTTGGTGAAATAATGTAGATATGCGGATCCATAGGATACAGTAAAAAACCGTATGGAGAGATAGGAGTGGACAGGTAGAGGTTGAGGAAAGGGTTCCTTTGAGTTGTGATTGTAAGCTCTAATATCACACTCGTTCGAAGGCCTGAGGGATACCGAGAAAAACACCTGAACTTTTTTTTTTTTTTTTTTTTGTTTTTCCCAAGGCAGAATAGGTGGTATCTAATTACGATGAATGGTGGAATGTGACGAGCAGAAGCAGAATTGGTGAGAAGGTATGACGAGTTCTAATAGAAGATAGATACTGGTGAAGAGGAGCTTTTCTAGGATTTTTCACTCTGTTGGCAAGAAGGAATTAAGCTATATGATAAAGAATAGTGAATAGGTTTTTCGTGGGTTCTTTTGGTAGTGAAGAAATTCCTTCACAAGAGGGGGAAGTTGACAGTTCGGAGATCGTAATTATAGAAGAACTAAGTAACGGAAAATATGGCTTTTTTGGGTAGGTACTTTAGTATCTCAGGAATTATGAAATCAAATTAGGAGAGTAGAGGTTGTTCAGCTTGATTGCATTGTGAATACGATAACTAGTAGGCAGATAAAAAGGCGAGCAAAAGCGATTTAAGAGGGGTTTAAAGACAAACATTAACAACTATGAGAATATTATTAGAGAACGAATAAGTTTTGAAAATAGATGGATTTTATTGACAGAAATTCTTTTTATCCGACTTGTCAGTTTACGAGAGAACTGCAACTTATCTAGGCTGTGACCTAGTTTGGAGAGATAAAAGAAGCTAATAACTAAAATACTCTACACTTTAGTGATCACTGATTGGATTGTAGAAATGCTATGCAAGGGCGTCAAGTGGGGTGGGTCCTGAAGGAGTTTTGTCCGACAAGAGAATGAGGTCCAAACCTCCCCTCCGAGCTCCGACATCACTTCCTCATATTCTGTCTATTTTACATAAAATCAGGAGAGCTAGGAGTTGGTAAGGCAAATACACTGTACAGTCCCCTTCTACAGTTCTACTCACAACAGAACGAATGGAATGACCATAAAGAGCTCTCTATGTAACTTAGAAAACAAATAATAAGTAAAAAGTGAGCTCTAAAAATATTTAGCATAGACTTGAAGAAGTGAAAACATAGTTGAATAAGTTTCTTCATTATTTAAGTTCCATACTATTAAATTAACCATCTTCTTTGGTAGATAGTTAGTTTTAACATTGAATGATCTCATTTAGGTTTTCATGAATTTGTTTGAGTTTTTTCTGATTTATAAAAAGAATCATTTCTGTGTTTTCAAGTTTTTTTTTTTTTTTTTCAGAAACAAGGAACCAACATCTGTATACAAAAGACTCTCCGCACATATTACACTTGATTTGCCTGATTTACCTGAGCTTTCTGATGCGCTGAGAGAAACGGCTTTTAAAGTTGAATCAATAATGGCTCAAGCAAGAACCGGGAGTTTTCCACAAAATGATGAAAATTGATTTTTGATCTATCAGTGTTACCATGATATTAAATTTGTGAATAACGACATTTTTATAGTATTCTTTTGCCAATATTGTAGCCTAACTACAATCAATATGACTAGGTTAATGTTTACCAATATTTTCAAATTTTAGGCCAGAAAATGTAAATTTTAACTTTTTTTGTTTTAGTATGCATTATTTTTTCCTATTTTATATACATTTTTAAATATTCAAATTACAAGATTTAAAATTATTTGTATCCTTGTAATTCAGTTAAGTTTGGTTGATATCGAAACATGAGTTTTTTTATGCTTATATAACAATCAAAGGTTCAATTAGGCTAGCCTCGGCTATTAAACCCTTTTCTCTTTTTATATAGCTGAGCTCCAGGAATTTCTATTTAACTCAAAGTTCACTTGAATCGAATCACCAACTGTACTCTTGGAAATTCTTAACGAAATAATTCCTTGTAGAAAAAGTCCAATATATCCCCTTCTTCTTAAGTTCTGTTCAGCCATCCTTTTTGGGATACCCTTGGACATCCTCTTGCAATGAATGGGGAATACGGCCTGAGCTGCCAGTAAAGTACTCTCTAGAAATCCATTTATATTTTTTATTTCTCACTCAGTCCGTTCTAATGAGCTTTAAGTGTCTCCATTCAAATTCAACCTCACCCTTGTTTGACATGGCTTGTACTTTGACATAGAATTTTCATATATTCAAAGCATTATTGTCTTATTTATAAATGACGATATTTTATCCCCTCGTAACTTCCAACGTGATTAATTCTAACTTTCACTCCCTTTGGTAGGCACTCTGTTCTATAAATTAATCGTAATATATTTCTTCACATTTCGCACATTCAGCTTTCGCAGCTAATTTCAAAGTCTTCTTGCTTATGACAAACAACATGACTGTCACCAAATAATTGTTAATATAATCTAATCCTTCATAACAACAATGATCTTAAATAGTCTACGCGTCAAGAGAACCAAAAAATAAATAAATATTAATTATCCCTCATACAGCATTTCTCATTGAGCAATCTTTCTCCCAAAAATATCAACAAGGAAGACGGAGGTAAAGCAAGGAAATAAAGTGCCCAGCTTAATAACTTACAGCTTAACTTATGTCTGAAGTTGCACAAAGAAGGATAAGAAAAAGCTTGATGCTATAATTAAGTGAAACCGTCACCCGAAATAAGTATTCATTTATTACTGAAATAATTTATATCATTTTTAGGGCTTAACTACCTTTATGAAATTCAATGAAACTTTATAGGGTAATAATGTATTGATGTTAAATCTAAGTTATTTCTTCATTTTACTTTTGTTTAACCAGTATTTCTTGAATCAATAGTTCCTTGTTGAAGAATTTATTTGGTTTAGATAAATATGTTTCTTTCTACATGATAAGTATATTTAAGTTTTAATATTATGATGCATTCCAAGTAGTCACCTTTATTTTAATTGTAATAGTAATAAAATAATTAGATTTGGAAAAGAAAAAAAAATTAATTCTTTCAATCATTTGATTAATGGTCAAGCACCTTTTAGAAATTCCCCTAACTGAACAAATCACTTTATTGTGTAGAAATGATTTTTGAATTGGATAACTAGAGCCTTTACAACTTTAAGAGAAAGTATTTTAGAATAAAAAGAGCAGAGGCTGGATTTAAGGACAGATTTGAAGTTGTGGAAGTCTCTTTGTACTTTGTTTGGAGGTGATTGCACAAATAACATTGTGTACAAAGTTAAAAGAGGTTAAATCCAGCAGTGGTTCCAATTCTCAGTATTGCCACATTGAAAATAATTTAATATTAATAACGATTTTCCCTAATAACTAATCTGAAATGAAACGTGTTGTTATTGTATTTGGCGATTTCACGATGGATATTCGTTTTTGGATGCATGTGTGTATAGCCATTTTAAGTCATTTTTGAAATTTATTTTATTTTTGTCCACAGTGGACTTTTTATTAGCTTACTCGTTTTTTAAAGTTTATTTTGTTTCTCAACCTATTTTTGTTTAACCTGTTCATTTCAATATAGTGCCTTTTATTTTGACCAATTTTAATTTAATCCTACATGACATCGAAATACTAAACTAATAATGGCTACGAAGTTAAAATAACTAACATACGAAGTTAATAATGGCTAATGAAATGGATAAGAGGCCCGTAGGAGACGTTAAGGTGAGTTTTAGTGTGTCTACCTATAATATTATAATTATAGCATTCTGAAGGGCTTCCTCATAAATATGGTTTTGTTAAGATGGCGCCATCTTCACGATAACGAAGATATGCTATAGAATTAAACTTTAATGGTAGGGGGAGGTTTGGAGACCAAACTGTGAACCAGTTTTTGGACTTAGTGAAAATCCCCTTGCAAAGCCAATGAAACCATCAAGAACCGGCTAATGTATACTTAATCCGAGTCTGAGAATTAACGAATTAGGCGCCTTTTGTAAAACCAACACATTTCACATTTTTTCAGCGAAATGAAAATGACAAGGAGTTCTATTTCTTCCGAAATACTTCACTCTATATCGCTAAAAGCACTGCCTGAAAGGATGCAAGCTGTAACAGCAAAGATATCCCTTGTTAAGCTGGTAGAGATCGTTGACCGAATAGCGGAGATTTACAGGTCCAGCGTTATTCAGGCCAACACAACACCGTAACTCTTCCTCAATGACCCATATCGAGGAGAATATTGAGAAGCTAAGCCTAGTGATAAGGGGCGCCGGGATAGCTCAGGGGATCCGTACGGGTCTCGCAATCCTGACGCCGCGGGTTCAAATCCCGCCCAGGTCAATCTTTTATTTATAATATAGAAGGTTGTCCTGAGCCATGGGTGTTTAAAAAAGGGTGGCAACCTGTAGATAGCCCCTCCCTCCAATGACCCTAAGTGGTTGCAAGGGAGGCTAACCCAGCAAAAAAAAAAAAAAAAAAAAAAAAAAAAAAAGCCTAGTGATAAGTGAACTTAGAAACCAGGTGTCCCACGGTAGAAGAGATAGATCGACGACGAGGAACAGGGCACGCTCATGTTGCAAAAATTGATCTTTTTGTTGCTCTACAGCAGTAAGCCCACCACTGAAAAGGGAAACAAATCTTAGATACTGAAATAGCGGACTCAGTATCTGATGCGTACTACTGCCGATTATTGTTCTGAAATAGGACTACCAGGGTAAGATTTTGGTCTCAACGGCGTGGCACTATCGATCTTCCTCCCTCGGCGAGGAGAGTAAAGACTTTGCTAACCGAAATCTTTTTGCAGCTAACGGCACGCCTAGAAAAACCTACTGTGAGGATTTCGATGTTATTTCATCTATATAATATTGACAGATGAAGCATCCCCAACATTTCTTTACACTGACATCTTAGAGAAAATCATCTTTATTCGGGCTTGCTATCAGGTACCTTTGATTTAGACATCCCGAAGTAGGTACTCTCACCCCCTCAGGCTCTTCGAATTCACAGTAATGTGTTTTGGACGCCGCAGTGTAACCTATATATTTCTGCTATTGGACAGTATTCTATCCCTACCGTATACTTTTGTATTCCTTTCTGACATACTGGTAGGATATTGATGGATTAGCATGAAATCCATTCGGAGGAAGTCTTTAGACTACTTGGACTGACCATCAACTGGTTCAAGTAAAAGTTCTACAAGGCTGAAGTCAAGGTTTTTCAATTCCCTTGGGACATTTTTGATTGGGACATCAAAACTCTCCCGAATAAGGACGACCAGAAGTTCAGAAAAGTCCATAATTTAAGCACCCAGGGGCACTCAGCCTGGTAACACAGAGGTTATTTTGGCCAAGGACAAGCAGCTACTATATTTATGTTAATATTTCTTTGGAGGCAAAACATTTTTCACCATAAGACATACGCAACCAAGTAATACTCTAATTTTATGAATTTTTTTTTATTGTGGTATTTTATCCCGCAAAAATTTTAAACGATTAAATACAAGGGACATAATAATAAACCTAACTGTCCCAGCCAGGGCTCGAACCTAAATCTCCTGCTATCCGGGCATGCACGTTTTCCATTTACACCACCGGGACAGCCTGACAAGTTATTAAATTCCCAGCACTAGTGTTGAGAGTCTAACCGAATACATCGTCTTATGCTCGAAGGAGCTGACATTATCAAGCAATTTAAACGACTCTCGTTATTAACTTAACTTTTAACACTACAAAGAGGCGTCTTTCTCTTCCTGGGATATTCCAAAGACGAGAATTAAATATCTCGAAAGTGCTTAGCTTAAATCAATAACATGGTTGGAGGTTCGTTGGCCGTCAAGTATTATGCTCGAGAAAATAATCAGGGTTTCAGCTAGCCTTAGAAAAATAAAATACTCCAATACTTTTGGGTTATTATTTTATTATTGACAATGTTTCGACTTAACATGTAAGTCATCATCATCAGGGCTGAAATATAAAAAACAATATTACACTTATAAAAATATAGATTGGAATGAACAGGTATGTTACATGATAGAAAAAGATATACATAATCTTAATATCATAGCACATTTCTGTCTGTAAATTGTCTTATATGTTAAGTCGATACGTTGGCAATAATAAAATAATAACACAATAATTTTGGAGTATTTTATTTCTGACCCTGGCCGAAACTCTGAAAAATTTCTCCAGCATAAATCAATAACGAAATTTTGCCAAAATTAGACATTCAGTGTCGAAAAAAAAAACCTATTAATATAAAAATATGTTGAGAGGGAGTTCATGTGTAATTATTATTACTCCAATGAGAATCAGTATAAACAGCAAATAATATTTTCAAGACATTTGGAAAATTAATTTCTATTTCGCTGAAAGATATCACTAGACGAAAGAGTCTTATCATAAACAAAACCTTAGCCTGGCTGGTTCTTGTAAGATATTTCGGGTTCCTACAACAAGTAGTTTGGTAACCTATAGCCGTGGCATTCATTACCAGGTTCCACAGCAAGCCAGATAAACCTGGTAAAGTTAGTGATTCTGACGACTCTGGTATCAATAACTTCTGAGCCTTAAAAGACAACCATCCTTGATCTTGAAAGACTCGTTAGGAAGAATTATCCTTCGAACGTCCTCTAAAAGTTCTTACAAGTTAAAAAATATGTTTNAAAAAAAAAAAAAAAAAAAAAAAAAAAAAAAAAATAGGAAAAAAAAATTATTTTTCCTTTAAAACTACTATTCGGTTTGATCAGGACATCTTTGAAAATACTAGTGTATGCAGTACAAATACATATATTTTTATTATCAAGGCGCTTTGAAACACTGCTACTTACAGATGATTCATAACTTTTTGGCCATGTTTTTTTCTAATTAATTCCCTATGATAATTAACTATAACTACCCCCGAATTTGTTTATTAATTTCTTTGGATTTGAATGAGACAATTATTGAAATATATGGAATGTATTGAATCGCTATTATGCTCGAAACAAAAGTAGTAGCTGGAGTAAGAGATTTGTGTGACATCATAAAAGAAGCACATTTTCCTTTTAAACAGGCTGCACGGGGAACAGACATTCTTTCCAATCAGGCTTAAGTCTTTCAGACCTCTTTGGACAGCTTTGCAAATGTTTGTAAACATAACCTACTTGTAATACTACATCCTTGTGATGCTGGTTATATTTGTTTTTTGAGCTGGAAAATCATTTACTTGTCATAAGGTAAAATAAATATAATGTAATTTTTATTAAAATTTATCTAGTTTATTTCAATGCGTAACAAGAAAATGAATTATTTGGTTGTGTATCCCAAAATGTGTTGGTTATTAAAATTATAAATCTG
The DNA here is from genome assembly GCA_000696205.2 of Oncopeltus fasciatus. Taxonomy (NCBI): domain Eukaryota; kingdom Metazoa; phylum Arthropoda; class Insecta; order Hemiptera; family Lygaeidae; genus Oncopeltus; species Oncopeltus fasciatus. The sequence continues at coordinate 91,156 of KZ807195.1, read as the reverse complement.
TTTTTACACAGAAAACTACTATAACATTTTAAGAGTGGTTTTAGGTGTCAAAACTTCTCTTGTATTCCCTATCTACACCTTCCTAAACACAGGCAGGGTTTGTGGAAAATTAGTGTAGAAAATTTTCGAACAACAAATAGTAGTTTTTTTTTGTGTGTGGGTATTGAAGATATCAATTTCATTAATTTTCTGTGTCCAATAGCTTATACTTTTATAATATAAACAATTGTCTTATATTAATTCTAATGTCAGTTTTTATTTTTCTATATTTAATAGGAGATACATGAAAATGCAGATTAAGTTAGAAGAATTGAGAGGTTATATTATTTTCAATTATTTTTATTTAATTCATACAATCTTTTGCAGATGTAGGCACCAGATACTCAAGATTGTCACTCACTTCTAAACTTTAACCCACTACCCTCCCTTAACGAGTCAAAATATCTTCTTCATAGATATTCCTCCAACCGTTACAAATTATTTTAAGTTTAGGTTCCAATTTTGCCTCCCTAGAAGTTATTCTTCGAGAGACATATCTAAGTTTTTAGTAGATTTATCATTATTCAACAATCTCTTTGTAAATGGTAATGAAAGAGAGGTCTAATGAAATGGCACCTCTAATATAATTACCAACCAAACATTACATTACCCCTTATCCATTCATTTACAAATTTCCTCTTAATTTTTCCATGGGTTAGAAATCATGAATACTCTCTCCAACCTTATCCATAGATTTCTCACTCTCTCTAATCCTGTCTTTTGTGAGAAAAATATTTGCCAGATCAACTCATTCTCTAACTTTATGGTTCTCCTACCAACAAAGCAAATAAAGTAATTTTAAATGGGGAGTTTTTCTTGTTTTTTTACCGTAGATATTATAGGATTTTTTTTTTTTGGGGGGGGGGGCTCGGTCAAGATAGATAAAAAAATATTATAAAATGTTGTTTTGTTTTTTTTATCTACCTTGACCGAACCCTAACAAAAATCATCTAATAAACTAATTTAAATTTCCCCTCTGAACCAATCCCAATTTCTGCAAACTACTTCTTCTCAAACCTTTATCTCCTCCTACCTCATTCTGACTTATTAGTTTCATCTTTTTTTCCTAGCTCTCACTGGAAAGTTAAAGAAATCTCTCAAATCTTACCATTTTCCTCATTCTTGTACTCTGTATCACTAGCAAACTCAACTGCCTTTACACTGAGGACGTATAGACTTTTTTTCTTTACTTCTTTCTGACCAAATCCTAACTTTTTATTTGCTTGTACACCACTCATATTACAAAAATAATTTAATGGCTTGAACAATAAATACTCTCCACCCTGCTCCACACATAATAGTTCAAGAGAGTGAGTTCAGGAGACTGCAATTGTCATTCTATAGAAGATATATCTTACCCATGACTGAACTTGGTCCTTGGAATAGCTCATGTAAAGCCTGCTTGACTAAACTTGAAAAATGTGATTGACAGTTGTCTTACTGAATGCATATTCTTTTTATTAGTGAAGTATATAGTAAAATTGTGAAATTAAAAAATAAAAACTTGTGCTGGCAAAAGAAAAAAAAGTCGCCCATTAATATTCCTTTAAAGAATACCACACAGTGGGTCCACCTATGCTGTTTGTTTGCTTCTTTCATTAAGTGAGGATTCTTGCTCCACAAATACTCTATTGAATACAATAGTGAGCAATTCCTGTTTCTATGAAGTCTTGTGTTCCAAAATGACTTTAAAGATTTTGACGAAACTTCCCTTAAATCTTATTTTTTAGCCTTTCAACATCACTTGTTAACTCAATAGGTTTTGTATGGGAAAATGGGTATGGGATAGTGAGTGATCACTGTAAACATTTTTCTTCTAATTGTTTTTGTTTAGTTTTGAGCTTATGTTTTGTATATTTTTTATTGTAATATTTTGTATTGTTGTAAAATTATATATTTTTACTATTGTTTTTTAAGGTTTCTAAAAAAATAAAAGAAAAATGCAAAGAAGTATTGGTAAGCGAATCCGAATGGATGAGCCACCTCCACCAGAATATGACACTACAAATCCTATGACTCCATTAGATGACTTGAATGCCATGGATAATAATGACATGCATGAACCTTATACTCCTTATGGTTATAATCAGCAAACAACTCCACTTCATTCCAGGTAGTTTTAAGTTTTACTATTACAGCATAATGCAATTCTTGATAATTGTTGTAGGTTGTGAATTGACGTCTGACTTTACGATGAAGTTTGTAACTAACTTGAAATTAATCTAGTCTTAATTAACTGCTGTCACTGTAACCTGCTATTATTTGCTTTAAATTATAAGAAAGGAGTCAATTTCTCCTTTTCCTGTTGATTAAATAGTAAGTTCTATGAATCTGCGTGCCTACACACTCATGCCCATGCACACTTACCTACACGGAATTAAAATGTTTCCAATTATTTATTACTGAAGACATAATTGAAAAAGTCATAACTTACACAAACCAAAAAGCTGTTATTAAACATAGCAAATGGGGCGCCAGGCTAACTCAGGGGATCCGTACAGGTCTCGCAATCCTGACGCCGCGGGTTCAAATCCCGCCCAGGTTCTGAGCCATGGGTGTTTAAAATGGGGTAGCCCCTCCCTCCAATGACCCTAAGTGGTTGCAAGGGAGGCTAACAAAAAAAAAAAAAAGAAAAGAAGACAGAAGTTCGCCAGTAACCACTTTTAGATTTCTACACATTCATTCCCTATCTTTAGATAACTTTGTTTATTAATTTAAAGAATGAGATTNTTATCAAATTATATATATCATAAAATATTATTTAGAATAATTTTAAAGTCGAGATATTGGAAGGACTTATAGCAGGTCAAAAATGACAATATCTCTGATGCGAGCTTGATGTTTAGTATCTATGCCACTGGAGTGTTAAGTATGAAAATGAACCTTGAATAATCTGTCTTTCAATAGAAAAAACAATCAATTTAATTTTTGTTAGTTTTAATCAAAGTGACCTGAAAAGAAATAATTTTTGAGCAGGCACAATGCCTACAATAATGTGTGCTACAATAGCTTTTATATTTTAAAGAACATGTTTTGATTCTGGAGTTTCCTTGGTCATATAAGCCCATATGATGGTGATAGAATTTTTTCATTCATACAACATAATTCTAGTGTTCCACTACTGAATTATTTTGTATTACAAAATTGGCATATTTTTTTCCGATTATGACATATTTGTGTTCTTTATATTCCTTTGCCAGTTTGTAGTGGATGTCGGGTTTAATTTTATGCTTCTTATAGGGTGAAATTTTTAGGGTTGTGTTCACAGTCTTTTATTACATCTCCAGTTCTTGATTCTTCAATTTTTTCATTTAATTTTTTTTTGTTTTCACTGTTGTGAATCGTGGCTGTGTGAACATATTGCTGATTCTCATTTGTTAGAAATTTAAACGTGCATCGCATTCTTTGTCTGTTTTGTTTTTTCACTATTCTTTAGGTTTTCACCATATAGTTTCAGAACTGGCAAGATCTCCTCTTTTATGTTTGGTCATTGTCTAAAATACATACAATTGATTTTCTATTACACTTCTCTTACTTTTCGAACTTTATATTCAGTCACAGTATCATTTTGACTACCCAAACTTCACGATTGTTTTTATTCACTGAACTACTTTTTCAGTTTCTCAGAATGGTTTTACCTGTCTTTCCATAGGCAATATTTCCTTGGTTCTCTCCCCTAGAACTATGAATTATCAAGTCATATTTTCCCATTACCCCACCTACCGATATTTTAATTTTCAAATCCTCTGTAGGTTCCCGCCCCACCTATTCTCGAGCTCCCAATCTTTGTCCTCCTTCTTACATATCCACAGCTTTTAGTATCTCCTTCCTCATCAGATCCTCAAGTCTCTGGAACTCGGTCCCTCTAAATATTCGTCGCTCCTCCTCGCTCGCATCCTTCAAGTTCTAAATATATATGTGTGTGTATGTACACATTATTGTATTATATACATTGCATGCGTGCATGCGTGGGTGCGTTAATCAATGAGTTAAAATTTTTCTTCATAATTTTTTTTTTTTTTTTTCCAGCAGCGATATTTATTCTGGGGATCAACATTATGATGTGTTACAAAATTATGATAATACTGAAAATGTCATCAACAATGGTCAGCAACAAATGTCTTATGAAATTCAAGGCCAATATGATATGGCATCTCCTCAATCAGCTCAAAACTCAGTTCCAGTTTATGAGTCTCCTATGACTCCTATGAATTTAAGAGGTGGACGAATAACACGCTCCCGTTTGAGAAGTACTTAATTAATTCTTATTTGTTAATTGTCAAAAGAAATTTTAGTTCTAATGTTTTTAGAATTTTGTATATTTTCTGTGTTTTCTTATTTAAAAAAACTCATATTAAACTAAAAAGAGAAAAAATTAAATTACTCTACTTTATTTAAATTCTTCCTATGTGTGATTATTTAATANTTAATTAATAATTAAGTAAGAATAAGATAAGAGGAAATATAGTTAATTGTTAACAGTGAGGTTAAATTTTTTAAATTTCTTGTAAAATAGTTTTTTTTAACTTTCAGTAGTTAACCTTTTATTAAAGTAAAGTTGTCTTTTAAAATTATAATGATTCTAATGAATTTTATAATGAACTTAATGAAAAATATTTAGATTTGCAAAAGACTCCATCTTTTATATTTTTTTATCTCTCCTTTACTTCTCATTTTTCGACAAATTTGTGAATGACCAAACTCTCTTTCCATCTGGTCTCGCAATAACCAGTCTCCTTTTAATTATTTTCTTTCTACTAATGCCTTTACTTTTCTTTTTCTTTGTCATTCCATATACATTACATATACTTGTTCTCACTTATTTATCATCACTTTCTCGGTAGCTTTCTGGTTTCTTGAATCAGTAAGATCATAGTAAAATTGTGTAAAATCCAATATGGAATTATTTTTGTATCTCTACACTGCATTTCATTTCACTCATAATAAGCCCTTAAGGTTTAGCTGTTCACAATGATCCAGTGAGGGAGTTTTGTTAGACCTGATTCTTTTTGGAAAAATAGTAATAATAAAGCTTCAGGTTCAACATTTACTCAACCATACGTATGATAGCAATTGTCCAACCAAATCACAAATAGACTAGAAAAATTTTCAAAGAAAAATATTTAAAAACATGACTGCATTGGAATCCTTTCTTTATTCAAAGAAAATTAAGTAAAAATTTTATGGAAAATAATGGTAGTATTGTTAAAAAATTATGAAATAAACTAAGTTCATCTTTGTTAGTACAATTAATGAAAATCAATACATCTAATTTTTTTTTATCTATAAAACTGGGTTGAGATGTTTTGGCTACTTTGATCATAAAGATCCTTTTGAATAATTTTACAAGTAGACTTTTTATTCTAGCTAATAAAGCAAAGCTTCAAATTCAATTATTAAAAAAAAATTTATTTGAGTAAAGTTACTTTAGTATTATTTTTAAATTATTTTAACATTATATTAATAGGTTTGAAAAGTTTATTATAAATTTAGATTAAAGGATAAATTTTAATTATTAGATGCAACAAATCCACCACCTCCCCAACCTCCTACGCCACCAATTAGTAAAAGAATGAGAATTGAAGAACGGGTCACTCGTGCAAGACGTGGACCACCAAGAAAATCTTATGCTGAAAATTCTGGGGATGATGATGCAGTGCTGTATCATGTAATTAGAAATGCTAGAGTTGCATTACAGGTAACTTATATCTTTAAGTTGAATTACCTAGTTGAGCAATTATATTATAGTTTTCCTTTAAAACAATTAAAATAAACAAACTCTCTAAGAACTTAACTCTCCTACTGACTATTAACATCTGTCAATTCTCTCTCCTCCAAATTAACCAGAGCTTCTTGTTATAAGCATAAAATTTATTTGTGTATTTTATTTTTTGTACTCAAATTAATCCCGAATGATGTAGAAGTAATTGGTACATAATAATTGAGTATGGATAAATGCTAGATTTTTACCTATTATTTAATTATTGAATGAGTAATGATGAAAACAGAGCTAATCTCTTCCATTTTTGTAAAAATAAAAAAATAAAACAGACACAAAATCTTAGACGACTAAAAAGTGATATTTATATAGTCATATTAATATATATATACCTCCAATGACCCT
>KZ807195.1:37830-58444 GCA_000696205.2 Oncopeltus fasciatus | reverse complement strand
GAAATTTTTATATTAATTAAAATATTAAATATTAAAACTTTATATATATATAAATGTATATAAATTTAAGCGGACAAAATTTAAAGCTAAATAGCTGTATTTACTTTTTGGGTTATGAGCTAAAATAAAACTTATGTCTTTTGACAAATTAGATATTTCTATGTATTTTTGGGAATACATTTTTAGTAAAACCAGCACTAATACTAGTCAAATGTAGTTATTAATTTCAGCAAGTCATTATTAGTAACACTATTAATGTGTACTGTGGTAGTTACATATAAAAAAATTGAAATAAAAAAGTTACTTATTAATTGTTTTACATTTAAACTCCTAATGGTCTCACCAAAACCATCTATTAATAAACCATTACCTTTTAAAAACTTATTTAAACATACATATTATTGCTGGTTCATTTAGTTCATGTCTCAGAGAAAGGCATTAAACTGGAATTCACGATCGCAAGGTGGGACCGCTAAAAAAAAAAAAAAAAAAAAAATGTGATTTGTTTAACTTTATCTATGGTCAATGAAAATACATTTAGAATCTCTAAACAATTAATGAGAGGGAATAGAATATAAAAATCTATCTGTCCCAGCCAGAACTCGAATTCTTCTATTCCCTCTCATTAATTGTTTAAAATTTACGTGGGATAATAAACCACAACCAAATAAATATTTATTTAGAATCTCTATCTATTTGAGTAAGTATAGAAGTTATCATTACTGAGGAAGAACTGTTTTTACAGACTTATTAATAATATATTGTAATTTACTTTAAACTTTTTGTTTTCGCAAAACAGTTAGAACCCATAGAATTACTTTTATGCCTAAATTAGGAGTTAAAATTATATATTTTGCAAAGCAGAAAACTATTCAAACTTAATAGTCATTTAATATTTTGTTCTACTTTTCCTAAATAATCTAAACATTAAGCCTTTAAGTTCAAATGGGGAGTTCTTGTCATTAGAGATTATTAGTAGATGTTTTTTGTTGATCCAAAAAATACAATTTCAAAAATGTGTATTTTTTATTATCTGCCAACGTTTCAGCTTACATTGTAAGCCATCTTCAGGGCTATCATGAAGACGAGGGAGGACAGGACGTCCCTGTTCACATTTCCATGACTGAGTCATGTAGTCATGGAAATGTAAACTTAGGGACAGCACGTCCTCTCTCGTCTTCATGATAGCCTTGAAAATGGCTTACAATGTAAGCCGAAACGTTGGCAGATGATCTTTTTAAAAAATACAATTTTTTTAAATTTGTATTTTTTTGGGGGGATCTACCTTGACCAAACCCCAACTAAAATCATCTAATAATAATATCTACGATAAAAAAAAAAACTCTCCTTTTGAACATACAACTTAATTTGTTAGTGAAAGTTCCCTAGCCTTCAAGAAGCTTATCAAAATTGACTGATTCCTACCTATTTTTGAATCCTTTAAAATGATTCATCCATCTTTTTTTTATGTTCAATCTCCTTTGAATAAAATACTACCCACAACCAAAGTAATAAATGTGCTTAACCTAAAACAATTATGTGTATTTAATCTTAAAAAAACAAAATTCAAAAATGAAAATTAAAAAAGTTGGCTTAAAGAAAACTTCAAAAGAGCTGTCTCCAAATATTTTTATATATATAGAAATAGACATATTTTACAAGCTTAGGACGTGTCAATATATTACCATTAGCCTGAGCTTGTTTGAATTTCTTGTAAATTAATATTTCATCATGAATTATTTTATGTATTTTAATAATTACAAATAATTATTTACGGTACAAGTATTTCCTATGAGTCATGATTACTGGAACTCAGGACATATTCCAATATAATTAATAACAGAAAAGCAGAAATAAAAAAGAAATATCCTTTGCTAGCTAAGTTGTACTATAAATATTAGGAAATAGAAGTGAGTGTCAATGAATTTAAACAATTAAATGAGTGAAAAATTACTTGAAGAACTTACAAGATAATTGAATAGCAAGGGCACACAAACTAGCTTCTTAAGCTCGGGAAGCTAGTTCATATGCTCTTGTTTTGAAGTCATTTACTCGAATCAGATTAGCGGAAGAGGAAGATTTTGAATCTTGTGAAAAGTGTGCTGTACAAAACCCCATTTATGCAAGACGATAAACAATTATCAAGTAAGGTTTTAAAACCAATGTATGGAGATTGGCGTAACTACTGACTAGGTATTGATTATGATGACAGTGTACTGAATATAAAATATATTGATAGCAAGATGATGTCACAAGCATGGGAATTTTGAATTAAAACACATAAATATTTATCACTTAAACTTTATCTTAAACTTAAAATTAGTATTATTATATATTTTACCTATTAGTTTTTATATTAATTTATAATAGTGATATTTAAAATCTAATAGTCTATTTATTTATTTTATTTTTTTAGAAGATTTAGATGAACATTCTAAGATTGCTGAATTACATAAAAGAAGGAATTTTCTCGCATCTTATTGTAAATTAATTGTTTATAGCATATTGCCTACTTCTGCTGCAGCTGATGTATTCAAACATTATGTAAAGGTAATTTTCTTTTTTTGTTTCTTGTTACTCACTTATTCTATAGTGAAGTCTATTATATATTTAAATATTTCAATATTTCATCCGTCTATTTCAAAATTGTAAGTAAATAGATGGACCATTAAGACAATGGACCAAATTTTGAAGACCATCTTGTGCATGGTAATATAGGATGTGAACTATTACATGAGATAAACTTTGCTTAATCTACGTGTGTGTGTGCATCCAAACTACTACTACTACTACTACTACTACACACACATACGCCTCATGCATATGACTATGCATGTTAATTCCTTTGTTTTCAATAACATAAGAAATGTGACTATCCCTCCTCACAATACTTGTCTGAGCAATGAATGGCTAGTTCAATTGTATTACAGCACTTTTTCTACATCATTTGATTAATAATATTTTCATCCATATTGGCATTATTTATATAAACAAAGGGAGGTCAAAAGGTTCTCCATCTGACCCAGTAAGAAATGAAATCAAAACACAAAGCATATATTATTTTTCAATATTATGTTCCTTTTACCAATACATTTATTACATCTATTTTAAAATTTTTCTACCCCCTCCCCAAATAATAATTTTATTCTTTAAAACCTTATGAGCATCAATAGCTTCTTAGAGTTTGTCTACCTCCTCAAATTGCTACTCCTTAGGTCCTTTTTCAGATTCAGAAACAGAAAGTAGTCACTCTGGGCACTAGATCTGGGCTGGAGGAGGATGGTTGATTAAATCAAAGCCCAAGATGTCAGTCTTGGCGATTACTTTATGAGATGTGTGTAAGTGGCAATGCAATGGCTAGTGAAAACTGATGAAATTAAAAATATTATAAGTACTCGACTAGAAATGGTAGGATTATGAAAACTTGTGTGAATATAACTACTGATTAGATAAACATGATAAGGTATAAGTCCTTTTTCTTAATCCCCTCCTTCATAGGTAGGTCAAGAACTGTTTGACATTCTCTCTTAGTACAAAATAAATTTAAAATGTATTTTATTATTCATTTGATTTGTAAGGATTTAGTAAAATGTTCTGAAGTTTTATCTGGGAATAATCCTTGTAATAAATATTTCTTANTATGTTTTATATTATATTTATGTCTTATAATATTTAAGAATGGAATTTTGAATGTATAGCAGGTATTTTTATTTTAAAAAGATAGAAAACAAATTCCAGCTTTTCATTGCAAACTCTTCATTTTGGTTCAAATAGGATGAGGGAAAGGGGGATATAAAAATTTGTTATCATGTTATATTCATTGTTATTTGAGTCATAAAAACTTTATAGAACATAATAGGCATAATATAATTTTCTAAAGTTTCTCCTATAACATTTTTATGAAAAACTTGGATTAAGAAATTTATGAGTAACTATGATGGGTGAGCCCTTCCCCACTTCTTTATTTGAGTCATTCTGAGACAAAGCTTAGTGGTTTAGGCTTTAATGCTCATTGTTTTCTCTATTGTTTATATTAAATTTTGAACTTTTTTTCCTATTTATATCAATCTTTAATGGAAAATTGGAAATCTGCTTAGATTATACTGCTTCTGCATGGGGACACTTTCTTCATTGGGCCTTTAGATTTTAGTAAGCTTGATCCAAGATTTCTCTATCATCATTCCCTCAAAGTTCTACTAATTTTCTCCTTCATATTTTCAGTGTATGTTAAAGAACAGCCTCTGTCTATTTACTTGTCCCCTTGAAAAACTTTTTGGGAGAAAAGGAACAACAGCGATTATTTCATCAGGAAATATCAGGACTTGAGGAAGAGAATACAGCTTTCCTTTTCACTATTCATATGCTAGGTACGGATTAAACTTGGAGTTTCACTTATCAATTTTGATGTTTCAAATTGATTATCTACGGTTTCATTGAATTGTGAACTTTTATCTACATCCATAGGCTTAGTATAAATGGTTTTGTGGAGTATGCTACACATGTTCAAGTACCAATTTTTAGTGCAAGGGAACAGAATACAAAATCTAACTGTCCCAGCCAGGACTCGAACCTGGATCTCCTGCTAACCGGGCCGGTGCTTTTTCCATTTACTGAGACAAGTCTGATAAGTTATTAAATTCCCCGCACTAGTGTCTAGAGTCTAACCTCCAAGGCAGACGAATATTCGTCTTATGCTCGGAGGAGCTGACGTTGTCAAGCTGTTTAAATGAATCTCGTTATTTACTTTTAAATTTTAATTTTATAAATTTTTTTTTGTGGTATTTAATCCCACATAAATTTTAACAATTTTTAGTGCAAGGGAACAGAATAAAAAATCTAACTGTCCCAGCCAGGACTCGAACCTGGATCTCCTGCTATCCGGGCCGGTGCATTTTCCATTTATGCTACCGAGACAAGTCTGATAAGTTATTAAATTCCCCGCACTAGTGTCGAGAGTCTAATAACTAATAATAGTGCCGGAGGGGGGGGGGGGTGTGCACTGCACTCGTTCTTTATTACTATATATATATAAAACAATGAGCATTTATATATTCACTTACTTTACTCTCAACTACTGGAGTCAATGGTAAACTTTTCCTTATTAATGTTTGAGGATGTACCACCCCTCAGATGGGTTTTTAATATTAACTGGCAGTTTATGCAGTTTTGAGCTGACCAGACAAACTATTTTCTACCTTTATAATCAGAAAAGTATGGGAGAGACTTACTGAGTTTTTCATTTAAATATCTGGTGGTTTCTCATATACATTATAACATGTCTTTAAAAAAAAAAAAATAATAATCTGTTTATTGTCTGCCTCTTTCAATGAATATATATTTTACTACACAATCTGTATTATTTCTGGGGAGTACAGATATTCCCCATATGATTAAATCACACTTACCTAGATTGTTGGGTCTCTCTTATCTGACTGTTCTCTTAGTGACCGTATTTTACATTTTCAATTTTATTTGCAAACTGCTGTCTTGATATTGGAAATTTTTAGTATAGTTTTGGTGAAATGTAGGCTTTTGATTATGAAAAGGAAATTGGGGTTATTAGTCAATTGTATAGCCCAATATATTATATCAAATGTATTGAGGAATGAACACCATGAAACATTGTGATTGTTGCTTTAGTTCGATGAAATTGCTAGGTTGAAGTTTCTGTTGTGCAGAATTAGGTGGTCTCTGGTAAAAATAATTTGTGATTATGAAAAAAAAAAAAAAGTGTGGTTTGTATCAATGTTTATGTTAAGTATAACATAAACATTGATACTAACCACAATTGGTTATTGTTGAACCAGTTAATGTTATACTTTAATTGGTTCAAAATAATGCTGCATTTATTTATTAACTTCTTTTTAATTTATGTAAATTTGGAATTTGTAATAATTGTGGTGTGAGCCTAGTTGGGAAATAAACGCATTTAATGTCCTGATTAGTGTAGCATATAATTGTTTTATAAAATTTATCAGTAAGACACTCTGTACTCCATGCAAGTCTATATGTAGCAATAAAGTAGTCCATTTAGAAATTTCTTGTGGTATGCAAAGTTATGTTTCAAGGCTTGCATTAGTTCTGGAAAGTTCGAACAGTTAAAAAAAAAAAATCATTTCTTTGATCAGTCAGGTCATCCAAATGGGACATGCGGCCTAGAAACAACCAGTGATTACTGATTCTTTCTCTAACCAAATTATTACTATAGATAGTCTCCATTACAGGTGAAAACTAAATTGTGTAATTTGCACAATCACACATTGTGTTTAAGAGTATTTTTTGAGTAGGACTTAGTTTTGGTGGTCTGAAATATTTAGATATAGCAGAGTTACTTACAAGATGTTGATGTTGAAGTAGTACAGGTCTTCTTCAGATTATGAAGTTGCAACTGCTTCTTCTGTCTGTGGTCAGGTCTCTTTTGATATTTCTTCCAGTTAGTGCTTCTAAAGGGGATGGACAGATTAACAGTGACAAGTTAATGGAAAAAAAATGTGCTATTTAATGTGACTACTGTTCAAATTTTATCAGAAGAATTTTTGTTGTGTCTCTGTCCCTATTCATAAGAGCAGAAATACTGGCAGATTAAAAATAAATAAATAATAATAATAATGCTTAAAATTCATGTACAAAAGAGAGACCACATTATTACAGGCAGCGTGAATGGAGGACAAAAGAGAGAATTCTGGGAACCAGACCATGTAAAATAATTTCAAGATTCTCATTCAGCTGTAGTAGGTTATGTAGATTGAGATGAATGGCTTAAATAATCAGGAATTTGTCTTTGCAACTTATATCAGTCTTATAAATGTACCTTGTTAGCTCACGTATTAATTTAGTCAGCTTTCTGACTTTTTACCGAGGAGTTCCTTAGAACCCAGTCCAAGTTCCTGGAAACTTAGCCAAACCTTTACCTTCTTTTCTTTTCTCTAATTAGTATTTTTCATTTTTGAGTGATAATAATCTTGTATTCTCTTTTTAGTAGATCTATCCTATCACTTTACTTCATGCAATGGTTATTAGGCAATATTTTATGTTCTTCCATTTGCTGAGTTGTAAATATCTACATCTGTGAAATAAAATAACAATCGAGTTTGCTATTTAGCTTCAGCTTTTCAGTGCTGCTATTAGAGCAAATAGCCTAACTGAATGGTCACCTGTCTGTTCTGAGGGTCTTAAGATATTTCTTACTACTCTCCTAGTTTTTTTTTTTTTTTTTCTTCTGAATTTTCCCCTTTGTTATTCTACCAGGTATTCTTGGTCTTCTTTGTTTGTTTTTTTAATAATTGTTCCAATTTAGAGCTATATTCTCAATGATTTTATTCTTTTTATGAAGAATCTCTTTTCCTCTTCTTTTTCCTGGGTGGTCTGCACTCCCAATACCTCAAAATTTACTGCCTTCACTTAAAAATTGTTTAATTGTCATCCTAGCCCAGAGCACCCTCCAAAGAGAGATATTAGCAAATATTTTATTTTGTTTTAACTCCTTTTTACTGATCTTTCAAATTTCGTAATCATAAATAAAAGGCCATTTGTTTGTTTTGTTGGAGCAACATTTCAGCCCAACCTGGTCTATCCTCCATGGTTTAAAGGCTGATAACAATGAACTCTATGGATCTATAAAATGATTAATATATTTTAAAAACATCAGAAAAAGTTAGTGAGATATTAGGGATAGAATATGCCAGTGAAATACACTTTGATCTTATGCCGAGAGTAAAACAGAATAACAAAAGTGGACATAACTGAATATTTGAACAGCAAGAACTGGAAAGCACTGGTAAGCTACCCAAAGACTGCCTTGAATAGGATTTGAAATATGAAAGATATTTCATAATACTTGAGTACAATGGTTGAAATGAAAATTATTGTATTCCTTCATGCCTACCAGAATATTATTTTAGCAGATTTAGTGTAAATAAACAGGTTCACATCTAACAAACAAAGATCCGAGAGCCAGTTAAATAAAAATATGAACTGTTTTAATAGTTTTAGAGTATAGTGAAAGATAACAATTATATGGGATTTGAGGGACATTAGGCAAAAGTGTGTGTCTATATATATAATTTCATTTCAATAAGTTGAAATATTTTTTTTTTTAATTGAAAAATATCTCATATAAATAAGTTTATTGATTATTAAAATTAAACTTGTAAAAATATGGGTTTTCATTTGTAAATAGAATGCCAGGCATATTATTTCTAAATTAATGTTGTGATAAATTTAGCTAGTGGAATTGTTCTAAGAATACAAATATTCTGTTTTTGCTTTCACAAAAATTGTATTCTATTCTCACATAAAATAAGAAATGTCTATTGGTTATTTTTTTACTTGAGGATATGGATAGGCCAGTTTAATTAACCAATATTACTTTATCATTAACCATGTTAATGGTCCTGGCTCTAGATTTCTAGTCAAAAGTCTTAAGTACTAGGTCCACTACTCAAAGCAGTTTGTTTTTCTTTCTGTGCTTTTCCAAATAATATTATATGCTCCCTACACCTAGTTCTATTTGGATATTTATGTGGGACTATAATGGCCTATACAGTGTACGGCCATACACCTACTCTAGTGTGCTTTAGGTCATTGAAGAAAATATACATTAATTTGTGTCTCCTTCTGAACCTCTATGGATTGTTGGTATACTAATTTTTTTTTTCCTTTTTTTAGTCTTATAATGATTATGGTGATATCATAAAAACTACTGTTGGCAAGGCTAGAGAAATTAATAAAGTAAATTGTGCCAGAACTATGGTAACAGCACTAACAGCATTATTTAGAGAACTGCATCCTGGTATTCGTGGTGCCCGAGTTAGAGCTATGGAAGAATTTACTAGTCTTAAAGTAAGTATACTATTTTTGAACTGTTATTATTTATTTTCTATTATTATTGTTAATCTTTAATAATANTATCTATAATAATAAAATATGTTTTCTTCTTTTTTTACAATAAGTATAAATTTTGTGAAATTAGTATTTTTTATTACTGAAAAATAAATCAATATTATTAATTATAGATACTTAGAATAATAAAAAATGAGATTACATATCTCAAATTTTTTTGTCTGAGTAAAAACTAAGGAATTTACTAAACTAAGGAAACTAAACATTTCAAATGGAGAGTTTTTCTCTGTAGGGATTATTAATAGATTTTTTTTTTTGGAGTTCGATCTAGGTAACTTGACCAAGTTCATATCTTGACTAAACCCCAACAAAAAAACATGTACTACTAAACATTTCAAGAAACATCCTGATAAGATGTTTTGTTAAGTAAAGATAATTGTTAAAACAATGATCATGTAAAACTTTGCTTGTGTATAATATTGTCAGTTACTGAAAAATCAAACTACAGTTTTTGCCATGCATATGGTAGAAGATTTCAACGGATATGGATATGTAGATTAAAAGACGCTGAGAATGTCTCTTTAAGAAGTAGTACATCAATTGGTGTACTTTTGCATATAGTTCACGAGAAATTTAAAAAAAAAAAATCTATTTTTTGTCCTACAAATGTCTCAAAGTATCTTATTTGTTTTCAGGAATTAGCTAAACGTTTTGCTTTGTCATTTGGCCTTGATGCTGTGAAAAATAGGGAAGCCATTACAGTACTTCACAGAGAAGGTATCTTATTTGCTGTTAGTGCAGGGGAAAATGAAGATCCTACTGGACCACCACTTAATTTGCCTTTTCTTGAAATTTTATCAGAATTTACCAACAAACTTTTAAAGCAAGATAAACGCATTGTGTAAGTACCTGTAAAATTAGTATAATTTTCATATTAATTAATTTTTTTTAAATGATTTTAATTCTTATATTCTTTTTTGTCAATTAATAGATTTAAACATTTGTATTAAACTTCCTAAATTCCCAAAAAGTAAAACATATATTTCATGATTTATATTATAACTTTAATAATGCTATTTTAATTTTTTTAAACATAATTATTTCAAACATCACTTATGTAAATATTCTATTAAGGTTTACTTCTTAAATTTTGAAAACTAAGTAAAACTGATTAATACAAATTCTTGTTCTATAAATTGTTTTACAGGCTGAATTATTTAGATAGGCGGATTTCTATGGGTATGCCTTCCAGCAGAGGTGAAGATTATCAACCTTTATTGCTTTATCGAAACAGTCTAGTCCATGGGGAAACTGACCAGCCTCCCATTACTTCCAAAAAGGCTTATTCCAGGAAGCGAAAAGAAGCAAGTGAGTACATAAATTTTCATAGATGTTTTCTTTTTTGAAATAATAATAATTATTTTAATTATTTCTCGCCAATGACCTCAGTAGTCAATGTATGGAAAAAAAAAAAAAAAAAAAATACATTACTACTGCATAAGTAAACTTTTCTTGGAGGAAGTAGACCTTAACTTTTCAGTGCCCTTATTTAAAAATTGTTATCCCAATTATAACTCATTGTTTGAATTCAAACCTTACAAGTCTTAAATGAGGTGGTAAAGAGGTGAAGAATCAAACCTAAAATAATAAAAATGAGAAGACTGTATAATATATGAGAAGGAGAATGATATATATCCTAGTGTTAGCCATCTATAATTAAATTAGAAAAGTATTTTTTTAAGGACAAGCCAAAATGAAGGTCATAATGTATTAGTGACTTAATCAATTTTATATATTTTTTTTTTTTTGGTGGATACACAAAATTTCAAATTAATCGTTATTTCACTTATAATAATATTGATTGAATTGATTTAAAGGATGTTGAATTGAATTATTTATAACATGTGAGAAGGAAATGTATATAAAATTATGTGTGATCGCCTCTTACTTTAGAATTTGTCATGCTTGGTTGGGGCTTCCACTATATTTTTCTTCTATCTTCTCCTCTCTATGCTTCTTCCCCTGTCTTCTGCCCTAAGTTCTCTCCCTCCCTATTCCCATTTTCAGGCTAAGTGATTTGTTTTCCCCAAAAATTTATATTTTCCTTAACAATATTTTCTGTTAAGTTTAGCCATCTATATCTCCTTTTCAAAACTCTCACCTTTATTTTCGTCCGAAGTGTATCTTTCTTGAAAGACATAAATACCTGATAATTATTATTTTGTTTATGTTAAAGGTAGAAAATGAGCACAATAACTTGTAAAACATTTTTATAGCTCTACTAGTTTAATCTATATCTATACATAGCTTTAATAAGGAAAGGTTGATAATTGTTTTGTATTTAAGCTACTGAAAAGGTACCTAAGCAAGTGAAACTAGTTGAGCAATTAAAGTGTTTTAAAAGCATTTATTTTATTTATTTATTTTTTTCCTGGTATCAAGTTAAATAACAGAAGGTCACATTTTATAAACTACTACTTTTTATTTATTTTTGCTCTCTAGCAATTCTTTATTCACATCTATCATTATTAATTTATCTAATTCACTTTGCAAAGATCCTTTCAAGTCATGTCAATTCACTTGAAAACATATAATTAAAATTTCACAACAGGGAGGAGAAGATAAACACCTTAGTAAGACTGCTAAGCTGTTTATTTTCTCCCTATTGTGAAATTTTAGCAGGTTTGTTAAATAAGAATGCTTCCCTTGAGGGTCAATTTCAAACATTTATAAAGTTATTTAATAGTTTGAAAAAAGAAGCTTAAATACCAAATTTTGGCTTAATTGGCTGTAGGGTCGGTGAAAATGTGTAGAAATAAAGTTTTGCCTCATAATACCTATGTGAATANAAAAAAAAAAAAAAAAAAAAAAAAAAAAAAAAAAAAAAAAAAAAAAAAAAAAAAAAAAATGACTATTTAAGATTTCAGAGGATTGTAAATGTTTAAACCTATTTAATACCTACTCTTCATTGGGTAGGTGAAAAAAGCAGTTGACTGGTCCCTCATGGACTTACTCCTCTTAAATCAGCCAAGAGGTTAGAAATTTCTAAAAGTTTATTAAAAACCTCTTCTGATACTTTTTTTTTTTTTTATAGCTTTGCATTCTTCATGATATCACGGATAATATCTTCATTCTCCGATAAGCTCACATGCTGATGTTGATTGAACTTTGGCACTGCTTCTATTCTCTGTAGAATCAATTATTCCCAGTCATGATTAAGATTTTTAACAAATTTAAGTAGTTTCTCAGGAACCTTATGCTTAAATGAATTATATCACTTGCTGCAACGACTTATTCTTGAGTCTTAGCTATCCTTGAAGTCATCATTTTATACTATCAGGATTCGTGGCTCTGAAAGATCGAACATCTAGCAGAGATGACTTATATTACACATCGGCTAGGACATGTTCTATCTTTGATGTTGCAAGTCCTCTTGGCCCAAATGTCTTCCATGTTTCAAGATTTATTTTCTTTGAGTAGAAAACATATTCTTAATATGTAATCCCTTTGGGGTTGCAAAATGTGCTAGAAGCTTTCTGGAATCGTTGGACATATTGTGCAGTCTAAATTGTCCGATTGTAGGCTTAACGAATATAATCCTTCCAACTTGGTTATTGAAATCCTCTATAATCCACTGTTCATAAAACTGCTTATGAACTTTGTTGAACAGGTCCTTTTCTGCATTAACTGAGACCTTTGTTAGAGCATGAATACAGATCAGACTATAATATTCCTATAAAATATTCCTTTAATGCGCAAAACAACACTATTTACTATTTAATTTTGGTGTCCAATTTCAAATTTTTTTTTTCTGACCCTCTGTTTTCCTTTTTCTACTTATAAAACTTCCATTTATCCTACAAAAAATGAATAAGTAACTTATATAATATAAGTAACTATATATATATTTATTTATATGTAGTACTTGTGATTTCACATTACACAAACTTTATGCAGCAACCATGTTATAAAATGAAAATTGCAATATATTTAATGATTCTATGTTCATTAAAAAGATGCTTTGAAACCTTTATTATTTGCAAAATTTTGGAAATTTTTTATTTTTATTTGTTAAATGTTTTATGGATAATATGGGCACAGAAAATAATTTTCTACTATTTTTATTTTTTGAATGAAAAAAAGTACATGAAAGTTTTCTTCAAAATATTGCCAGAGTGCATCATTGGTTTTATTTTATTGTACTGTGTGGATAAAATTTATCCTATGTTAGTATCTCCAGTCTTAGTCCATTTTATAATAGAAGCTAAGAAGAAGCCAGAACTCTTAGCAACCTGTTTTCCATATTCCTAGCCCATATTCCCCTATACCTACCCCCTTGTACAACAGGAGGCCTGTGTAATTTGGAAGATCGCATAAAGCAAGCTGTAATTGGTTAATTAATTTTACATAGAAACCATTTACACACAATAGCTTACAGCATTATTCTCAAATAATGCAGTCAAAATATGTCTACTTTTTAGAGGAAACTCAATAATATCATAATCTTGAATAAAGTTTCTATAGTAGTGACAAAAGATAATACATATAGAGAGTTTGTTGACCGTAGATATTATTCTAAGATGATTTTAGTTGGGGTTCGGTCGAGGTAGATCCAAAAAAAACACAAATTAAAAAAATGTATTTTTTTAATGAAGGATTATCTGCCAACGTTTCGGCTTACATTGTAAGCCATCTTCAGGGCTATCATGAAGATGAGAGAGGACGTCCTGTCCCTAAGTTCACATTTCCATGACTGAGTCAGTCACGGAAATGTGAACTTAGGGACAGGACGTCCTCTCTCATCTTCATGATAGCCCTGAAGATGGCTTACAATGTAAGCCGAAACGTTGGCAGATAATCCTTCATTAAAAAAATACATTTTTTTAATTTGTGTTGTTTTGGATCTACCTCGACCGAACCCCAACTAAAATCATCTTAGGATAATACATATATTTGTGTCTATATAAAAGCAAAACTTGATCAAAAATTTGATCACACAGCTAACCTTGAAGGGTGAGAGAGAAGTGGGTTTTGTATTATTATTTTTAACCTAAAGTTACCAAAAAAATAAAGACGTGTGTTGTACTTATATTATTGTAATCATTACAATATTAGTTTATGTTGATTTATTTTTTTATTATTCTAGAATTAGCTTATTTAAGTATAAAAGCATTTAGATATCTCATATATAAATTTGAGTTATCCTCATATATAAATTATTTTACATACTTAAAATATATTAATGTGTATTTTTTTTTAGTTGATGATGAATCACTTGATGATGTTGATGAAGGAACTTCAGATTCAGAATTCATGCCTGGGTAGGTTAATTTCTTTATACAGCATGTTTTTTTTTAAATCTTGCATGTTTGCTCAAGCTTATCAGGATGAGAATAGTCTCTTTGAATGAAATTGGTTTATTTCTTGTAAACTTTTAATATGTATTTTTTATTTGCTTATATGATTTGCAAAGTCAACACACACATACAATTCCGAATTATGTTATATACTTAATTATTTTACACTTTCAGAACCATAATATTTGCATTTGCAGTGAAATTCATTACTAATTACCTTCTTTGTTAGATAAGGGTGGCAAATATATTCTGAATCAAATCAAATATTTATTTGAAGTGGTTGTTGGAGTGAAAAAAAGTCAGAAGAGAAAATTGTAGGCCTTTATCTCTACTTTCACCATCCACCATTATCTTCCACCTTAAATTCAGTGGTTGATTTACATTGAAATGTGATTTTCAAGCGACACCTACTTCTGATTTGGCTCATTCAAAATCACAAACATATTCTGGTATCTTCCTTGAAATTGAAGTAGTTATCATTTAAGTCTGATTTCCTGATCTCTTATTTGAATTCTAGAGATCTAATGCTTTATTTTCATTTGTTTTTACATATTTTTCATTAAATACTGTCTTTGAAAGTATAAATGCTAAAAGAATAACATTGCCAAAGAGAAAAAAAAAATTTTTTTAATTTAACTTTCCTTTAAATAAATTAACAGAAATAACTAACTTCAAATGAAAGTGAATATTCAATTAATCTCATTATCAATGCCAATAAAAAGTACTAAATTTTTTTACTGAAATATCCCGACTAAATTGATTAACTCGTTAGCTAATTAACTTAAATTCTAGAATACTGAGGATGTTTTATCGTGAAAATACACAAAATTAACATAACTTGTTAATTGAGTCTATGACACAGAAGCAGTTATACTAAACTAAATAGCCAAGTTTGATTTAATTAAAATGGGATGAGGAAACATTATTTACTACTTTTTTATTAGCTGAAAAGTATAAAGATGTGGAAGAGTAATTTCACTAATATTTGCTCTAAGTTAAATATTAGGAGGGTGGTGGGCTGCTCTTTCTTCTTCATACATTATTGAATGTATTCTGTTATGCATGTATTTTCCTTAAACATAGAAAATTACATTTTACACTGCTCTATATATTTAAGTAGATTTCCCTCAAGAAAAAATACTACACAGACTGTTTCCGTGGTGTAACTTTTGAAAATTTTCTTAGATTTCCGAATCTACATATGAGAAACTAAAATATGTTCTGTTAAAAATTACGTACCTAAACTCAAATAGGCATGTACTGTACATGTAATTTTTCTGTAGATGCTCTAACATCTACAATTTCTAAAATAAAGAAACCAAATTTTGATTGATTTTTGGCTGATAAATGCTTCTACAGAAGAAAAATTAAATAGCCAATTCTTCTCACNAAGGTGTGTGTGTGTGTATATATATATATTTTTTTTTTATTCATTTATTTTACACAGAGTACTTTCAAGGCCAAAGCTCCTGAGCATACAGCACAAGCTCTTTATAATCAAGGTGCCTGATCTCTGAAGATGAGGCCTTTGTCCTTGAAAGCCTTCACATTTCTATTAATCCAATGCCTCTGTCTTAGCAAAGGTCAGGATCGTTTTTGACTTTTTGCAAATTGTTCCCTTACGCTTGTTCCTAACAATACACTTCAGAGCCAGACTAAATAATAGATCAATGATCTCATTCAAGGTTTTGCAGAAGAAGCTCATACATCATTTGGTTTCTATATTTCAAGAGTTGTGGTTGCTAATATGCGAACACACATGCACATTTTGCATAAATATTTAGCTTATTCTAAGTAGGCTCAGTAAAGAATTTTTTCTTTTTCGTATGTCTTATAACAATGCCAATGCTGTTTTTTCCTTGAGGGAAGTATGCTAAAAAGCCTTTTGGAATAATTGTTCAAGTTACTGTCTAAATTTTATTAGTAAGATAAAGAAATTTTGTGCCTTTCAGTTGTGAAAATATTTTTTTCAGTTTCCAGTATCCTTTGATAAATGTATGTCATCTTATTTTATTTTAAAATATGGACTACTTTGCACTATGCTTCTTTCTAACTATAATTCTAAACTATAATTTCATACTCAATCAAAATCTTCCTAATGATGGATTGAATAAACTAAGATTACATACTGTATGTGCTTTTTATTTTCATTTTAGTATTTTATAAAAATAGTAACATTCTCCTGATTAAAAAAAAAAATTTATCCATTTGCAGTTTTTTTATTTAAACTTTTTGATTTGTTTTCATTTCAGTTTCTATGCATGAAAAATTAAGAAGCCATGATTTATTACTTAAGAACCTGCTGTTAAAATTTTCACTGCTGGATTTTTATTTATTGATGACCATGTTTCTTTCAATATTTCATTTTGTTTATTTATTACTTAGCTTTATTCTTTTATGAATTGGACTTCTAAACCAAGTGGTTGATGCTTAAAAAAACCAACCTAGTCCATTTTATTTTGTTACTTAAGAAAGTTATAGGCTTTTGATTTTTCTTTTGCAGTATTTAATAAAATCATGATGCAAGGTGTTTCTTCCTCAATATTTATGCAAAACAAATTTTCTTGTTTAACCAATACTATTATGAAGAGTAACTAGGGAAAGCAAAATGAAGTGTAAAATGGAGGTTAAAAATGAATTTGTATTTGTTTTATAAAAGTAATGTCCTTCATGAAGCATGGAAATTAAGTAGAGGAAAATGATTTTTCATAAATATATTAAATTATTATAATTATGCAGTTTTGAAGAAGCCATTAGTGGTTATTTAACTTCCTCCATTAAATATTGTAATTGCTCAAAAACCAGACTTCTTTATCACCCCCAAGTTTTATTTGTACAAACTATGAATCAATACATTAAATGTTTAAAAAAAAAAAAAAATTCTGTTGTTGCTGTTGTCAACATCAATCTCCTCCATATTTTTTAAATTTTATCTTCTTCCCGACTTGATAACCACTTTTTTAATGAAATTGAGGGTTTAGTTACCCCTTATCCTAAGGTTTAAAACATCTATCTGGGTTCGTGAAATTTGTACCAATTGTTCAAAAGATATGAAGGCTTGAAAATAAAGATCATTAATGTATATTTTCCATGTAATTAAAATATACCATCACTTCTCAAGCATATTTTTCTACATTGTATACATTTACATAGTTGATTACTTTTCAAATTTCACAGTTTTATCAGTTTTGATATTATGAAGAAAGGCCTAAAATGTAGTAATTTTTTCAATACTTTATGATGCCATCTTTTACTCTGTCTTACAATGAAATTTTTTCTTAAAGCCCTTGTAGAGTTCTTATCAGCCAATCATACACCATACAAGCTTGCAAGCAATGCATATTGGAACTTGCAAACCAAATCCTTAATTTTTCTTTCTTTTTTTTTTCTTTACTTACATTGTATTTTCCTATTGCTTTTAGGTGGGTTTCTGCTTTATATATATTTTTAGATATTGTTTGAAGTTGTAAAATCATTAAAAACAGAATCTCTTAAAAAGCAGATTACAAATGTGGCTGCAGAGACAAATTTTTTAGTTGACTTGATGATTTATAAAAATTTTGTCAGAACTTGGTCTTCAGTTGTTAGAGAAAATTAACCATTCTTGAAAAACTAGGACTATTTATTTTGTAATATCAATATTTTATCATATTTTTTTTAGCTACCTTATAGATTCAAAGAGAGAGAAAAAAAATCAGAAAATTTATGTGTATGCAGGATTTTGTCAATTTATTGAATAAGTAAAAAATTAATGACAGATGATGATGACTCTTTAATAAGAATATAGAATCGTTACCTTTCTTTTGTGTTTAATCATAAATTGTTACCTTTATTTACTTCAGTAACATTTGTATCTCATCATTCACTTCTTTCATTCATTAAATTATCAAGATTTTTTTTAAATAGTTGATGTAATATGTAGCCAATAATTTTTTGCTGGATTAATTTTTTTAAATATCTTCTCCCTCCATTCTCACTATCATATTTACGCCTTGGTACTTGCAAATTATCTCTGATTTTTTTTTTTTTTCCACTGAAAATCTCATTTGAATTTTCTTCAAATAAGAATACTAAACCATGATAAGAATCATTTTTATTTCTTCTTGTACGCCATTTCCTAATCTCTCTCATTCTTTTTCTCTCGTGAGAGGGGGGGAATAAACATATGTAATTAAATTAATAGTTATTGATTCTTTACCTCCCCGGTATTACTATCATCATAATTATTTCTATTCTCTCAAAAGGTTTTTTTTTTTTTAGTTTGTAGGGGTTCAAAGCCAACCACTATAAAACATTAATAGCTCTACATCTTATAAAATTATTAAAAAAAAAAAAATTTCAAAATTTTCTGGCATTAAAAATTTAAATAGTTTAAGAGGTTGGCATTTAGTATTTTTAGCAATGTTCATATAAAAAAAAAAAAGTCTTAATGAGCCAATAGTTAATGGAAAAATGTAATGGTACATGATGGGCTTTTGGTATTAGGTATTATTTGATAATCTAAAAAAGAAATTTATAAGTTAAGTTTTAGCTTGTTTTACACTACTCTGATCAATATTTTGAACACAAGAAGATACTGGCATTTTTATTAAATCGGACCATTATTTGTTTTTTATTGCTCATTAAATAAAGTTTGGGAAACGTAGGTGCAATTAGTTGACACGTTGATACATATAGATTTTTTTGGGTTCAATCTTCAAGTATTAGAGGAAATAAATCACTCATGAAGAATCAGGGGTATTTATTTTCTAATAAAAATGTTTTGTTTGATATTGTTCTTGTACCAAACCAGAGAAGGTGCCAAAAATACAAAACAATGCCAGGCACCCTGGTAATATATCTATTGAATTGATGGTTAATGATTACAAAAAATGTATATACATTAATTATCTTTAGGTATAGGGATAGTTATGAATTATTAACAATCGTGTCCTCCTAGACAAAGCACTGAAGTTCCTCCAGGTGCCTGATTGGGAGACCTAGAGACCCAAGGCTGTCTCTAGTTGGCTTCAAGTCATCATTGCTATCTAGTTTTCAGATTTAATGCTAGCTCCTGGTACTTTCATACATTCTTAGTATGGGTTGATGATAGATTTTCCCCTTAAAAGACAGTCACATCAATATCTGCCCTTTTACTATTGATATTTCTACAGGCCAGGGAAGTTTCATAGTTAGAGTAGTGTATTATCTCCCAAAGGAAGGTAATGTCATAGAGGTGGAGGAGGCACAATTTAAGTTTTTATTGGAGTACACAGACATTATTTTTCTGGGTGTCTTGGACAGGGGTCTCCAAATTTTTAATTTTATGTATTTCCAGCTTAGAGCAGTTCTAATTTCTATTGGTCTTTGGCTGAAACCTTTGAATAGCACAAATCATACGCACACTTCTTCAGTGCAGGCTGAAGCATGAATCAACCATATTCCAGTGTCAGATGTAGCCAAGGTTTGCAAACATGGTCCAATTGAGGTTCCAGGAATTTTTACACTTGTGGTTGTGTCCTATATGGTAGGTCTAGTCCCCTCTTAGGATGTTAAGGAACTCTTTAGAGGCTTGAAGAAGATTTATGAAGGGACATTCAAAAGAAATGTAGATAGCATTGACTGGACTATTGTTAATAATTCCAAAGACATGAATTTTATGGTAGAGGAGTTGTAACAACTAAATCAATAATTATTATTATTAATAAACAATAATTATTTAACAAGATGCACCTCTGGATGGTGTAACCATATTTCCTTTAAACTGAGGAAGTCACAATGGCTGTTGGTTGGAAGATGCTTGCTAACTTTTACTTGAATGTGGATTTGGACTGTTCATCAGCTCTCAGTCTGATCCAAGATGATCTCGGTCTGATGTACACTGACTTGAGGGGGCGAAGCTGTTGCTGTCGCGAATAAATTCCAATTACTACTCTTCATCCATTGATGGAATGAAAGAGGATTTTTGCAGATTTGGTGAAGGCATGGTTGTTATACTCCTTAGTGCCTCCTCTGGTCTGGGAGCCACCAGACCTAATTGTGATTCGGTCGGGAGACATTGGAATCCAGAGGGCAGTCAACGTGACCATTAGGTTTGTGATGGTATGAAACACATACCCCCAAAACAGTTGAGTTTATAATTCAAGATTTCAGAAGGTTTAATCTCTTATGTTTAACCAGAAAAATACTTGCTACTGGATTACCAAGAGACCTTCAAGACAGATTATTCAGATGCTTCAGTTGCCTGCCTGTAGAACGGATATGTATTTCATTTTGCAGTATACTGAGTTGAATTCTTAGCCTCTGGAAGTTTAATGGTTGTATCCTTCCATCTGTCCTATTTGACTCTTTTTCTGGTGACTGACTAGGCAAGCACCGTTATAATGCTATAGTTACTGAAAACTAAAGGTTGTTTAGGTTTTTTTTTGGGGGGGGGG
>KZ807194.1:508283-521650 GCA_000696205.2 Oncopeltus fasciatus | reverse complement strand
AATATTTAATTTAGTTGTGGTATTTTATCATAATTTATTTTATAAACTATTAACGAGAGGGAATAGAATAAAAAATCTAACTGTCCCAGCCAGGAATAGAACCTGGATCTCCTGCTATCCGGGCCGGTGCACTTGCCACTTGTGCTACCAGGACGCGCCAGCTATCTCAGTATCATCAGTTATAAAGAAAAAATTAAATAAAGTAAATGACGAGAGTCGACAAAATGTATGACAATGTCAGCTCCATCGAGTTTAAGACGAAGTTCTTGTCTTTCTCGTAGGTTAGGCTCTCGCCAATGTAGAGGGGATTGAATGAGATAGCTGGCGCGTCCTGGTAGCACAAGTGGCAAGCACCGGCCCGGATAGCAGGAGATCCAGGTTCTATTCCGGGCTGGGACAGTTAGATTTTTTATTCTATTCCCTCTCATTAATAGTTTAAAAAATTTACGTGGGATAAAAAACCACAACCAAATCAAATATTTATAATTTATTTTAGGGTTTTGTTAATTCATTATACTAATATATTTGTTTATGAGTATATGTGCACTACTCTATATGTAGCTACTCTTTGCAACATTCCTATTAGATGATTTCAGTTGGGGTTCGGTCAAGGTAGATGAGAAAAAAAATACATATTTTAAAAAAGTGTTTTTTTTTTTTAAAGATTATCTGGGATTGTTAACGATGTTGGCTCCAGGGGCACGCGAAATAAAGGAGTGGAAAGGGAATAGTAGTGAGTTTTTAGGTAATAGTTGGCGAGCTTTGACATCAGCTGTTGGAGTAACTGTCTAGCAAGAACCGCTGTTATTTCTCTTCACAGCTACCTGCGTACGTCTTGCTCAGATGTTATACCCCTGAACCTTTTCATGGAGTTTCCAATTAGCAGAATCTGCATTATTAAAAACCGGAGTAAAGTAATAGAATAGACCGGCTTACCTTTCCACTGATGAGCTACTTTCATTTCAGATTATCATAGTGAAGATCACTTATGGACGTCTTAACGAAGAGCTAATTCGTCTGCGACTAGAAGCGTAGTTCCTGTTTACATAACTGCTCGGCAGAGTGAATCCGTTTTGAAGCATTACTTACATCATCATTCCCCACCGAGTGTACCTTATCTTCTTCGGCCTTTGGCTATCACTTCAGCTCCAGAGTACTTGAGTTTCTTCGTGTAGCCATTTCATTTGTATGGTGCCGGCAGGTCTTCATTTTGCAAGAAGGGCCCAATGAATCACAATTGCATCTTCCGATATTCATACATATTCTGATACTTGAATGTCAGATAATACACGGTGTGTGCATAATATAGTTCATAAATAGCTTATTTCACAATTATTTAGTTGTCTTCAGCGGAGCATCACGTATGATTATATACACGTAGAGAATGAAACCCTTGCGGCTGGCTGTGATATATATATATATAGCAAATAAGAACAGTTGGGAGAAAGAGTATATTAAACATACAAAAAGAAAAATACAATGCGTGAAATGTTAAGATTTCTTGCCTTCGTCTGTGAGGAATGAAAAGTCACCTGTTATTATTAACATGTTATTATATAGCAGACTCAAGTGTTTCATTATATATATGACACTTTAGATATCAGATTAGGGTTTTGGCCAGAATATGAGAAAAATAAAATCCTCTAAAATTGTTGGTTAATCATTTTATTTTATTATTTCTAACGTTTTGACTTTACTTGTAAGCCATCATCATGGCTGAAATACAATACACACTGTTACATTTAAAGAATTATAGATTGGAACGAACAAACAGGGATGTGTTATGCTATAAGTCAGAAAATGACATACAGAATAAACTCAAAATTTAACTTTACTAGTATGAAAAAAATAAATCAACTTTATATGTACCGATATTGGGTATGTAGAGATCTCGGAGGGAGGTTTCTGGTCNAATGTCAACACACAAAATCAGAAACTTCCATCGAACAACATTATAAATACTAATTATATGATAACTTAATCTAAACCCAAAAAAACTAAATAATATCTAACCAGTTACAAACCAGTAACAAGTAACTAAGATAACCCGTTCCTATGATTTGGAAACATAGTGAATTTCTTCACATTTATCTCCCCTGGTTGATGAGTAATCAAAAATTTGATCGGATAATTCACCAATTCAATAAATTGAAATAAATGAATTCTAAAAATATATGTACTAGTTAGATTTACTAATATATATAACTATTGTATTGTATACTGTAGTTCACAAGTCTGTAATTCTAATAATTTGTATTTACTTGAAACTAACTAAAACAACTTCTATTCAATTTATAAAAATTCGTTTAAAAATTTATATTAAACTCATCATCAAACTACAAGAATTATTGTTAATAACAACCAACATTTATATATTATAAACATATATAAATGTTGGTTGTTATTAACAATAATTCTTGTAGTTTGATGATGAGTTTAATATAAATTTTTAAACGAATTTTTATAAATTGAATAGAAGTTGTTTTAGTTAGTTTCAAGTAAATACAAATTATTAGAATTACAGACTTGTTAACTACTGTATACAATACAATAGTTATATATATTAGTAAATCTAACTAGTACATATATTTTTAGAATTCATTTATTTCAATTTATTGAATTGGTGAATTATCCGATCAAATTTTTGATTACTCATCAACCAGGGGAGATAAATGTGAAGAAATTCACTATGTTTCCAAATCATAGGAACGGGTTATCTTAGTTACTTGTTACTGGTTTGTAACTGGTTAGATATTATTTAGTTTTTTTGGGTTTTGATTAAGTTATCATATAATTAGTATTTATAATGTTGTTCGATGGAAGTTTCTGATTTTGTGTGTTGACATTTTATTTATTTTGGTTGGCTTACTGCATCCAGCACTGATGTACTGAAGGTTTCACCAGATAGCAGTCGATCTCTGATGAAGTCATGGCTTCCAGTGCAAGGAGAACGCCATGTGTGCACTTCTTGTTCGCTCCCAGATAAACTGCCTACGTCTTCTTCTTCGAACTTAGTCTGCCATGGCTCTCTGCACCACTCTTATCGTGTGTCAATGAAACTCTAACTGACCTGCTTCGTCTTACTTAATTTCTGACTCAAATGGAAAACTTACAAATGGGTCTGATGCTTCATGTTATAAATTTAGTGTTAATCTTTCATAGATTGGAATACAATCAAATATTTGCTTCCCGCTAACTTTATGATTATCAATATTAATTTATTCATCTCTACAAAAAGAATAAGAGTCATATACGTACTCGGAGAAAGTAAAATATGGTTTTTGTTACTGTTGTAATTTTTGTTCTAGTTTTTTTTTTTCTTCTTCAAATAATATACAGCTAATTTAATATCCTCTCAACTGTGATGATTGGCATTTATTAATCTTCCCGTTTCACAAACGTTTTATTTTGAAACATGTTTTCTTAATTCTGAATTAATTATCTCTAAATTGTAGTGAAAAGAAACACTTTTCTGCATTATTGAATTTGGGAAAAAAATCACTGTTCAAAAAAAATATTTTCGAAGAATATTTATTAGTAAAGAATTTTGTTTGGTCGAAGTTGAAGTTGATTAAAAAAAAAAAAATAAATAAAAAAAAATTCGTTTTCTTCTGACGTTCCCGCTTACATTGTAAGCCATTTTCACGGCTGTTGAAATGCACTGACGTCAGAAAACTTGAAAAACACAAAAACTAAACAAAAAACATTAATTAGATGATTTACATTATTATTTCATAAACTAGAAGTAATTGAAATATTTATGTAATATTTTGGAGAACAATAACAATATGTATAGGCGTAGAGAACTGTTGGGTTAGGTCATGGTTGATAAAAAAAATTACAATTTAAAAAAAAAAATACTATCTGCCGTTGTTTTGGTTTACATATTAAGCCATTGTCTGGGCTAACTGTCATGAAGGCGATAGTCACCTGGATCAAACAGTATTTATTTATTTTTTTGGATCAGTTATGACTGCACCAGCAAATTCTCTACAAATAATCTCTTCGGTTAAGAAACTCTTCATTTAAATATGTATTGAAGTTCACCTCACCTGCCTGTCATGAAGGTGAAAGGGGACATATCACCTGAATCAAATCTGCGTGAGTGAGAGGTAAGGATTAGAAATTGGAAGTCTTTTATTGATCAGGTGATGGGTGGGGATGTCAGGCTGTAGATATAGAGGGGGTGAGGACATAACAGTGAAAAAGAGGTAAGAATTATGTCGGATAAGTAGCCTAATGTGTCAGGGAGTCCATAAGTCTGAGTTCGCGGGAGGTGACGAGTAGGTCAGAGAGAGTAGGTAGGTGCCTTTGGAAGGTCATGCCTCACTTTTCGGCCCGAATAACAAGCTATCCGTGTGGGCAGGGTGCCGGGAGCCAGTCATCCCTATTAATAATCACGTTCCTTCCGTTCCCTTGTTAGCACTTCCTCTCCCTGCACTACAGTAGTTCCCGCCGGCCGTGGAGACGTTCCCACCTGAAGAGCCGCCATGATTCAGTCTTCTTCCGGGATCCTCATGACAATTCCTCTTACTATAGACAATCTCTCGAAGCCCGTTTACAGAGTGTGAGTTATCTGCCAAACAACTGGTTAGATCCTTTATCGAATATTACAGAGTAGTCTCTCACTAATGGTGCAATGATCTACTGCATTATTTATCTTAAACAATTAATGAGAGGGAATAGAATAAAAAAAACTATCTGTACCAGCCAGGAATCGAACCTGGATCTCCTGCTATCCGGGCCGGTGCATTTACCAGATATGCTACCAGGACGCGCTAGATGTCCGGCTAAATGGACCGCCCCGGATAGCAGAAGATCCAGAATCGATTCCTGGCTGGGACAGATAGATTTTTTATTTTATTTCCTCTCATTAATTGTTTAAAATTTACGTGAGATAATATACCACAACCAAATAAAATATTTATGTATTATTTATCTTTTGTAGTTGATAATTTTAATTGTAAGTTAGTAGCAGTGAATCTCCATTTTTATGATATCCGTTATGAGTGTTTTGCCAATCCTCTTCTTTAAATAAGGACTTTATTTACTTTACAAGTTAATTGTTTACATATGTGATGAATGTCCGTTGTATCTTCCATAGCTCGCCCATAGATCACAGTTGTTAATTCGCCAAATTATTTCCATCTTGGGAACCAAAGCTTTTTTTTTTTTTTAAATAATGTAATGTCGAAAAACTGCATATCAAATAGCCAGCGTGCAGTTGCAAATGTCAAACAGACAGAAGTGTAAGTCCTTACATATTTCTTGTTTGTATTTCACTTTCACACTTACGATAGTACTTTAAACCACCGGAGACTATTCATATTCCATGTAAGGGCTAACTAAATGGCTGAATTTTCTCTGTGCTAAGACTCTTTGATTGCATCGAAATACAGTTAATTTGTTTCCTTACAATACTGATTTTCCTTTACATGAGATTTATTTTCTCAAGTTTTAATAAATTTATTAAGATATTTTTGGTAATATGTCAGTAATTTATATATATTCGGTAGGTGCAATACATTAATGTAACAGCTAGTAAATTCCCTTCAATATAAAGATTTTATCAAATGTTATATTATTGATTTTGTGGTCGAACCTTCGTTATTTCTTTTTCTTCAATTTATTAAATGGCATAGTTATTTCTTAGACCAGAGATTTATATATATATACATTATAGAGATATACATCGAGTCAGAGTGAAAACGTCGGTTACGCAATTATATATTTATTAATATCATGATACTTTTTTATTTTAATTTAGTACAATTAATTGATTATTAACTAGGTCTATTTAAAGAAATAAATTTAATACAAATAAACGAGAAAAAGTAAATAAATTTCTTATTTATCATTCAAGGATTACATCTCGATAATATGTGCCATTCATTTATTCTTGCCACTTTTCCTGTTATTTACAGATTTGGTTTTTTTTACGAATTAAGTCCTGAAAATGATTTGTAAAATGACTATAAAATATATCACTTAATTTTTTTTTTCTGACCGCATTTTTTCCAAGAAATACGTATACTTGATTCGATTTTTATGCAAGAGATTTGGATAACGCCTACAGAAGATATCACTTTGTTTGTTTTAAGACTACATTTATTTTAAGAACTTAACTTAACTGGCTTTTGATTTCAGCTAACTTGCTTACGCAAGGGGAGAATTATTGTTAAAACTACTGTTCGTATCAACCAAAGTGTTACACACTTATTAAGTAGCACCCTATCTATAAAAATATTGATATCCTACAATAGTCCTTATGGTGTAATGGTTTAGCATACCGGCCCGGATAGCAGGAGATCCAGGTTTGATTCCTGGCGAGGACAGATAGATTTTTTTATTCTGTTCCCTCTCATTAATTGTTTATTGATATCCTACTTTAAACATCTTATTCGGTAAGCCCTCAAATAATTTTCACCATTAATGGGAACACTGTTTCGCTGCTTCCTCGAAAATGTGGTGTGAATATTTGTATTTAATCATATCAATTTCAAAATAAGCAACTCTCCTGCCCTAGGTGTGTGGTGACCCTGAGAAGTAGTATCCTCTTCGAGGAGGTATAGGAGCTCGTGTTACTGCACTAAGGCTTAATTTTCTTTTCTTTTTCCCCCGTTTTTTTTCTTCTTCTTAATGCAAATTCTGAAAGAATAGTTATTAAGGTTGTTATCATGTTATCAAATGCTATGAAAATTTTGTGATATACTCCGACCCTATCTTCTGGACACCAAAATAAATCTGTGTGTTTGTCTGCTCTGCATCCCATTTTTTTCATCGTTGTGTTAGTAGATATATAGTAGTAGGGAATTACGTCATGCCATATGCACGTAAAAATTATTTATTCCATGTTGTGGACATAATATTCAGTTAAAATTAATTCAACACAGTTCTGAGTATTCATAGAAAACATTTTTTATGACTGACACAGCGAAATTGAAATATTAGAAGTGAGGGTTTACCTAGATCGTACATTTTAGTTTTACGGTTTTATAGCTGAAATTCCGCTCTTTACTTGTAAATGTTAAATAAATGGCTGAGTTGATTATTAAACGATATGGAACGATTATAAGTAGGTCTTCGCTGTTGTGGGCGAAGTATATGGTGCAGTGAATTATAAGTGTGGGGGAATATGTGACTTGGAAATTTTATATATAAATATTCATCAACTATAGTGCTGAGGAATTTGCTTAGTTTATGGGGTTCCTGTTTGTCGGACACCTTTGTGATAAATCAGAATTGTCGATCATTAACTCAATTTATAATTTAACTTCTTGGTGGAGCATTGTATGTATGAATCGCTTTATCTACGAATTCTCTAATGAACCATCGTTAAATTCTACTTAAAAAAAAAATTGTTTGTCTTGGTTTGAAATATCAGTTTGTTAACATTTTCCAATCACTGTTAATATAGCAATCTGGCTTAATATAAGACCCTGGCAAGCCTCATAATCAACTAGTTTCTATTATTAGTGACCATTTTCTTGTGAATTTTTAGGATTTACAACACAATTTTGAGTTTCCGCTTTATGGACTTGATAAGGTCCAAACAAAAGGTCGTAATGTATCACATGAAAATTACTATCTATCTTTGCTGCCATTAAAACTTTAATGTCTGTTCCTCCTCTTTATCTTCCACTCCTTAAGGGCCATCTAATGTTTCAATTAAAAAATATAGGTTAATGATTCCAGTCTTCGCACATTAAATGCCATATTATTAATTTCTGAAGGCTCTTATCCCTTCTTCAGTCTGTAACCATCTTAATTCAAATCTTAAAGGCTTAAGACTCTGATCAAAAGGAGAGTTTGTTGACCGTAGATATAATTTTACTGCTTTAATGATATTTCAATTTTTTTTTCTTGTCAATAAGTTGTTTGTTTGCATGTTTTTTTTCAAATTGTTTTCATAAACTTTTAATTGTCTTACATAGCTTTCTACATTCATACTCTTGATATCACATTATATTATAATTCTCTATTATACTAATTTCAAATATTACTGTATTCTCATGACATTGTATTTCTACAGCCCTGAAGATGGCTTACAATGTAAGCCGAAACGTTGGCAGATAATCCTTCATTAAAAAAATACATTTNAAAAATAATGTATCTTCTTTTTTATCTAAATAAGCCATGGTTTTATCAGTAAATAATAGCAAAAATAAAGGAAATAAACTATTAAAAGAAAAATAGGTCTGATAAATCATGAAACTGCTCCTATCATTAGTTATTGAAATTAGTTAAGTAATTAAAAACCTATATTAATTGTAATACTTAAGAAATTTTAATTATCCATTATAAATATTCTGTAAGTTTTAGGAAAGCATTGGGTGATGCCCTATGACTTTTGTATAAATTTACCTAAACTAAACAGACTTTTGTATAAATTTCCTTAAAAAAGTGAAATTACAGTAGCATTGAAATTGAAACCTTCAAAGCAATGAAATTGATTTTAAATGTTTAGCATACAGTGAGATTGTCCTACTACCATGATGGGAGATTACCTTTTATCTCTACATTTACTAATGGAATTTATAATAAGTTTTAACTAAAATTTTTAATTTTAATTTTGCAATACTATTGATTTTGCTTCCGAAATTTTGTACAAGGTGGCTACTGCCTGTCCACTGACTGAAATTTTCGGTGCTTTGTCTGTATAACTTATATTTTTGAATTTATGGGAAAATTGTATCAGTATAGGTAATCTATAAGTTTAGAATTTTTTTTTAATTTTAGAATATAGCTTTACTTTACTCTTGTAATGTTAAAATATTTTTACTCTTGACCTTTTTTTTTTTTTTTTTTTTAGAAATAAACCTACAATATGTTTTAGACCATTCTTAGTAAGTTCAAATGAAGAGTTTTTTTGTTTGTTTTTTTGCAGTAGATATTGTTATTAGATGTTGTTATTTTTTTGTGTGTGTGTTTTTAGGGGTTCGGTCAAGGTAGATCCCCAAAATACAATTGAAAAATACACATCTTTATAAATTGTATTTTTTTTTTAGATCTACCTTGACCGAACCCCAACAAAAAACATCTAATAACATTCTTAGGAAGATTCTGTCAATTTTGAAACACTCTAATGTCGATTTAAAGTGTTGTTCTACATTTTTTGGGTTATGTAACACTTCAATTTAAAATAAATTAAGCAAGTATCTCGTAGGAGAAAAAGAGGTAGGGAATAACTGAAATATTTCAAACGACGAGGAAGGATAGATCGGGGATTTCGTCTCGGAATTTTAAATAGTTGAAACTATTACATAAAGCAAAAATGTTTCTATAGTTGCCGACATTGTTCCACCCTTAATTTTAGGCCAATAGTGGTGATGGAGAAAATATGGATCTATTTTTACATCTATATATGTGTGTGTGTGTGTGTTGTAACTCTAACAATAAAGAAGATATTGACCTTAATTTTATTTTTATATTTTTCCAATATAGAATCATTTCAAACTACCCTCCCCTCAAACAAAAAATATACAAACACTTCCAATGGTTTGTGAAAAATAAATCCTAAATGTCTGCTAGTTTAGGTTCTTTATTTAATAAATGAGCCTATATTATATAAATTCATATTTTCTGTCCGTTTGCTCATATAATATGCTGAACAGTTATTTTGACATATGACAGAATTAAATATGACAATTCGATCATTGTTCACACTAGTATATTGAACTGTTTCAAATATTTTCATTTAAATTTTGTTTAAGCCATTAATAATCGTACAAAAGTGCGAAACATAATAATATAAATCGTGTATGACTCATCAAATTTATATATTTTCCACCTCTTAATCTTGTAATGATTCAGTCTTGTGTTATTTGCTAATTAATGTTTAAATAGAATTAATGTAATAGTATTAAATACATTTATCTAACTCTTAAGAAAAAATACTTGTATGTTTCTCTAACGATTGCGGAAAGTGGGCGAGAAATCTTGTGTAAATAATTGTCTTAATTGTGGTATGTAATCCCACGTTAAATTTTATACAAGAAATGCAAAGGGAGCCAGAAAAAAATATTACCACCTCAATCGGGACTCGAACCCGTGTCTCCTGCTTTCCGGACAAGTTTGCTTACCCTTACACTGTGCAGTAGTCAGCATACTACCTGGATAGCAGGAGACCCGGGTTCGGGTCTGAGCCGGCTGAGGTGGTAATATTTTTTTCTGGCTCCCTATATCTTTCTAGGAAGTATTTCTTTAACATTTATTTTTTTGACGAATTTTGCTTAAAATTTTCTTTTTTTTTCACACCTTTTCTGGCAGCTCGTCTCGTGAAGGGAAGCATTATTTTCAGAAGTAACACACTTTTTAACATATTTTCATTTTATCTGAAACATTTACTTGTTATTTACATTTCTTATGAAGCCTGAACGTTTTTAAGCCGTTTTTTAAAAATTATTATTACCCTGACAAATAAGTGAAAAATGTTTACGTGTCTAGAGAATTAGAACCCAGTGCTCTAACACTACCTCAGCGAAGGTTTATATCAAGGTTAGAAGCTTCTTGTGAAGCGGCCACAAGTCTAGAAAAAAAGTCTTGCGGAAATTCACAGACGTTCGCTAGATCAGATTAAAAGTTTAATTTGAGACTGGTCCCCACCAACAGGCAGCTGGAGATAATTTCAGAAGATAGACACTCAGCAGAGCTATTAGTGAAACGGGAAAAATTGGTCGCGCCGCTAGAGGAAGCTGTTTGAACTTGAAGTGGAAGAAGTATTGCGAATTCTTTTAACCCCCCCCCCTCCCCCAAGTGTAGTGCTTATAAGATATCGCGTTAGATAAAACTATATCACTCCATTTAAGCATTAGGTATTTTAATTTGCTGAAGCTTTGCAAGAATAATCCGCTGTGTGGCTCTAGCCTACCTAGATGTGGGAGAGTTGGACTGCTCGACACTCTTAATAAGCTCAAATCAATTAATGCGAGGGAATAGAATAAAAAATCTTACTGTCCCAGGCAGGGCTCGAACCTGGATCTCCTGCTAACCGGGCAAGCGCGTTATCCTATTACGTTACCTGGACGAGCCAGAAAACTTATTAATTTCCCAGCACTAGTGTCGAGAGTCTAACCTCCGAGAAAGACGAATGCTCGAAGGAGCAGACATTGTCGAGCTATTTATCGACTCTCGTTATTTACGTTAGTCTTTCGACTCTAGTGCTGTGAATTTAATAAGTTATCTGGCTCTCCCAGTAGCGTAATAGGATAACGCGCTCGCCCGGTTAGCAGGAGATCCAGGTTCGAGCCCTGGCTGGTATAGTTAGATTTTTTTTATTCTATTCCCTTGCATAAATTGATTTAAATTTACGTGGGATTAAAAACCTCAAATAAAATTATCATTTATAAACTCTTAATGTTTTTTTTTACCATAATGTTGGAAATATTTCACTCATTTCTCTTTAAAGGGGAACCANAACAGGTGGGATATAAAGAGTGTATTCAATGAGAAGTGTGTGTATATAGAGGGAGAGTGTGAATTTTTTAGATTTTTTAAAACTTTTTTTATATTTTCTTCGATAAACCAGAATTATAGTATTTAAAAAATATATGTGTGTGTCAACCATTCAATGGTCACAGTTTTCACTTGTTGCTTCTAAGTCCTTAATGGAAGGCTAAGTCTGAACGAAATCGGACGAATGGGAGTGGTGGGTTACCTGCATTGTAAGTACGCGTAAAAATGTTTTTTAGTGGAAATTATATTCAGTTGAGTGAAAAATATAACTCAATCCAGATCTTTTTTTCCATTATTAATGAAACATATATTTATAATTACTCAATGGCATTGACCATTTAAGAGCGGGTTTTCACTCGAATTGTAAATTTGAACCTTGCCGTCTAGAAACCACTAATATATGTTTTCCTAGCGGATGAACTCTTTTTAAATTGCAGGAGTAAGTTTGTTACATACTTAAATTTGTTTAAGAGTGTGGGATATTACTTGAAATATCAGAATACAGGGTTTTCGTTACAGCTGGCAGCGAATATTTCCTTTATATCTTCGAAACTCGACATTTATTTGTTTGTTAATCAAAAATGTATTCCACAAGTGAGGGGGATTATGTGAAATAAAAACTCCTATTATAAATTAAGAATTTTTTTTTACCCTGGAGATGATTAGTACAAAATTTGTTAGGATTCGGTCCAGGTTAATTAAAAGAAAGTACAATTCTTAAAAAGTTTATTTTTTAATATCTTCATGTGTACAAATATAATTAATCATCAACTCCAAATCTCAGGAATTTGTTTGATTTAGGCGGCTCCTTTGTGTCGGGAATTTTAAGAATTGCGGAAGCCTGAGACTAATGAATCTTATCTAACAGATCTGATAGACTAATGAATATGTGCGTGTGCGCGGGTATGTGTTTATCTATATAAATAATTTTTAATGAACCTTATTTTTTAGCTTCTCCTACTACTATAGCTGATGTCTTGTCGTGGCATCAAAGTATATGTATATAATCTGATTTGTTTGAGGGAGGTGCTCTAAGTAGTACTAATCTTAAGCTTACTAAGTTGGATATATACCCTATTGTCTTGTAAATGTAGAAAAACATACATATCATTACCAAGATCACACTATTTCAGTTGTGCCTCCAATATAAATTAATTCTGGGTAACATCTATGAAGCAAGACCAAGCGGCGATATATTGTGTAGGACTCTTGCAACTAAACATAACTCTTTCCCCCCTGTATTCTTGAAACACCCGTTTTGAATAATTCCATTTAAGCTGGAAAACTAAATTGTCCAGAAGTTACTGCAGGACTCTGCCCGAAAATACATAAATTTATTTTTGACACAAAGAAAGAAAGGTTAGGAGAGTAAAGAAGTGAAGAGTTGAGGTAAATAGCAACGATACAAGGTCATACCCGAAATGATAAATTGTCTCTCGCTGTAAAGTAGACAAGTGGTTTGTTATTTCTGTCAAAATCCTTCGAGATATTTATGATACATCTGACTCATACAATTTTAAAGTTGTGTTATAGCGTAGAAGTATATCATATATCGAGAGAATATTATTAAAATATACTCTTGAATCTAGGATTAAATGCTTAATCAATCTTCATTGCGCAATTCAAACTAAAATCTTATCTATCCACCTTTTCATGAATTAAAAAAAATAAACTGTTTATATTAAAATAAAACGTAACATAAGGGTGATAAAGTAGCTACTCTTTTGCGTTAGGAGTTGTTAATCGGTATAATGAATGGTTAAAAATTAATATTTTTCGTAGAGGTAAAATAAGAATTCTTATTATTAGATGATTTTAGTTGGGGCTCGGTCAAGGTAGATCCAAAAAAATACAAATTTAAAAAAAATACACTTTTTTTTTAAATTTGTATATTTTTTGTATCTACCTTGACC
>KZ807194.1:484389-499947 GCA_000696205.2 Oncopeltus fasciatus | reverse complement strand
GTTGGGGTTCTATCAAGTTTGATCCAAAAAAAAAATACAATTTAAAAAAATAGTGTATTTTTATTATCTGCCGACGTTATATTAAGCATCTTCAGTGCTTTCATAAAAGCGAGAAGAGGGGCCTTGTTTTCATGACAGCCCTGAAGATAGCTTACAATGTGAGCCGAAACGTCAGTAAATAATAAAAAAATATACATTTTTAAAGTTTTATTTATTTTTAAGAACCTTGACGGAACCCCAACTAAAAAACATGTACTAATAATCTCTACGGTCAAAAACTCTCCATTTGAATATATTTTTGTTTTTATATGGATCTTCAGAGATTATGTAATGGCTGAAATCCGGTTTAAGTATCTCACATCTATTTGGCTTCCCGTTCACTACTGATCCATTCGAAGGTGAACCACGAGTCTAGTGAATTTTCTAAATTTTTTCCTTGAACGGAACTACTTCATGGGCAAAATTAAAATTTGTTTTTGCCTTTATTTCATTAACCATATCTGGCTATAATCTATTTAGCTTGCTATTAGTGGAATATTCATTTCGTCCGGTATTAATTATTAAAATTCCTTTTATCGTTGTTTTTATATGCTTACAATAACTTTTTATTAGTCGTGTGTGATGGGAGTTTTCATTTAAATTGTTAAAAAGAATGATTTACTTCGTTTTTAAAAAACGGGTTCTCCTTGCTAAAATGTGTGTACGTCCTTTGTTACATTTTCTCATCCCTTGAAATTGCCACAACCCTGGATTGGTTGTTCTTAAAAACTCGAAATTGAAAGATGGAAATTTCAAATACGAATATTCATCATCTAGGATACTAAGGAATTCGCTTAGGTTATGTATCTTCTTACATACTTTTCTTTTCAATTAGGTTTTTATTGCTTTTTTTGCATATTATTTTTTATCCCGAATCCTTTAAACTTTTAAATAATTTTATCCGTTTTAAGAAGTTTTTTTATCTTTCTATTGACCATCAAAAGTACGCTAAATTAATATTCTTTGAGATGAAAAAATATCAATGAAAACAAATTCTCTATCAAATACTATCAAATGGGCAATTAAGCTTCAATTATTAATATAATAGACAGAACTCATTTACGTCTTCTTTGATAAGTACTCTACAAGCGCCCCAGTGTTTGTTTTTTTTTTTTAATCATTTTATTATGTTTATTTATAAGGCCCTAATAATTACAAAATAATTAATTACAGTTATAATTGAATACGATAATATAGTAAGTTCTGACGGAAGGTTTCTTAATTTCTATACCAGCTCCTCACCGTACTTTTGTCTGAAGCTTACGGGGAAAACTCGATTTACATTCGTTGCTATTTAGTACTAATCCAAAATTCCTCAGTAAGAAAAATTCGTTCAACTGAGAAAATATTTTATTATTAATAAGCTTATTAAACTGACCACAATCGATTTTTAAATCAATAATGTAGATATAATATTTCTGTTGCTATTGTTGGAGTTATTCTTATCAGTTATCCGAATAGAGAGCCCAAGCTAATCTAGTTGGCTGGTTATCTATGATTCCTTGGCTTACCTGACTACTTTCTGGAGCCCAGCCGAAGACAATGTGACCTGGAAGATCACATCACGCTCCCGTCATTTGAAAGTACTCCGAATCCCCTCTGTCCCATCTTGGGGGGAGCCGAAGGAAGGGAAGATTACAGAGAGAATACCGCTCCCTAATTGTCTTTAAGTCGAGATAATTGCTGTTGCCCGGTCACTAGCCCCTGGTACGTCACCGCCAGTCATCTCCTCAGATGTCCCTAGCTTCTCCTCCATCGTCCATTGGCCAAGGTGTTTTGGTGGAAAATATAGCATTAAGCACTAATCCAGTTAATCTATCAAAACTTATCATTTGCCTTTGGTTCAAAGATTATATATATATATATATATANACAATTAGCAATTCATTAGTGTAGGAGTAGATGATACATTTCAACCTCGCAAGACGGAAAGGACAAAGTTCGCAGGAGCGCATTTCGTCATGCTTTGGCCCTAGTTCGGGCTAGGACTGCTTGCAATCGTACTTATACTGCTGAGCAAGTATACTGTATGATGCTTCACTTGGTCTGCGTACGCGCACATCCATCCTTCTACGAGACTTCTACTAGTCAGGTGTTTCTTTACGGCCTTCGCAATCGTTTGCTCTATTCACTTTTGATAGAGCGTGATAAACCTGTTCATAAGTCCTTCGAGGAGGATGACAGATATCCTTCTAGTATTTAGATGGCCATGATTCGCTCTTAAATGTGAATAAGCAAAGATTGTTATGTATGTGGTTGTGGGGGGGGGGGGGGTTCTAAAATAAAACTCCCTACTTTGTTTATTACTATTTCCATGTTCCTTTTATAAAAGAGAAGTATATATATTGAGTTTATGGACCATTTTTGCAAGATTTAGTTCCCCACCTTCTTACGAACCACCCATAAGTTCGCTAAAATTCAATTGTAATTAAGATTTTATTTTATTTTTTGCCTACTGTTCAAGTTATTAATTTATTCCTCCATTAGTAAATAGGTCACTTCATGTATTAAATAATAATGAGAACCAATTGTTCACAATGAAGTAGACAATTTAAAACTAACTTAAAGCCGAAGAGATATTTCACGTATTGGCGTAGAAAAACTATATAATCACTCTTAACATATGAAGTATTGAATGTGAATTAATGAATTCAATATTTACATTATTCTTCATACTTATATTTAGAATTGGATTATTAGTTATTCATTTTAATTTAACTTTGTGATACTAGCTTTTCACGATAAAATGTATTTTAAAAAATATCTCTTGATTTATGTTTTTTTTTTTTTCCAAAAGTAAAATTAAACCCTGTGTTTCTTTTTCAATAAATAAACTAAAACATGTAATCTATCGATTTTGTTATCCAAGTCCTGATTCTGAATAATTTCTTAGTTTAATGTTTAGGATAAAGATTATATTTTCGTTAGTAGAAAATTTTTGTTGGGGTTCTATCAAGTTTGATCCAAAAAAAAAATACAATTTAAAAAAATAGTGTATTTTTATTANTATATATATATATATATATATATATATATATATATATATATATATATATATATATATATATATATATATATATATATATATATATATATATATATATATATATATATATATATATATATATATATATATATATATATATATATATATATATATATATATATATATATATATATATATATATATATATATATATATATATATATATATATATATATATATATATATATATATATATATATATATATATATATATATATATATATATATATATATATATATATATATATATATATATATATATATATATATATATATATATATATATATATATATATATATATATATATATATATATATATATATATATATATATATATATATATATATATATATATATATATATATATATATATATATATATA
This sequence comes from Oncopeltus fasciatus, assembly GCA_000696205.2. Taxonomy (NCBI): domain Eukaryota; kingdom Metazoa; phylum Arthropoda; class Insecta; order Hemiptera; family Lygaeidae; genus Oncopeltus; species Oncopeltus fasciatus. The sequence continues at coordinate 496,479 of KZ807194.1, read as the reverse complement.
TATATATATATATATATATATATATATATATATATATATATATATATATATATATATATATATATATATATATAATGGAACACTTGCGGCTGAAACAATCAAGAACAGGTGGGATAGAGGGTAGTTGAGGATTCAAGTGATTGAACAACTTCCTCGATGTGGCTTCAGATTTGCAACTGAAGACGAGAGAGTGCGCCTATATCCACATTCTCAGAGCCACCTTAAGACCTGCATCAATTGCCAACAATAAGAGGGTTAGGGAAAACCCAATCGCCTTTCCCTTCCGCCATACAACATTACAGTCTAGAATTTCTTCGCTTCTCGCTCACGGGAAAGGACAAAGTTCGCAGGAGCGCATTTCGTCATGCTTTGGCCCTAGTTCGGGCTAGGACTGCTTGCAATCGTACTTATACTGCTGAGCAAGTATACTGTATGATGCTTCACTTGGTCTGCGTACGCGCACATCCATCCNGAGAGAGAGAGAGAGAGAGAGAGAGAGAGAGAGAATGAATTAAAAAATAAAAAAAATTACAATGAATAAAATTTTCAGGGAGACTTCTCGCCTTTCATCAGTAAGGAGTATAGAGATTATATACTTATACACACACTTTTTTAAAGCAGCTGGATGTCTCCAAATTTATGGAATAAACACACCATTTATATATGACATTTTTAAATTGGAATTTTTAGAGAATGCTCTGTTATTTTTCATTTTCACTCTTCAAAATGGAAAGATCAAATAAAACAAGCTAATATTAAAATAGATTTGGTTAATGGCTTAAACAGTGTTGTTCCCTATAGAAGGTTCTCAAGTGAAGAATGTCAAGTGTATAAATTATACTATCATACCTTCTGTAATCCTTCTTCATTGGTTCCTGCAAACCATCTTCTGTTGGCGAGCGCTTTCGGACATTATCCATCCTCGTGGCCGAATTCATGTGTTCACTGTCACTTATGCGTTTTCCTTTAAATGATTGACTGAGTGAATCCTCGTTTGAGGAACGGGAGAAGGAAGGGGAAATAGACAATATTCCTAGATGCCGTCAGAAGTTTTAAGGACCCATAAATTTCGTAGGATACGTATATAGTGTCTTCCTGACTGTGCTCGGGACCTTCAGGAAAACCTAGAGTGTTGGCTTGGCGTTCGAGATCCCGTTCGATTTCCTCCGTCTTCCTCGGACAAGGGGGGTGAATAAATCACTCCCGGTAGAGCGGGAGTTGAGAAGTGCCCTCACAAGCACTTTGCCAGCCGATGGCGAAGAATGCTGCGAAGAAGGAAGATAAGGGTTCGAGGGCGTCCTTCGCTTCAACTTCCTCGGCCTCCGCTCAATCGATAAACACTTCAGAACATTCCCCTGGCTCAGGTGTTTGCCTTCTTCCACCTCAATCTGTTTATTTTTCTATGTCGAATGACTCCTTACATTCCTATTAACTTATATAAGAAGTTTTTATTGTTTGATCCAACTCCTTTTGCAAAATATCAAAAATCGTTGTTCTTCTCTAGGCATCAACACATATTATTTTTATATTTATTGTTATGGCCTATTTGCAGCCTCTTCAGAAGCTGTCAAAGTTTGCAGTAGACAGTGTTTTTGTTTAGCATTTGCACCAATTAGCATTGTAGTAGCGGTGGTGAAGTGCTTAATAAGGTCAACTGGTAAAAAGAAGAGGAAAAAATGTTTGCCACACTTAGTTTTTGTTTATATATATATATGTGTATATGTAAAATTACATCAGTATCATTTACATTACATTAAGAGTATATTAATTAACATCCCACAGGTCCAATATGTAATGTAAATGATACTGATGTAATTTTATATTTAAAAAGGTTATGGAAAATGTTAATTAAATATTGTTTAATTTTGTTTATTGACATAAACTCTGCTGTTCACGATCCGTGACTGTTGATCTGAATTGTTATGTGTTTTAAGTAAAAGAGCTGCGAGTATGTGCATTTGTTAGTCATATTAGTGTATGCGTATTATGTGCATTTGAGGGGACGGGGGGGGAGGGGATAATATAAAATCCTTCTCCAAGAAAACTTTTAAAGTCTCCTTTAAACAAATCCTTTTTCATTCATTCGAACATTATTCGAAGTCGCTTTAATCTACCATTTTAATCAATAAAGGGGACTAGTTATAAGTACCTTATTAAACATTCAGGTTATTTTGGAGAGCATAGACAATTATAAGATTTATTCTATTATTTTGTAAAATGTATAGTTATTTACTGGCTCATTTCCTGAGGAGGAAATATAATTCAATTGATTGATTAAGTGTTCTCTCTATGCCCTCAATCATATTTCTTGTAATATGATTTAAACATATCGCTCGATGTATTCATCCCTTTTCAGCCGTTCAGTCCTTAATCATCAAAGCTGCAATACGTCTATGTTAATTGTCTCGCCAATCACCGCGCTGGATTTGCTACTTAGGCATTTGCTGATTTGCAGTGCTGCGGGAGAGCCAATCAGGTGGCTTTGATAAGGTTCACTTTGTCTCATTAGTTCCTCTCGATCGGGATCCATCGATCTCTGCCCTTATCGGCGACTCAAGAGGGCGAGAACCCTAACCGCTGTTGCCCAATCTCAACCTATCTTGATTGAAGAGCTCGGTCGGACCGAGGGATACCGTGCGGAATTCCAGCAGTCTCCTTAAGGACTTTCCCTTCTATTTCTAAATGGATCAGAGATTAATGAGAGAATTAACTTAGTTTTCCTCTTTTAGTCCGATCATGTATGAATTGTTTTACTGTAACTTTGTTGCATTCTTAAGGAGATTCTTAGAAGCACAGGCCAGATAAATTATCTCCAGTAAAACCTCCATAATATAGGATAACTATAAGCCAGGAGAGAAATTTGAAAAATATGCGCCAATATTAGTTTCTTCTGATCGTCCAAAGAAGTCAAACAGAAAAGCTTTACGACTTACTGAAGGTTGGTTTGGGACAAGGTCCCCAGAAAAATTCATCTAATCTGAATATGAACGCGGAAACACCCTGAAGGAGAATCTGAGAACTGGTAAAATATACTTATAGAACATTTAAAACAAGATATACCTGAGGATATCCCAGTCTAGTAGTTTATAATCCCTCAATAAAAAATTACTTATTTTGTAGTAATGATAAAGTTTTTCCCAATTTTTTTTTTCTTTTTTGAACAGTTTCAAATCCTAAATCAAGTACGACTGTATTGGGCTTCTGATGACTAAGACATCATACTTATGTAAGAGATAGATTTATATTAATGTGAAATAGCAATAGCAAGTTTTTATGTGTCTTCATTTTTTAAACGTATACACGATGTTGAGTGGGTAAAGAATTTCCAAACTAGAAAAGAAAAATCATCTCAGAATAATATCTACGGTCAAATAAAACTCTCCTTTTTAAAAATAATATATTATGTAAAGAATGAGGTGTTATTATGTTACGCTGGTTTATTTTAAATTTAAATAGTAGAAGGAGTGGCTATGTACAGATACATAGAGTACATATATCTACTCTATTACCAACTCTCATGGCAATGGGTAAGCTGTTATTTTTATTATTTTTTTTTTATTTTTTTATAAAAGCCTAACAAGGGCGGGACTCAAACCAACAGATCACTTCAGCTATCCTCGTGCCCTAGGTCCTATAAAGGCCACTTTCTAATGTTCTATTTAATTTCCCAAAATTTTTAATCATTTTTCCTAGTGATTTTTTTATTTAGGTCCTGATTCATTCACTTGGTGCAGAGCCAAATTCTTCATCCAATTAAATAAATAACTTCTTTATCATAAGAATGCTGTCTGTTATTTTAATTATTTATGAACTTTATTTTGTCTATCGTAGGATATAATTCAGCGATAGAGCCTATAAGAAAATAAATACACAACACTTTAACTTATGTTAAATATTTATTTTCCTTGATACTATTCTTACAGATACTTCCATTCCTCTAAATGTAGTCGACATGACAAGCATATTCTGACCAAATAAATTGTAGTTGTTAGGTCTGAAATAAGTCAGTATCACATATAGAACAGCTGAGTACAGTGATTCCTGCCCTGGAAGAGACACACAAAAGATCAAGGCCCTCAGATAGGAATAGCGTTTCCTTTTTGAATTTAGCCCAGCTCCTCGTCTATTCCTGGATCGTCAATCAGCCAGCCCCCTGGGCGAATCAATGATAGTTTCTAGGGCGCCATCTTCAGTCTTAGTCATACAGCTAGAGCGACGCCGGGAAAGACAAGTATCAGGGGGAAATATTTGAAATCATGTGTGTGTGTATATATATATATACACACACAATATATATTGGTTGGAGGTTCGATGGCCGTCGAGTATTATGCTGGAGAAATTAGTGAGGGTTTCGGCGAGGATCAGATAAATAAAATACTCTTGTAAGTCTTCATCAGGGCGATAGTGAGGTCTCCAGGCATTTTTTTTTTCTCTCATCCAGGCCGAAACCCTGACTTAATTTCTCCAGTATATGTAATAGCGCATAGTATATTCAGTCTATAAATTCTACTTTATTCAGAGAGTTGAGAAAACAATAAGAGAAGGCTTAATGCAGAGAAATGTAATAGAACGCACATAGTAGTGACACGCCAAACAGTTTATGTGTTTATGAGAACATCAGAACGCTCTCAAAATTAATAGTTCCTTCTTAATCCATAATAATAGTATTACAACTAGAGATACAGAATACTTGGACATATTCCTTGAGAACTAGGTAGGGATGAAAAACTGCCAGTTCTTTGACCAACCCCTATGAAGAATTGGCGTAAAAAAAAAAATTTCTAATTATTTTATAGTCACAGAAGAAGTCGAAGAAGGTTTATTTGGGTGAAATCTAAGAAGTATCTAATGTCAGCCTACTATTTCTGTGACAATGGCAGTTGACAACTACTTGACACTTGGCACGCGAATCACCCCCAATCTGTTTTCGTCCTTCGAACAGAATTTGTTTCTTTTTTTTCATTTGTTATTGTCAATTAAAAAATTCCTCAAAAGCCAGGTGCGGCCAATGCACTTTTCTTCTTGTTAATTATTTAAACTCCTCATTAGAACTAAATTTTAAATTGTCTGGAATAAATGTTTACAGATTAGGAATTGATTAATAAGTTCTCCGGCAACGTTATAATTTTTATTTAAATGGAGTTTTTTTTTTTTTACTGTAGGTATTATTATTAGATTTTTTTTTCTTTTTTGTTGGAGCTCGGTCAAGGTAGATCCAAAAAAAAAAAAAAAAAAANTGTATGTGTATCATTTTAAATTTAGTTTTACATTGTAAACCATCTTCAGGGCTGTCGAAATACGAATACAGGGCTACATTTATAAGAATACTAAAGAAAAATTAAATTATTTACTATATTACATTATAGAATTGCACTAAATGTAATTTGATATCAAAAGTATGAATGTTGTAAACTATGTAGAAAAATTCAAAATGCAAGAAAAAAACTAATTTGCCTTTTTTTCCAGCAAAAAAAAACATCTAATTATAATTTTTTTTTATATGTACTTTTGTATTTCGTTATTATTTTTTAATTAAGAGATAAATGAATATATAAAAAACGAGAAAGGTTATCTGGTGAAAAGGTGAAAGGTTATTTTCGCCTTTCCAGGGGCTCCTTTTGGTCCTTGACCTTAAGTACCACTCTCCAGAATGTGGCTATTAAAGGTCCATGAACCTTTCGAACCATGATGCCATAGGTTACCAAGTTCTTCGTTGCACTCTTTTACCTGAAAATTTTCGAATAGGGTTATCTCCTTCTACCCTAGTTGCCACCCTATTATATTTAGGAATCTAGGAACTTATGTTCAAATAGAGAAGTTTTCAACATAGAGATTATTATTAGAGAATTTGATTGGGTTCGGTTAAGGTTGATCTAGACAAAAAATGTTTGGTATTTTTTACTATATGCCGACGTTTCGGCTTACATTGTATGGGCAAATTCATGTCATAAACATTTGAACCAGGTGATAACACGTCCCCTCTCCCCTTCATGATAGCCCTAAAGTAAGCTTACAATGTAAGCCGAAACAGATAATAGGAAATGCATTATTTTTAAATTGTATTTTCTGGATAAACCATGACTGAAACCCAACAAATTCTCTACTAATACAAAGAACTTATATCCATCCCCACCATTACCAACTTAACGTCATGGATCCGTTATACTAGTTTTGAAATTGAGCGAAATGTAAAATATTCACATGTGCTTTAATAAGTAATTCCCGTGCTGTATGACGTCATCTAGCTGCTAGTATTTGAAATGCGGCTAATGCTTTCAAACTATCGATTACCTCGATTTCTTGCGATAACCTCCATGCATATGTTCACTTGAAGTAAGAATGCCATCCCGTATGAAAGTCGCTTCACGGGATACAATATCCCCCCCATACATTCGTGATCCTGATTCGAGTGCCTTGCCTCGAGGTAGCTGACTCAAGTTCATTTTTTAATAGATTCTCTTCTTATCAATTTTTTTTCTATTTAAGTGTTATTTTTCAAAGTAATCAATATCCAAATATCCAATATCTCTCGTACTATTGTCGTAATTCGACAATTATAGCAATAGGGAGCTAGTTTATGTGGTTCTGTCTACCATAATTCTATTTTTATATTTCTTCTTTGCTACTAATTTTTCTTCAGTCTCTATTTCTAATATTCGTTGCTTGCAGACTACATAAGACAAGTGCTACAATTCACTACCTCTCACCTTCCTTTTGATCCTTGTCATTTATAATTTCGACATTCTTCTACAGCTTAGAGCAATTGTTGGTAAAATTTTATTTTTCTATTTATTATTTGTGCTTTGTCTAAATAAATTTACTGATCCCATCCCTCATTCTATCATTTTTATTACGAACTCGGTTTGATTTTAATTATTTATTTTTTATTTTTTATTTCTTGTGGCTTGAATGTGTATGATCTTTGATTATTCTAAGTTCAATTTGCTCCTAGATAAAGGTGATTTTAGTAAATCAGCTTTTTCCCATTTTCTTTTCCACCCATTTACTTACAGATGCTACTTCCCCCTCCCTTATTTTTCCTTCTGAAAAAAAGATTTTACAGTTACCTGTCCGAACGAAACGGTAAACAATATGTGGTGTGTAACCTGAAAGCGTTGGCTGTATTCCGATGCAAATCATCATTCGTCATATCACATCAGCCAATCTATGAACGCGTTAAAGATCTTTACGGAGGTAAATCCTATTAAGAGCTTTTACCATGCTTTCTTTATGATGATGTTAATAACCTCAATATTGTTAATAATGACCTAGAAAATGAGGTTCTGTATTACATAGTTATGTTCATAACTCAATGTGATTTATATGTTATGTGAACCTTATTGCTCGTAGAAGTGGTCTGTCTACTTTTACCCTTTAAGAAATATCTCCGACTGTATCGAACAAGTCAAATATTTTTATGCAAAATTAAGTTGATTTATTAACGCTTGAAAAGGTGATAAAATATTAAGTGTCAAAGTGTGTAAGTCTTTCTCATTTATATACTTAATCGGATCTGAGGCAAACGTGTATCTCTCTGTAACTATCTCTTGTGTACAGGTTAGCTATCTGTTAGATACTGCAAGGCCGACTCAGAAGTCCCGGATTGGGTGTCGGCAAGTGGGCGCGGTCTGTCTCACCGTACGAGCGCCCACCCGCTGCCCGTTTCACCAATGACATTACCGAATATCGCCATTGATGAAGGATCCCGACCTTTTATTTCTCATTGAGCTATATATGTATCTTACATTGACGGTAATAGGATAACTGTACCCCCTCCGTAAGTATATAAATTACAACTGTGGAAGGCTTCCTGCTTTCTCTCTTCTTCTTATTCCGTGTAACTTGATAAAGTGGGTCAGGGAAGTAACAATCCCTTAACTCCTAACACCTCTGTTATTAAGTATATTTGGTTAACAGTATAGCACCCGATAAGATTTATGGACCTACTATGAGAAGATAAGTGGACTCTGGACAGAAGTGGCCGACAAGGCGATGTACCACGTTGAAGAAGGGAACGCCGTACGCAGACTCGTGTAGGGGAGACGCGTGGCGAGATAAGAGCTAGAGGAGTGGAGACGCTAGAGGAGTCATCAGAGCTGTGTGGCAAGGCCATCAGAAGGCGTTTTCCCGTGGAAGACAACGACATCCCAGGTATGGGAGCTAGTCTGGAGCGGTAGGGGCGGACTGTAGTCCAGGATTGAGACTAAAAAACGGCTTGAGACCTTCTGTGAAGAGAGAGTGGTTGTTTGTAATGATATCCGATTGGTTTTCTCTATTGTTAACCTTGGAAGTATCAATTACTTGGTATGACGGGCGGAAGTTGTCCTCGGCTCATATATTCGATTGTTGTCATGAGAAATTTATAATTTTATTCTCCAAAACGAAGATTTCATAAGACTATGATGTTATGAAAATAACAATTACACGGGAGCAGTGTAAACGGCGATTTTTTTTTAAATTTCTTGAAATGATTTTGTATTTCAGTTACCTAATTACTGTAAAAGGATTGACTATACAATTTTCTAAAGAGAAATTATTTTAGAAGTTCAATACATAGTCAGCTAAATGCTAACTTTTTTTAATTTTTTAAATTTTATTGTACTTAACTGCTAGTGGTCTTTAGAGCTAACTATCTATAGAATAGATTCCTATTCATTATTGATTTTAAAATAATTTTAAAAAACGTCTAAAATTAAAATAAAATAAAAATGCTTTTATGTTACTTTTCGAAGTAAAAAATAACAGGGATAATAATATAATAACATTTTACGTTATTCTCATCTTAGCGGCCCCTATGTTGTCCTATTTGAGCCACCTTCGCTGTCGTCATTAAGCCAATCTGAAATATAGGACTTCATAAAAAAAAAAAAATACACCAAGAAATTGGAGCCTTGTCACAGAAGCGTATGTTTCGTTTGCATGATGCATATAGTGTCTCTACTATTTTTTACAACTCTTAGGATCTATGGTCATTTAAAAAAAATTGTTTGACATTTGCATCTTTGAAACATCTGAGCTAAAATTAATGTAGTAAATTCATTGAGGAAGGAATGAAAAAAAAAACACGTATACTTAAATGACGCAATCGTAATTGGGAAGGTACTAGGGATTGTGGGGGGGGGGGGGCGTGAGTAAGGAAATCAAGCTATGGTAGCAAAATGCGACCTTAGAAAAATTCGTACTTATCTTCACCAATCCTGCTTAAGAGAAGCTAAAAATATACTTTCTTCGGAATCTAATATTTGTGTGTTTATTTATAAACACATTCGTGCACATCCATGTATATATTTCTCTTTACGAGCTCTAGCGTCCGCAGTTTTTATCATAAAGATACCAATTTTTCGATGTCTTTAATGGCTTATATCAATAGCTTCGTTATAATTGTGATAATGTTTATTGATAATGTCCGGTATAAAATTCAATTTTTTGACATTCATGTTCTGCAACATTTTGTACGAAAAAAAGTATTATTGTTACATATTTTAAACAATTAATATCTCGGTATCCCTCCCTTCTTCCATCCCGAAAAGCCTAATGCTGTAGGAATCTAACTTTTTTGCTCTTGCTGATCCTCACCTTGTCAGATCAGATTAGTCATTTACTCCTATATGCACCTATCGTTAGTTAAGCCTGAGAAATCTACTCATTATTCGCAAATTTATTTGTCTGTTCCTATGCCCTAATACCCTTCATTATTTTATCGAAGAGTAACCATTTCCTTCCATAATGAATTCCAGAATTTAGCTAAAAGCTAAGATTATATATATATTTGGCATTTGAATCATTCGCATCTTATAAAATCGTATTAATAAAACATCTGAAAAAATCGTACAAATAATAAATTATCTTAAATAAATTATTTGTAAGAATTTAACCTTTGGTGATCATGTTCTAAAGCCATTGTAGTTATTTCAGTTTTTTTCCTAGTCTAGTTGTCGTTTCACCTCGATGACACTATTTTTTGGTAATTGAACTAATGAGGAAGATGGGAAAAAACAGTCTACCCTTTTTTTGCGCCGCTCAATTGACGCTAATTGTCCTGAGTTTTCATTCCTATTATACTATATATGTTTCATTTATAATTTTGCCTAAAAATTTAATTAACTAGAGTTTTCTGTAGCGTTCATTCATTCTAATTATATCATGAATTAATTATTTGTTATTGATATATAATTCTTAAATTCTAACACTTGTTGGAGCTTTGTTGTTGTTTTTAACGTAGTGTACATTTTCGGTCACATTTGAAAATGATCGTTGGCTTTTTGTTGGGGTATTATACTTATCTTTCTCATAATTAATTTTTCCCACTTTCCTTCCTATTAGAAAATTTTCAGAGATATGAGTTTGCTTGGTCTAGACGAAAAGTGACAGTATTTCCTAGATAAGAGATCTCTCAGTTGTGTTCTAAACATGACCAACACACTGCCTCGTAGATCTCTTGTGGGTTTACGTTGATTGCTTAATCTTCTTGAAGAAGGGGGGGGGGGCATGAATTGCCTCAATCTAGGCTACACTCACTGCTAAGTATGAGTGCATTGTAATGGGGGTTTAATGACCAAAACAAGGAAATTCATCCAAGTCTAGTCCTATCTTTCTGCTAGTCTATAGCTAGGTGTTTGTAGTTGTTTATATGCGAGTCATGTTTTACAACTCTTCAACTACTCGCATTTGTGTTGTAACTAATGCATAATGATAGTATTTTATAATGATAGTATTGGTGTTTCAGCAGGTTTGGGAGGCCCAGCTACTTAAGTTTCCTGAAACACAACAAGTTTCAATAAGTTTTCTCCAATCCTTTATATCAATCTGCCTAAATTTGTGTTACAATCAAAACTTTTTTTTTTCATTTGTTTATGTGTTCCAATTTCCGGTTTTTATAACAAACACAGATAAATAAAATTTGTGTTGAGTGTTATTTACCATAGAAAATAGTTCCTTAGTGGCTGAAATCGAAGGACGGGAAGAGGGAAATTAGGGAATGATCAAATGTAAATTCTTTAATAATCTTGTTTAAAAAAAAAAAGTATTTTCCAATACTAATATCCTTCGACATTTTTACTTAAAAAGTTCAAGGAAAAAAATTACAACCGAGAGGGAAATTGGCTAAGTTCCTTAATACTCAAGTTATCTTTCATGCATTCTTTTCATGCCATGTTATTATTATTTCTTTAAATTGTATTTATTTATTTTTTATCAACCTTGACCGAACCCCAACAAATGCTCTATTTATAATCTCCATGGCCAAAAACTCTACATATAATACTTATTATTTTTATATAAGAGTATATTTATATTATCTAAACATAATTTAATTTTTAAATCCAAATCTTTAATAATTTTTCATCAGGGTTAAATTAATTTCAGTTTAATATATTGTACTTAATGTGGTTATTTAAAGTTGTTGCTGCTTTGCAGAGTAAATCCATTTATAATAATGCCTATTATGGTGGAAAATTCGGTTAGTAATACCAAATTCTGTTTTGAAGAATACCGAGGCGTGGGGATTTTTTTCTTTATTTAAGGGGGGCCTGCAATATATGTGTGGGCAGACAGAAAATTCGACTGAGAATTAAATAAAATCAAGTGAGGCTGAGAAAGTGAGGCGGTATGGAAGTGTGGCCGGTCGCGTGCTTGCCAGCTATCTGTTATGGAATTTACGGGCCAGTCAGGGGAATACTGCCAGGAAGATGGAACTAGTTTCGTTCCGAGACCATGGGACGTAGTAATTCCTTTAGACATGGAACTCCTTCGAGGATATATAGACGTGTCGGATATCTGGGTTAGGATCACCTACTTTTCCCTGCAGGCATTGGCTTTTGGCGAGCAACCATGCGGCCCTTGTAGCACATCCATGTCGTACAACAAGCGGATATGCCATACCCTTGTCTACTGTCATTTCCCTTCTTGCTCTTTCTGAAATGATTATTAGCTTACTTCGCCTTCTTCGGACAGCGCCCCTTCCCTTACTTTCTTTCCTGCCTACTTACTTGTACTGAGTTGCATTTGAGATAGTTCGAATGACTGATGTTGCGTGTGTCCCTCAACTCTCAACTTACTACAGTTATCGTTATATAAGAGTTTTTTTTTTTT
>KZ807194.1:451748-484186 GCA_000696205.2 Oncopeltus fasciatus | reverse complement strand
AACATTTAGGATTCCTATCGGGCGGGATTTGAACCCGCGGCGTCAGGATTGCGAGACCCGTACGGATCCCCTAAGCTAGCCTGGCGCCCCTATATATAGGAGGTATCCCTTAAGAAAATCTATTTCTAGCGATTCACATTGGTAGTAGGATTTCAATTAATGGATCCTAGATTGGAGAAGCCAAAAATATAGTTCATTTGTTATCTTATTTATGTGTATACATAAAAACACACACATTTACATATATAAGAACAGAAAGAATAAAGAGTGCAGTAAACAGACAAATAAAAATTTTTTACACAAGGTATTAAATTTTCGGGGAGACTTCTCGCCCTTCATCAAAAAGAGAAGTATCTTCACTCTGGAGAGACTTTTGAGACTCTCTCCACTCCTCGCGGTTGAAGGACAAGAAGTCTCCTCGAAAATTCAATACTCTGTGCAATTTTGAGTGAAATTTTCGTCTTTTGGTCTGTTCACCTACTCTCTTTTTCCTCATGTTTTTATTTATTATGTATACCGCGGCCTCGACTGTTTCATTATCCGTGTATCTATCTATCTGTATAATTCTTTGTGAATGTTATATTTTTTCAAGCCGTTGGATGTCTTCAATTTTTGAAATTAGTTGATAGAAGGGGGATTTACATTAAGATTGAAAAGAAATCAAGATCTTCGTTAGTCATCATTCTTCTTGGATATAAGAAAAAAAAAGTTAATGTTAACATACCATAGTACCTATGATATCCATAGGTAAAACTTAATTTTTAAATCTTCTAATTCTATAACATCTTTGTAAAAAAAAAAAAAAATCTGGTTTTTCCTCACACCTGACTTCCCCTAGGTGGTTATGGTACCTAAAAAGCCAAAAAAATAAATTCAAACAAGAACCTGTTCATACCTACAGGTAAAAAAAACTCGCTATTGGTGTGTGTGTAATAGCCTCTCTCTCTCTCTCTCTCTCTCTCTCTATCACTCTATTTGCCCTGATGACGACCTGAAATTTAGGACGAAACATTGGNGTATATGCTATTAAATATATTAATTAATATTAACGGCTTTCTTTCTTGTCCTCGTGCAGAGAAAATCTTTTCTAAAAATATTGCTGTTAGCGATTTGAGTGGGAGTGACTTGCCCCCCTCCACCCACGTGCTTTCTCTCCAGCAACTCTCCTTTCCATACAATACGCCAGGTACGCCTGGAAGGGTGTTGACATCCACTTGGGGCGCCTCTCCACGGCCGCTGTACTCTCGTATTACAGCTGATCTGGTGGCCTCACCACCCACCCCCTGCTCACTTCCCACCCCTCAGCATTTCAGCATCTCCTCATTCCTTCTTTCTGGATTCTTCCTAGTTTGGCTGTCCAAAGATCTCTTCACTAGTCTCATACCGTTACCCATAAAAGTCGGTCTTACAAGAGTCGTGTATCCTCAGTAGATTTTCCCCTTCACTTCTCAAGCATTAAATATGTATTCAAATAAAGTTTATGTCTAATTAGGTTTTATAAACAAGAGTGAACATCGAGTAATAAATATGAGCTTATTTTGATTGGTTAGAAGCTACTTTCTTAATAATTACTTCTGTATTACATTGTAAAATTTTATAGAAATCAATGCTAGAATATTATATTTTGGACCTATTATATTTCTTCTTTCCCTCTCTCCCTCCCTTTTCCCCACCCATTTTATCTTCAACATATACACTCCCGAACGAGAGTACTTACGATTCTTCAATTTGGTCTCTGTTTTTTTTGCGTGGCTCGAGCTCAACTAATGATTTTTTAAAAAAACGTTATTAGTTATGTATAAACCTTATGTATCAATTTTTTCTTTATTTTGGATATTTTGGACTGTAGTCTAACTACAAATGTATCTCGTACATACTTATGTAAAATATTTGTATACGATCTTTTTTTTATAAATCATTTCTAGTTCTCAGCGTAAAAGATCAATGCAAACTTCAATGGATGTTTGATGTAGTAAATAGGATAGGGATATCGTCTGTTCACCATTGTATTTCACATTGGTACTTTCTATGTAAATATACTGTGTATCCTTGTCTATTCTATTTCTATTTCCTCTCTATAAATACTGGGTGATGGTGAGTGTATGGGCGAGCAGATGGCTGTCTCCCAAGCAGAACCTGGAGTCAGTGGCTGAAGATGACATTTCTAGAACTGCCAAGTTTAGCAGGGCCGCCCGCATTTACACAGTCGCTGCGACCTTTGAAGGTCAGTCCCTATCTGGGCCAACCTTGTCCATCTCTGGGGCGTAGACGTACTTTTTACTAAACCTATTCCATGATACATCTATTTGTGTTATCAGTGCGAATAATATTTGGCAAAATATCGATAAAAATGTTCTAGTCTTGTCAAAACGTTTTACCTATTGTGCTTTGCCTAATGTAATCCTAATAAAAGTAAATGATGTTATTTAAGAGTAAAAGTATTTACTTATGATTCTTCAGCCAAGATGTACTTCTTTCTCCGTTCGTTCCTTGGATACTGAACACTTCATATACTCTGGCTCACTCATTACGTGGCAAAGTTCTTCATCTTTCTTCTTCTTGCGGTATTGAGTGCCTCTTTCTTCGTCCATTTTCAGTAGAACTTCTCTATCATCATTCTCTCCATCTACGATGTCCCCAACATTCTACTATAAGGCCACTGTACGAAAGCCTCTTCGTCTTCGAACATATCTCTTGTTAGCTAAAAAAGTATTCCTGCTGATCTAGATTTCCTAACAACTCTAACGTTCTCCAAAATTCTGCAAGGGGTTTAAGAAGATTCCTGAAGATGCGGGAGGATGTAAATGCAATCTGACTCATAGATTAACTTCACCCACAATGTGTTATCTTTCACTTACTTTCCCTTTTCAAGCGCCGTGTCCTCCTTGAACATTGGCTATCAGTCGTTTGTCCGCTGTACGTTGACTTAAAAATAGCTTCGTGGACCTAAGCAGGGTAATCTTTTTCTTCTTTCTTCTTTGAATAACGTAAGCAAAGTAATTTAGCTTTCTTCTTATTGCGATATTGAGTAATCCTTTGTCTACGCACCTTATCCATATTCGATAACTCTAATTTGCTGTTGAAATGCCAGTTTTCACTCACCGATATTCCATCATGCCCAGCATAAATACATAGATTGCAAGCATTAGCACTATCTCCATGTCTCGCCTTTTGGCGGAGATTATATATCGTTATATCGCAATTGATTACTCATGCTCATTAATAATTGTGGTTATTTCACTTATTATATATTAAAGTATCGTATGTGATAAATAACAGAAGCACTATCTATTACTCATGTTTGATTCCTGTATATCGGGAATAGCGGTCCGCCAATTACCAGCAGTTCTCTTGTACATAATTAACTATTAATTCACAATCAGCTATTAATTATTAATTCATAAATTATCTTCCTCAAATCATGCACTGTAGTTGTGTTGATGTTTTGCTTAATATCGTATCGTTACTAGTTAGATTTATATCGTACGATTGTAGAATCTCATTTGAAAAAGTCCCTACCTTTACAACTTTCATAGAGTTCTTTAAATATTTTTTAAAACCATTATTTACGTTTTACATTCTGTTAAAAATAAATAAAAAACATTTTGTAATTTGATTACAACGAATATAAAAAATAAATGACATTAATGAAAGTCACATGAGGAGAGAAGGTGACCAGTGACACCACTCTAAAATTATTTGCAGACTATGTCCCCTGGAGGTCTCGGGGCCATCTTCGTTTGAGTCGACTGGGAGGGTTGTAGGGGTTGGAATATGAAGACAATGTCTGTGCTAGAGGATTAGGATGAAATGGCAGTTCTTTGAGTTTATAGTACAAAAATCAAATATAAAAACAAATGCTTGCTTACTAATGTATTGTTACTTCATCTTACTTTTGAATTTTAATTTTCTACTTGAGCCCAATAAGGCATGAAACGCTTCATACTATTTATATATTTATAGAACATTATTTCTTCTTTATTTACATAATGTGCATAGTATTATTTAATAACCCAGTGTTGCAAAATAGTTCGTCATACAGTAACACCTAAACAATTTCTGTTAAAATTTTTAGAAGATTCTAATTATAAAATTATAATTTGCATACTTTTTATTTCTGAAAGTTTTTTTTAATTTAATCATAATTATTAAGTTCGTCACAGTTAATTAAATTGAGATTTTCTTTTAAAAAAATGTTTAATGCTGAAATACTGATATGCTGCGTATTTTTAAGAGCTGTATATTTTTCCAATCAACATCCAACTACTGACTCTAATTATCTCTCTATTATACTAATTTCAATTATTATTGTATTCTCATGACATTGTATTTCTACAGCCCTGAAGATGGCTTACAATGTAAGCCGAAACGTTGGCAGATAATCCTTTATTAAAGAATACATTTTTAAATTTGTGTTTTTTGGATCTACCTTGACCGAACCCCTACTAAAATCATCTTAATTTAAAAAATTTAGTTTTAAGTCTTGAGAGAATCCTATTATTTTTATATATAGAAGCGGTATTTAGGCTTCTTATTACAGGTGCTTGTAACAACTTATTTGAGGCTTAAATCGGATGATGGATTAGAAAATTTGAATAGTAATATTTCCGGTATTATACGAGTAATGAAAAAGTTG
This sequence comes from Oncopeltus fasciatus, assembly GCA_000696205.2. Taxonomy (NCBI): domain Eukaryota; kingdom Metazoa; phylum Arthropoda; class Insecta; order Hemiptera; family Lygaeidae; genus Oncopeltus; species Oncopeltus fasciatus. The sequence continues at coordinate 479,550 of KZ807194.1, read as the reverse complement.
ATAGAATATAAATGTAAAATGTAAAGTTTATATTACTTTAATATTTTTACGAAAAATGGTCTTTGAGGAAAGAATTGTTTAATGTTACTACGGTAGGTTAGCGTTTCCCCCACTCTACCTTCCCAGCCAGTCTAGAGCAACCTTTAATAGTTTTACCTTTTGCACTCATTATGGTATTATGCGAAAGGCAACAACAGGTCCTCCTCCTCCACCACCTATTGTCCCACGGGGTGAATAGAGTGGTTTCCCAAATCCTTTCCTTTACTAGGGGGCTTAAAAAAAAACAACATTATTCTCTTCAGGTTGTATATTGAATTTCTTCTTATCTATATACTTCTTTAGTGATTAATTAGAAATCTGCTTAGATTACGAAATTCCTTCGGTAAACTTTTTTTTTTCTCATTGAAAATTCGTTTCTTAACGTGTCTTGGAAGCTGGAATTTGAGGTGGAGCAACCAAATAATTTATTTCTTTATTACTATTGTGTGTTATTTAAGTAATTAACCATGATTTGCTTTACTAAATTTTGAAGTAAACAATGTCTTTAGTTTCTCATAAATGCGCCTTTTGACTATAAGAATATCATTCCATTATCTTTCAGGTTGTTGAATTGTTTACTCTCTATTGAATCTTCCTTCATCGGGGAACTATTAGATTTCTTTTGTAGTGGTGCTTGATTGCCCTGTGAGAGATGTATCTAGTACTCCCGTTGAAGTTTGATCCCGCGAGTTGGTGCCTATTCAGTACTTCAGAACTTGGGGGGAGGGGAGTGTCTGCTCCCAATTGGAGCTCTACTTGAGGGCAATTGCCTCACACTATGCACCCATTTGTGATGTGTTGGCTGTTAACAGTCTTATCGGGGGAGTAACGTGTCCCGAACCAAGAACTCAATTCGTCTTGGTGGGTGTCATAACCTCTTGCATTCTTCTCCACTGACCTTTCCTGTGTCCCGTTCGACAAACGTCAGAGTTCGTCAAATCCTCGTTTTAGCAGATATCAAATGCAGAGAAATCACTTAAAAAAAAAAAAAAAAAAAAAATGTCTTTCGCTCATCTTATCAGCTAAAAATAGAGCTGATTCTAAATTGTATTATATATGTGTAGGCCTTTCGGGAGTCTGTGTCTACGGGGTCTGCCGTCAACAAATTTAACGACACAGAAACCAGATTCACTATTTCAGCATCTTTAATTTCATCAGGTTTTACCCAGCTGAAATCAGTCGAAGAAAGGGAATCGGGAGAGGTTTAAAGAGAGACCAAAATAAAAAAAAAAAAAAAAAAAATTAAAAAAAATAGTAACACCAACATAATGAAAAACATAAGGTGCGCTAATTTCTAATATTTATTATAAAGGATCGTTTAAGAAAACTCACTATTATAAATGTACTCAATGAGGATTAAGCTAGCCTATTTTTTTTTTTAATATAGTAAACAAATACGTTTTTAAGCATTATGGTCAATAATGTTACAATGTATTTAAGAATTAACTATGAAAATTTGGTGTCTACTCTCTCCCTCCCTCCTTTCGGCCTGTAGCCGCTCCTAGTAACTCTTTTTTTTCCTTTTTTTTTTTTTCTTTTAGCTTTTAAAATGAAATTAGTTATTTTATTTTATTTTTTAGTCATATATAATGAAAATTTAGTTTTCGAAGGTTGTTTTTAATAGTTATTATTATTTTCCATTTAAATCTTACGTAGTTTGTATCAGTTGGTAGTCAGGAGTGCCGTAGAAAAATGGTCAGTTTCTACCAGGCTTTAAAATAATAGGAAAAATTAATAAATTTGGTATTCTTACTTTATTCTTGTGTTTTTAATTTCATTCTTGTGTTTCTTAGGCTTAGCTTCTTTTTTTCCATTTGGTTCTTATGTTAGTTTTGTATTTGTTGTTTCTATCATATGCTGAGGTTCTCTTCGATGTAAAATCATATTTAATTCAATAATCTTCTAACAAGTAACATGCTTTTTAAGCTTAACCATTATTCACTATACTACACTTTCATTCTTATATTTTATAGAATTAGTTATATTTTTTCGTTTTGGTGTCTATTTCTAGCCCTGATGATAGCTAAAACAATAAGCCGAAACATTGGCACCAAGAAAAAAAAAATTATTTAATTAATTTTATTGGGTATTTAATTTATGCTCTGGCAGGAACAACTGTGAGATATATTCATAAATATCCTCTTTTCGTTGTTAAAAATATACCGAAAATTATCTCTAATATCATCATACATTTACCGTTGTCGTTCAAATTAATGATAACTAACTACTATGCTTGTCTGTCAGTACTAGAAGTAGGGTGCTCACTTACTAATTGCGGCGAAACACTTTAATTTGAAAAATTGTACATTTTGGCTTAAAAATAGGTGTTTTCATGTTGCTGACTCTATACATATGGACTAAATCTGAGTTTTTGTACCTTGAATTGGGCTTTCGAGAATTTTTTACTTTTCTGGTTTTCATTCTTCAATTACAGAATTATTTTTTTGCTGCTCATTCAATCGAAAGCATTCGCGTCAAAAATATTTGCAAAGTCGACAACATCTTAGTATTATTATTATCTAATATTAATCAAAGTTTATATTTCATATTTGAGATGCTCATTATGTTTTTAAGGAAAAATTAAGTAGCTATAGAAGTATTTTAAAGAGTGAGACAAAAACAATTATTTTATCAAGTTAACAATTATTTTTAATTTAGTATTTATGTGACATTAGCCTTATGTAAAAAATAGGTCTAATATTAATTCCCATGATCTACGTACATCATTCTAGAAAATCAACAACTATATGAGAAGACATTTTCATGTGCTAAAAGAGTGCAGTACTATACCCATGGAGGATTTAGGGTATCCTTTGGCCGGCCTCCAGGAGAGATGCCAGCGCCACCTGGCCGTTTCAGTCCCAACAAGAGCCATGAGTAGTTCGGCGAGACTGCCGCCAGACAGCGCTAGTCGCCCTTTTTCTTTACCTTCTGGAATTCCACTCAGCTATTTAACAATTTTTTTTTTCCTCCTTTCTCACAAGCAACAATGGAATGTAATACTAGTTGCTTTTAATAACTTTCATCTCTAAACTATGAATTACTTGTTCCCGTAATTTATTAGTTAATTATTGTCTTCTTTTAGATTGGCCCCAATCTTCTTTTTTTTATTACAAGTAATTAATTTTTCAAATTCTCACTCTGCAAATAAATTTTAAAGCATAAATTAAATAGTTGTTCAAGATAACTTTTGCATTACTCAAATCATTTGTATAACTTCAAAGACTTTTATACAAAAATCTACAAGATTTTTATTTTATAATTAGTTTCTAATAGTTTTATAGAAACTCAAGATTTTGTTCTAAAGGCTTAGGACCATGGACTCAATGGTTTCTGAAAATAATCTCAAAATTTATATATATATTTTTTTATAAATATTTATTTGGTTGTGGTTTATTATCTAACGTAAATTTTAAACAANGTATAAGTAATGTGTTTGTGAAAATTGTCACTAAGTAGGATTGAATAGTGAACTTTATTTGGCAAGTAAAAAAATGTTAAAACTTTCCCCTCTTTTGTGTGGATATGGGGATTTTTTTTTTTTTTTTCCTTCCGATAAATGATTTTTTTTTTCTTACTTCTTCACATTTCAGACCAAAATATGTAAACCACTAAAATTTATTTGAAAATATTAAATTTTTTTTTTACGAAAATTTTAGTGTAAATGGCGCCTATTGGTAAACATACTCTTGGTTTATTACGTCACTATGTTGTGTTAAATTCTACATGTTTTCTTATTTTTATTGTGAACTAAATTAAATTAATTTATTGTCAACTAAATTATATTTTACTTGAAGTGATTATCTTACTTTTTTATAAATCATATTAACGTAAGTAAAACTTATTCCTCTTCCACATGGTCAAGTTATCATTTTGACTTATTACCCATACTTTTGATAGATCCAGATCTTATGAATCTATTTACAGATAACTTAATGCATATCTTAAGGCCACTGAAAACATTACTCTCCATTAAAACCCTAAAAGCAATTTAAAGTTTTAAGGGCTTTAAATTTGATTTTCTGAGCAAAAAATAGTTTAAAATTTGTGATTTATATATTCTCCTTCGGAATCTCCCAGATAACAGAAGGATTCAGATATAATTACATAAATTAATTTAAAAATGATCATTCTTATGTGCTTAATGACGTTATACAGTATATCAAATATGTGGAACTTTTTTTCTTTTTTTTTTAAATTTAGTTGTGGTATATTTTAAACAATTAATGAGAGGTAATAAATAAATAAAAATAATCTATCTGTCCCAGCCAGGACTCGAACCTTGATCTCCTGCTTTCCGGGCACGAATGTTAACCATTACACTATTTTATGATTAACATTTGTGCCCGGAAAGCAGGAGATCCAGGTTGGAGTCCTGGGTGGGACAGATAGATTTTTTATTCTTTTCCCTTGCATTAATTGTGTTATTTTTTATTTTATTTTTTTTTAATGACTTCGTAATTGGAATCCAGGAGGTGGAAGGGTAAAATTCACTTTTTGTTGACACGGATGAAATATGAAAACTTAACGTTAGCCGTAGATTGTTAGTCGGATACAGGTTTGAAGCCCCATTGACGGGCAGTGGGATACTCTCTCTCTCTCTCTCTCTCTCTCTTTCTATATATATATATCACGGATGAATATTAGCAAATTTTTCAGGGAAATAAAGCTATTCACCATTATAACATGACGCAGATTTTGAACATACTTGTAGTTCTTCAACTATTCTACATTAGAGAAGCTAAAAATATGGTCCGTCATTATATAAATAAAATGGTTTATATATAAACATTAGAAAATTATATTTAACTCTTATTATGTTCTGCTGGAGAAATTAGTCCAGGATCAGAAAAATAAAATACACCAAAATGATTGGATAATTATTTTATTATTGCCGATGTTTCGACTTAACTCAGTTTGCTGAAGTGAAAACTTTTTTGGTCACAAATTGGGTTTTAATTCTTGGTAATCCTCTCTTCATAAAACTCAGTCAAAACTGCACTCCGAGATGTGACCATAAACCTCCCTCGGAGATTTCTCCAGACATCACTATCCTCCTGATGATGACTTACAAGTTATGTCGAAACGTCGGCAAGAATAATATAATAACCCATTAATTTTGGAGTTTTTTATTTTTCTGATCCTGGCCGGAACTCTGACTAATTTCTCCAGCATAATACCCGACGGCCAACGAACCTCCAACAGTGTAAACTTATTTAACTATAAACCTTACTTTTCTATATCTCTCTTCATTCTTCCCCAAATACCCCTACTATATTTACTGGGTTTATTCTTTCCTACTCTTTTTTTGTAGTGCCGTTTGTTCAAATTTCTTTTTACTGATGGTTTCTGTCTATAATGTATTCCGTGGAGATATTCGGAGAGCTATAGTTTCCTTTATCAAGTAGGTTTCTGGGATACGAGTCGTCACTTCGGTGAATATCCTCTTGGTCAGTCAATTATCGCTCATCCCATATAAGTGTGCATAGAACTTTGCTATTCTTTTCCTGATGTTCGTAATCCTCTCTGCTTGTTTGTCCAGTTTTGATGTCGGCCGCTTTATCCAGGTCCCCTTTTTGTGAACTAGCCCCCAAAAAAAAAAAAAAATTCTTATTATTCTCTTTGTGTGTGTACACAATCTAGCTTTATATTCCTTTACTGAACTACCGGTTTCAGGATCTTGTCTCCTATTCTACACAGAAATAGTCCTGCAACATCTCCTCATCCACGGGGAGAAGAAAGTTTTTATTTCTGGAGAGTTTTTGACCGTAGAGTAAAATTCTCTACTAAAAGTTTTTATTGGTGCCAACGTTTCAGACCTTTTTCAGGGCAATGGGGGTGATGGAAGGTGAGAGTCCCGTACTCTGAGTTAACAAAATGATAACTGAATATATATATATTTCGTTCTAAGGCAAGGCATTTTTTGAACTCCAGATAAATGTTGACCTCGGACCTACTGTGGCCTTGGAAAGGCGCCTGAATGCCTCGGAATGGACAGATGTTATCCAACTGGCTGATCGGCATTTCGTCCTGAGGACACAATGGGGAGGATACACACTCCTTCTACAGGACCTCCTACCAATACCAGCTATTATCCTGTCTTTCCTTCATCCCCCCTCCTCCCAAGGCATAAAGGAACTCTGGAGCACTCTACGCCAACACGAGTCGAGAGAAAAATATCCCAATTTGTGACGCGTAATTAACTTGAATCATAAGTTCCATAGCTTTACATTAAAAAAAAAAANACTTACAAATACATAAGTTGTTCTGGCTCAAGTCTGTAAAACGGGTCATTTGTCGAAGCAATTTTTGAGAAAATTAGGATATTGTTGAGAACAGAAATAAAATTCATGATTACTTTGATTTATTGTATCTTGACCAGACTAATGGTTGAATCACTTGAAATGGCTGTTTATAACTAATTATTAGATGTTTTTACTAATGTGTGTCAGGGGAATCATTAATAATAACAAATACATCAGTATTCGTATTAATATTAATATATTATGATTATGTATTTAGATATGCTAGGATATAAACTGAATAAAAATAAATAAATAAAAAAAATTGTTGTTATAGCAAGAAGTAAATAAAAATAATGTCCGTTTACAGAGCTTTGTGCTCTGTATCCAAGCCCTTTTCGTTTGTTGAAATTATTTTGTACTTGTATAAGTAATGTGTTTGTGAAAATTGTCACTAAGTAGGATTGAATAGTGAACTTTATTTGGCAAGTAAAAAAATGTTAAAACTTTCCCCTCTTTTGTGTGGATATGGGGATTTTTTTTTTTTTTCCTTCCGATAAATGATTTTTTTTTTTCTTACTTCTTCACATTTCAGACCAAAATATGTAAACCACTAAAATTTATTTGAAAATATTAAATTTTTTTTTTACGAAAATTTTAGTGTAAATGGCGCCTATTGGTAAACATACTCTTGGTTTATTACGTCACTATGTTGTGTTAAATTCTACATGTTTTCTTATTTTTATTGTGAACTAAATTAAATTAATTTATTGTCAACTAAATTATATTTTACTTGAAGTGATTATCTTACTTTTTTATAAATCATATTAACGTAAGTAAAACTTATTCCTCTTCCACATGGTCAAGTTATCATTTTGACTTATTACCCATACTTTTGATAGATCCAGATCTTATGAATCTATTTACAGATAACTTAATGCATATCTTAAGGCCACTGAAAACATTACTCTCCATTAAAACCCTAAAAGCAATTTAAAGTTTTAAGGGCTTTAAATTTGATTTTCTGAGCAAAAAATAGTTTAAAATTTGTGATTTATATATTCTCCTTCGGAATCTCCCAGATAACAGAAGGATTCAGATATAATTACATAAATTAATTTAAAAATGATCATTCTTATGTGCTTAATGACGTTATACAGTATATCAAATATGTGGAACTTTTTTTCTTTTTTTTTTAAATTTAGTTGTGGTATATTTTAAACAATTAATGAGAGGTAATAAATAAATAAAAATAATCTATCTGTCCCAGCCAGGACTCGAACCTTGATCTCCTGCTTTCCGGGCACGAATGTTAACCATTACACTATTTTATGATTAACATTTGTGCCCGGAAAGCAGGAGATCCAGGTTGGAGTCCTGGGTGGGACAGATAGATTTTTTATTCTTTTCCCTTGCATTAATTGTGTTATTTTTTATTTTATTTTTTTTTAATGACTTCGTAATTGGAATCCAGGAGGTGGAAGGGTAAAATTCACTTTTTGTTGACACGGATGAAATATGAAAACTTAACGTTAGCCGTAGATTGTTAGTCGGATACAGGTTTGAAGCCCCATTGACGGGCAGTGGGATATTGGGGTCCGGCGACTGGACACTGACACCACAATGCCATAAGCTGGCGTTCGTCCGATCATTTATTCAGGGACAGGTCTGCTCAATGACACGAGGGAGGCCTCTCAAACCACCCCTCTGTCCGGGGATAATATGTCAGGATTGGGGAAATCATATTCGGACCATGCTTATCCCCCCCCCCCTTTCGCGGTTTACGCTCTGTCAGGTTATACTCTCTATTTGTGCGTGTCCCCGGTATTTCTCTCCGGGTTCATTGTGTTCATGAATCTATTACGTTTACATGTTAGATTCCTGCGTGACAACCCCTACCTCTGACATTCTGCTAAATAATACGTACCCCCGCACAAAATCCTATTCTTTTTCTAATTAACAGTTTAGCCAGTTAAGGACCCAGGATTCTATTGCAGAAACTAATGTACTATTAATAATGTATTTCCAACTCGAACTATATAACTGTACGCTTAGCTCTCATTATGTGATCCTTACCCCTGAGAGTGCTTGATTGTTAATAAAGAAAAATGTATTTTTATGAGATTTTTTATCTTATTTTTATGTTCAAATGACGGTGTTGTTTACGTCCTCTCCCCTCACGTAGATAACCGATATCAGCCACCCCGCGGTTCCAAAAGTCTTACAATTCCTCTGGACTTTCGCGAACAGTTTGCAGACGGATGGAGGTTACAGAGACAGATGTCAGCTGGAGGAAAGCCGGTTTGAGGTTATTTACTTTTGTCGATCAGGCGTAATACAGATATATCTAAGATCGCTACATCTATTGCCCATGGATTGAGTGATGAGGAGCCACTCCTGATTAGTTACGAGTAGGGGTAGGCCGTTGGCTCTATCAGATGGCGGGGTGGCAGACACGCGAATCTTACCACACGCTAACCTCTCTCTTCATACGGCTGTATCTCCACAGCTTACTGTATCTTACTTCAGACATTTTCTGCATTTAAATATCCATGAGGCTTTCCTTCGCATTTCCGTTACTTACGCTTTCATTCATGACAACATGTATATTTTTAGGGCAAATCTTATTATGAGTAAAATTTCAATAATATATCCAATATATTCTAGTATTTCTTCGTTCAATAAGACGAAAGAAGAATTAATAGAAGAGTTTGTTAAGGTTTAGTCAGGGTTCATCCAAAACATAATACAATTTTTTTTTAATGCATTTTTTATTATCTGCCGACGTTTCGGCGTGCATGAGAAAAACAAAAAGTATATTCAATTAATGCAAGGGAATAGAATAAAAAATCTATCTGTCCCAGCTAGGGTGTAAATCTGGATCTCCTGTTACCGGGCAAACGCGTTATCCTATCCAGGTTCGTGCCCTGGCTCGGACAGTTAGATTTTTTATTCTATTCCCTTGCACTAATTGATTTAAATTTACGTGGGGTTAAAAACCATAAATCAAATTAATAATTATAAACAGAAAGTATATTATTTACATTATTACATAAACTTAACGTAACTTAAAGTAAATGAAATGCTTCTGTAAAATAATAACAATAGGTAGGTGAAGTAAACTTTCTACTCATATTTTCTCTCTCATGTCTACATTATTGTTTGTTATTTACGAAACAAAATATAGGATTATTCTTTTATCTATTACCATATATATATATATATATTGGTCTATTTGTGCTCTAGCGTTTGCAATATAATAACGTAAAATAGAGGATTCAAATTCCACATTTGAAGTTCTTTTATACGCCGAAGAAATTAGTTGAAGGGTTGAGACATTTGAAAATAATATAATTTAAGACGCCTATCTCTACCTTTTTTTTTTATAGTTAGGAAACAAAATATAGGATTAATCTTTTATTTATTACCATTTTAAATGAAACATATCTGCTTGACGAGACAAATCTGACTAGTTTATGCAGCTCCTGTATGACAGCCTTTTCTTAGTTAAAGCAAAAAAATCATATATTCCTTAGAATAATTTGTTATTAGTATTTATTAGACTATAATTTTTTTTTTTTTTTTTTTTCCGACTTCGAACAATCGATGTCTACAAATATATTACGTTGGAATGCCAACATTTAGTATATCTACTTCATAATAGAACTAATCTTTCTGTGTTTTGGAGTTAGAGTTAAAAGTTAAAGATTTATCATATAATCATTTGAATTCATACTGTGCTTTGTTATGGATCAAATTACAGTTTCATTAATATGCTTTCGCNATATATATAATTAATTTTTTATTTTCTATTAAAATATTTTAATTTTTTTTTCAGGTATGTTTACACCATAAGGTTTTCACTATTTTCCATTAATCTTCTGAACATGGTAAGTTGAATTATAATTTTTTAATCAATGAAGTATTAATGGACGAAGTAAGACGAATGTCCCCCTCTTTTTTGAACACAAAACGTTATGTAAATATATCATCATTGGTATTGATATGCGTAGATTCTGTCTATTACAGAAATTGATGTATTTTATTAATTAATGAATATATGTTTCGGCTTTCGTTGTAAGCTGGAAGGTACGGATTTGACGTGTAAGTTGGAAGGTTATATAGCATGCGTGTGCGGTCCTTGACTTGTCAGAGACTCAGAGTGCCTACACTTATTAATCTCAAGCCAAGTTATAGAGAAGGCTTCTTAATTGTTAAAGAAGCTTTCTGTATGTTTTTACGCCTTCAAGGAGTTGTAAAGTACACGATTTCTTTTATTATATGTATATATCTACAGCAGCCATTAGCTATACATTCTGGAAACGTTAAAATTATCATCAAACAGGTCTGAAATTTTCTTTTTTTTTCTTTTTTTTTAAATTATTCTTGGTAAATTGATTGTATGCATAATTTTTGGGTTTAAGTGCTTGATGTTCAGTCCAAACTGTAGTTCAATTTATTTGTAGTATATTTTGTAACTTCCTTTTTCAGTGTCATTAATTCGATATTTAGGCTTATATATGAATTTAAATAGTTTTATTTCTATGAGGAGGGATTGATCGGGGATTCGATTTGAAGAAATAAAAATTAATTCTAAAGGAGAGTTTTTTGACCTTAGATATTATTATTAGATGATTTTAGTTGGAGTTCGGTCAAGGTAGATCCAAAATATAAAAAAAAAACAAATTAAAAAAAAGTGTATTTTTTTAAAAGATTATTTGCCAAGGTTTCGGCTTACATTGTAAGCCATCTTTAGGGCTATATAACTACCCTACTACCACCCAGAAAACATATATTTCGTCTTAGTCATGGTGAACTTAAGGACAGGACGTCAACTCTTGTCTTCATGATAGGCAGGTGAGGTAAATTACTTTTTTAATTTTATTCAATTATTTTTTTAATAAGTTGTCTGCATGTTTTTAAATTCTCTTACATATCTTTCTACATTCATACTTTTGATATCACATTACATTATAGTAATTCTGTATTATAATATTGTCAATTATTATTGTATTCTCATGACATTGTGTTTCTACAGCCCTGAAGATGGCTTACAATGTAAGTCGAAACGTTGTCAGATAATCTTTTTAAAAAATACTCTTTTTTTTTATCTACCTTGACCGAACCCCAACTAAAATCATCTAATAAAAATTAATTCCGTAAACCAAAAAAGTTTTTATTGTTGCCAAAGTTCCGGACAAAATTTCAGTTCTTCTGATCCATGATTCAGTTATACTAGAGAAGGGTTCGACGATCAACCAACTATCTCCAAATTTTATTTTAAATTTTTATTTTTCCATACCCTGACCCTCTTCTGCTTGGACGAAATGTTCGTTGACCGACTACTTTACGGTGCTCAGTAAGTCTTAATCAATCACAAGAAGTTTGACACCATATATCGGGTTATTCCCTTACAATATCCGGAGAAAGTGATATTGCGAACCGCTGGGAAATGCCGATTCATGAGCCTGATGATTGGGGTGGGGTATCGAGCCTCAGTGGGTGTTTGGCGTCCGCTTGGGAACACGCCGCCCTGAACCCAGCTGCTGCCATGCTGGGCTGTTGCCGTGGGCCTTCTCTGTTGCCGGGTGACTCCCGCGTGCCTCCATTCGGAGTTACAGTCTTGACTAAATTTAGAACGGCTTGCAGCCCCTTGTGCATTCGAGCACACGTCCTGTGCCATGTACTTTCTTCTTCGCCTCACTGGTATCGCTATCCTTGGGCTAGTGAGTTCTTCGGTGACATCTATTACAACGGCAGGACGTGTATTCAATGTCATATTCACGATATCAAGATTTATCGTGTTTAACTGTATTCAAATACCTCGTTTTCTCATTCCTTTGGAAAAATATATAAATCTTCACATAGGCTTTCTCGGTCTTCAGAAATATTCATAAATACTTCTTCCAGGTTTAAACATGTCGAAAAGATGTATTTATGCGATTTTTCTTATCATGTGCGAAAGATAGGCAAAAAAAAATTTTTTTTAACCTAGTCAAACCCAGAGGGAGAATTTAAAAATTTGGAAATATTAAATTCAGGTAATTCGTAAAAATGTATTAAATATAAAAAGTATATTATTCAATAAATTTTAATTTTTAAAATTATACACATTTAATAATAACTATTAGTTATTTCGTACAATTAAAATGGTTAGTTTCTGAGAAATAATATTGGATTATAGCCAAATAAATTCTATTTATACTACTGTGATGTTAAGTTGGTTGTGCTGGTCACGTATCCTATTGCGCCGTAATTTCTTTAAATTTATAACTTATGGTAATGTAAGCTAAGAATAAGTATTGCTCTCTATTTATAGTATGAAATCATGTTTCATTTCGAGACAACTATGATTGCTTTTAATACTCATATAATCTATATGTTGTTGAAGGTTCGAATCCTGCGGTGTCTTCCTTTTTTTTGAAAATTAAAAAAGTAATATATATTAGAGTATTATTCAAATATCAATGCATAAATCTACTTAATTTTACCGGTAATTTGTCTTTACCTATGGGTATTAATGTACAAAATTTAAATCAAAATGGTTTATGTATATATATATTAAAAAAGTTTACTTAAAAGTAAAGACCAATCTCCAGTAAATTTCTTCACATTACACTTACTTCAACAACTCTTTCAATTTTTTAATTTCAATGATAATGAATATACATTTCTTCTATGTACCTGCTTATTATTTAAAAAAAAAATATTTTAATCAAAGTTAAAGTCTAGATACTGCATTAATTTTTAAAAAATTGAGTTGGTTCATGGCCGATACGTATGTCAGTTAACTTCGTGGCTTAGTGTAGAAAATATTTTCTTGGAACTATTATGGTATCGAACTTGTTCTTAAAACCAAAATAATATATTATACTACATATATTGATCTTAATTTGTAGTTCTGGAGATAAATCGTGTAATACTTTAATATAAATAGATTTTCACGGACTATTATCTAAATGGAAATGTATTGACAAATGGAAGGACATGATTCATATCAAATATTAGTTTTAATTCAACTAGTATTCAAATTCGATTTAATTCAAGTTACATCTGTCACTGTAAAGCGAGTTTCACACAATAAAATTTAAACTTCTTTACACAATAATGACATCTAACACTCGAGTATCGTAGTATAATTCTGAGTTCTTTAGCTGTAATTGATAATTACTTGATGATTTGAAGTAATTACTTGTCGATCACTTGATGATTTGGAGTGAATGTGTAGAAGCTGATAATTTCTCATAAAAGCTAACACCTACACATATTTAACATGTAATGTATTTCTCTGGAATTGCTGTAATGATACTACATTATGTAGGTTCTCTGAGAGAGGATGTTCTAGCTTAATGGTTCACTTCCCTGTCCTATTTTCTGCTGAGAGATCCGATCGCTCTGCGTCTGGACTAGCCTGATTACACTCCCGGCGGACATGTGTGTCGCGTTGTGTTACACGGCCAGCGGGGTCCTCCGCCTCATGGGATATTCAAACGCGCTTGTTTATTCAGACCGTGTCAAAGGGTGGGGGGGGGGGCTTGCACTAACACATATTTCACTCCAAATAGGGGATAGCATTAGCTCGCCGGCTCCACCTTCTGCCAAGTCGTCAACACAGCCCTCACCTACATATCGCCTGCTCTCCGTCTCCCGCATTCTGCGATGTTGTCAACATCAAAGTGTTGTATGCATACTATTATGTATAAACCGTATCACTTTAACTTCCCTCTTACTTGCTATCAGTGTATTATTGTCTGTTTGTCATCCCTCTGTTTACATTAATTACCTCCAGTCAGTAATTAATATTAGCAATGCGTATGCCAGCTATTTCTGAATTTACACCTTGCTCCCCTGATGATGCTTTTTATATATCCCTTGATTGTAGTACTTCACTGAATATCAGTCCTAGTTACTTAGTAATTATATCTAAACAAATGCAGAACTTTTCGTCTAGTTGTTTAGTCCTTTTATTATGTTTGTTTCAATAGATTTGATTTAGGATAATCATTTAAAACTTGTCACAAGCTATTTCGTCAGATAAGGAAACTAATCTTTCATTCCGAACGCTTTGTTTTCTTTGGGTATTCATTTATTTCTATTTTTGCTGCCATTAATGATTATTTACTTAAAAAGGAGAGTTTTTTTAACCGTAGATATTCTTAGATGATTTTAGTTGGGGTTCAGTCAAGGTAGATCCAAAAAAAAAAATTTTTAAAATGAATTTTTTAATAAAGGATTATCTGCCGACGTTTCGGCTTACATTGTAAGCCATCTTCAGAGCTATCATGAAGACGAGAGAGGACGTCTTGTCCCTTAGTTGACATTTCCATGACATAGTGTCCCTATGTCCCTGTCCGGACGTCCTCTCTCATCTTCATGGTAGCTCTGAAAATGGCTTACAATGTAAGCCGAAACGTTGGCAGATTATTCTTTATTAAAAAATTCATTTTTAAAATTTTTTTTTTTTTTTGGATCTACCTTGACCGAACCCCAACAAAANTTTTTTTTATAGTGGGTTGAGAAAATATAAAGTAAATACAATACTTCCTAGCATCACCGTAAAAAGTAAAACTTTTGAGATTTGGTAAACATTAATGATTTAAAACATATCTGGTGTTGCAGTTATTTTAAGGTTTTGGCTTTGATACTGCGAATTGCTGTTTTTCTTCTATCTATTTGGAAGCCTTCTAAGATAAATAAAGGGTACTTCTTAAAAGTCCCATTTTGAGATTGGAGGAGGGGGAGGGGGGTTGTGTTAAATTTCTCCCCCCTGTTTTGTGACGCAATGAGACCTCCTGTCACTCACCGTCCCCTATATCCCCTCTCCGGCAAGTAAGAGATGTCCAATGAGACGGGGAGAACCTGTTCCTAGATGGGGCCTTCAACCTCCACACCGCGCTACATACCTATAATTCTAGACTTCCACCAAGTCATCCCCCCCCCCCTTTCGGACGCAAAGGCTGTTTTTCAACTGCCAATTCATTTACTGTCCGATCCTCCCACCCGGAGTCCGCTGCGCATTTACTTGTGTCAGGGGGTCTTCCAGGAAATTATATCCTTCTTTTTTGGAGCGCTCAAATTTCCCTTAGCGGAAGCTCAATGAACCCTGTCAGAATGAGCTATCCGTCGTCGACAAGGCTCTTCCTTCTGCTCCTTAAAAATATAAATTAAAAAAAAATTATTTCTTAATTAAAATGATAAACTTGATTGATTTATTGATATTTTTATGTGCATATTACATTCATAAAAGTCTACTTACTTTCTGTTAGAATAGCCTTTAACTCCTACTCATTATCCAGTCACCACTCTTTGTACCTTCATACACCCATTAATTTAGAGAACGGTAAATTTAATGGCCACAAACCAGCCTTATTGTTATTTTAGTGTTTCTTAGCCGATTTATATATTTGGCTAAAAAAACACTTAGTGCCTATTTTATCATCATCGTTTTCGCTTAGAAAATTTACTAAAAATATAGCCCGTTCATAATTTAATGTAAGTGTGTGTTGTTATAAGCAGGATAATCAAGCTATACACGTTGGTACCATGACACGACTTAAGAAATCTCAAAGATCAATTCGCCTAATCTACATTACAGAATGTATAATCCTTCATAGGGGGCGCCAAGGTAGCTCATGGGATCCGTTCGGGTCTTTGCTCTGCGTGTTCAAATCCCGTCCAGGGCAAGCTTTTATCTATAAATAAATGCATGTCCTGAGTCATGGTTGTTATGAATGGGATGGCAACCTGTAGATAAACCCTCCCTCCATCACCCTAAGTGGTTAAAAGGGAGGTGGGAGAGGGAGGTTATTTAAGATTTTGTAATTTTATACAAAAAATGTAGTCTAGGCCAATATTTCAAAAACATATCTATATATTTTCTATTCTTTAGTGCTGTAAAGAAACAAAAAATATTTTTTTTTACAATTTTGATAAGATTAGTAATAATATAATCAATAACACTATTATGTAACATTTACTATTTACCATATATAAGTAAACCAAATCATTTTTTATTATAATTTTAAAATTTCAGTCAACTTACCAAGTTGAGAGTGGTGTCATTGGTCACCTTCTCTCCTCATGCTTTTGACATTGAATTTTATTTTTATTTTGTGTAAGAAATTGTTTATGCCTTTTTTTCTACCCTTAAGAAGAGAAAATTTATTCTAGAAATATTGGCGTAGGCTAAATTATTTGACCAAGTTCCTCAATAAACTTCGAACTATTTGATAACCTGTTCGGTAACTCACACATTTTATATATATACATACACACACACATATTTATATATATAATGTTTTTAAATAATTTTGTATAGTTAAAGGTTTTAAAAGAATTTTAAGATGCATTGTGCTATCAATCAATTTTTGTTATATTACCCCAATGTTTATGTGGCTTGCATCACTAGAGAAATTTTTTTCTATGATTATTTTTCTGTCAAAAGTTAGTTTTTTTTTAAACTTCCTGTTNTTTTTTTAAAATTTTAAATACTCTTTGCTTAGGAAAAAAGTATTCATTAATTTTTCAAATATCTTTTTTAACATTTCAAAAACATGGACCATTTGATTCCTATTCCTGTTCAAATTTGTTATGAATAATGCATTTTAAATTTAAATTCGCTTAGTTAGCGGATATGCAAGAGTAAATCGTGTCTGGTGTATAGGACAGGGGTTTCTCTACCCACCATGGACAGACTATTATCCAAAAATATATATATTTTCAGTGCTATGGTTAAGAGTAGAGTGACTCTCTGTAGATAGACCCTCCCACCAGGACAAGTCATTGGGAGGTAAAAAAAAAAAAAAAAGATAAAAGTATTGGAGTAATTAATGGAATCCCAAATACGTAGACTGACTTGTGTAAGTAGCACATAAGACTCTCGAAATGTCTATGTGCTACTTACTTTTGGTAGCCTGGTACGAAAATGTCTATGTGCTACTTACTTTTGGTAGATTGGTACGAAAATTTCTTGGGCTGGCTAGAACTAATTATCGCTGATATTGTTCTTTTTAATCTCCGGGTTTTTAAGATTTCAGCTTCGTCATGGAAAAATATGGAATATCCTTTTTTAGTTATTGAAAATCACGTAATGATCTGTGGAAGAATGTGCTCTCCCCTGACATTAATTAAGACGATTGAGCCTTCGCTTATTATGCGGAGAGGTTAGTCAGGGTATCTCTCTTACAAGCGGAAGAAATAAAAACTGATTTATAGACAACAAAGATTTTTTTTTTCGCCAATGTTTCGGCCCAAATTTCAGGCCTTCATCGGGGAAATAGGGTGATGGAGAAAGGGATATCTCCCATAATGGAATCCCTTGCTAACCTTTCCTCACTAAGTTTGACGGTATATTACGATACAGACGAAGTATATTAAATATTTTCATATCTATTAAAAAACTGTGCATGTTCATTTTATTTTCAGCACTATATTTAGTGTGTTGACTATTTCGTTCCCTGGTAGCGATGTACACGCGAGATCCCCTGTATTTGCGGCGATATCTAGAAGATTGGCGGATTGCAGCGAGGTAGGCTGTCGGCATGCAGCTGTAGGCAGCGGTCACCGGGTGAGGGGGCGGGCGGGGCCCTCCCACACGGCATGCGAGCCCCCACACTGCTGACTAAGCCACCCCCACCCCGCGACTAACTGTATACTGCCCTATAACTAGTCTACAACTGCACTAATTTTAAATCGCCGCCTTATACTTACTTTGTACCACCCCCTCACAACTCTGTCTGTATTATTTTTCACTTCATTCATTCCCCATTCAACCCCCACATTCTTCTCATTTTCCATGTTTTATTTTACTACTCCACGTCTGTCACTTTTAGTTAGGAATGCGTCTTTGCACAGGGTTTTTTTTGGGGGGGGGGGGGCTCGTGAAATTAAATCAGTTAGAGCGCTAATTACAATAAACCTCAAGTTAAGAGAGAGATAGAGCGAGTTAAAATGATTCATATTTATTCCTGTCATATTGATATTAGATGGAAATTTATTCAAACAAATAAAATTTATTTATTTATATATGGTTTCCACTTACTCATAACGAAATAATAATAATTAAAACCTTATCAACTTGCAATTAAAAACTTCATGTTTTAAGACCCTAGTTCTACCTCGTTTTCTATTTTCTCTGATATGGTTATTTTCTTTCTCATATGGATATTAGTTCGAAATAAATCCATGTGGGTGGTGACTGCCTATTTATTTATATGCACACAGGATAATGTGCTTCTTATACTAGTGTAAAGTATATGATAGTTTAGATAAAACTTTTTTTCTAAAATGGATTTATTTCCCTAGACAAAAAACGTTATTTGCCTAAATCATTATATATATATCCTTCTAAGATAAATAAAGGGTACTTCTTAAAAGTCCCATTTTGAGATTGGAGGAGGGGGAGGGGGGTTGTGTTAAATTTCTCCCCCCTGTTTTGTGACGCAATNTATATATATAATAATGATTAATGTAAAGAATTTTTTAGGGTTCGGTTAAAGTTGATCCAAAAAAATACAATTTTAAAAAATGTATTTATTATTATCTGCTAGAGAAAAATTCTCTACTAATACTCTCGGTCAAAAACTCTCCATTTAAATTTATATTATCTATAATTCAGATTGAGTAGTGTTGATTTTACCTTTCTTCATAGTCATTAGTGAGAAATATTAACAATTGTAAACAATTAATGCAAGGGAATAGAATAAAAAATCTATCTGTCCCAGCCAGGACTCTTAACTTGGATTTCCTGCTTGCCGGGCCGGTATGCTTCCATTGGACCACGTGACGAAACCGGCCCGACAAGCAGGAGATCCTGAGTCCTGGCTAGGACAGATAGATATTTTATTCTATTCTCTTGCATTAATTGTCTAAAATGTACGTGGGATAAATTTTATTTATCAGTAAGAGATATTCTTCTATTTTATCTTATTTCCCTTAACTCTTCTCTTATACTCTCTTATTTTCGACCGGTGTAGACGTCCTCAATGCCTATAGCTGTAACTAACAGTCATTTCTGGGATATTTTGCCAGAAAGTTCAATAGACTAAAGAGTATAATTCTGATTATCTTTATTTTTATCTAATGGTTTCGTCAGAAATTTGAGTACTAATTGTATGACTTAAGTTTATCAACAGCCCCTCAAAACCTTTTGTCAATTATAAACTTACACTTGTTGTGCGTTTTAGATGTAGAAGCTATATTATTCTCTTTATTTTAATTGTTTTTTTTTCCCTATAATGATTGAAGAGCTGCCATTCCTGTTGGCAAGTGGTAGGTGATCTAAATCTTTGCAATCTTAGACTTTTATATGGTAGATATCTACTTGGAGGGGTGGTGATGTGGGTGTCAGCGCGTTACTTGTACGACTCCACCCCGATATAACTGATACATGATGATGACTTCTGATGATGAGGACGCGGACTGTGACCCAGACTCGGACGGTAGCCGTGTTGCCGAGGTAAAGGTCGCGGTAATTACCCCATTCGGAATGCGCGCGCGGTGGTGGGGGCGCTCCCCCCCTCTACCCAGTCCACATCTCTGCCCCTCCCCCCTTCAGTCAGTCATGATATGCTCTAGAGGCAGGAGGCGGAAGAAGAAACAGAAGTGCAGTGTGGGTTCCGGCAGCTGCTTTCGAAGATACACGGGTCTGTTTGAACTTCTCCATTTTTATTATTATCTTTGGAAGCGTTGTACGCCAGTCCTGACTCCTGCTTGATTATTTAAATTCCATTAGTTGAGGTTTTCTATTTTTTAAATTGCTCAAACTGTATCTAAGGAACTCCTCATCTTTCCTCCTAAACCTCCCCTCTGACTTGATTTTATATACCTGATGAACAAATTTATTTTCTAATTTGAATCGTACAGGGAGCTAGAAAAAAACTACCTCAACCAAGGATAGTGGGGACCCGGGTTCGTTCCTCGGCTGAGGTAGAGTTTTTTTTATAGCTCCCTGTACGATTCAAAATAATAATTAAATGTGGGATTACGTTACCGCCATCATCATTATTTAAATTTATTTTCTTTTTAATCTAAGGTATTGGTATATACCAATTTAATTGCATTCATAGTTCTGTTTAGTTTTGTAATTTTTTTGTCATCGCCGAATGAAACTATTATTCTTTAATATGCAGTTAACCAATATTTAATACTTATCACCGAATGCTACTTAATTACTGGATTGTAGGCTATCAGCCTATTAATTTAGTGGACTGCATAATTCCTCTGTATTACATTATTCGTCTGTTTTAAATTAGTCCATGTGTCTTGTTCAATGAAAGTGTATTCGGAAATGAAAAATACGCAAATGTGCATACTTTACTCTCTCTCTCTAGCTCTAGCTCTCTCTCTCTCTCTCTCTCTCTCTCTCTCTCTCTCTCTCTCTCTCTCTCTCTCTCTNCTCTCTCTCTCTCTCTCTCTCTCTCTCTCTCTCTCTCTCTCTCTCTCTCTCTCTCTCTCTCTCTCTCTCTCTCTAGCTCTAGCTCTAGCTCTCCCTCTCTCTCACTCCCTCTCTCTCTCTCTCATGTATTCTCCGCCATCAAACTGTATCTTTATGTTTGATAACCACAAGAAATGAAGTACTCTGAAATGAAAATTCTTATCGAAACGTTTGGAGAGGTTTGTCAAGGATTCCATCTTGGGAGCTACTTCGTTCTAAATCTGTCACTTTCGAATGAATGGAAGTGAATAAAGCCAGGAATTCGTGTGAATAGTTACAATTTGGGAATGTTTGTGTCAAATAAAATTCTATATTTAATCTTGTTTGTTTCGAAACCATAATATATACGGTCATCTCATGATGTGGAGTTCCTATGATTCTTTTTTACTTTCAAGTAATTAATGTTTTGATATAATTTAAATACAATATATAAATCCGAGAGGATTGCCCGTAATATGTCTTGAATATCTCTCCACAGGATTGGCGGTTGTATATTGTTTCTTCTCTTTCAATTGGCTCGGGTATCCAGCCAATTTCGAATGTAAATGTGCTTTAATGTGTGTTTTTGACTTTTTAAAACCCTTCATGATTGATACTGCCCGTCAACTATATGTTTAAATAATCCATTAGAATTCTTAAAATTCATTTACCTTGAAATGGCATAATATTTATTTAGTGTTTTCTTGCAATCAGTACACTATTATTTACAATTGTGTTTTGTTAATCGGAGAAGAATTGACATTTTCTGAACTGACATTTTCACTCCAATAAACCAGTTAACTTGGCCTTTTTTTCTGCACGGTTTATAGAAATTAGTAAAATTTGATAAATCTCTGCATTTTCTTATTAAGATTTTAATGGAATTATATCTTCTTCTGGTCATATTTTATAAGATTTCTTTATTAATATTGAAGTTGTAACAATCATATGTATATTATCATTGTTCACAAAGAAAGTTTTATCAATGATGTACTTCACTGAAAAATTTAATAAGTGAGGAAAATCCGTCAATTTAATGATTTCAAGAAATAGGATATTGTTCAAGTAGGCTTCCACGGTCCTCAGACGTATTTACCAATACTTCCGGGTTCAACCGTGTCTTGGAGTTTTTAGGAGCCAAAAATGGAGAGGCTCATTCTCCATTCAGCCCTGAAGAAGCCATCACACGATGTGCGAAAGCTTGGCACCTAAAACCTTCAAGATACGGTTGAACCCGGAAGAAGTATCGGTAAATGGGATATTCTTTTCCCGGGAAATCATATCGGAAATGAGTAATTTAGGCGTTCTTTGTAAGACACTAGAGTGTAAAAGAAGGGTGACGATTACTTTGTGGTATCCATTTGTATAATCACATTCTTCTTTTTTTTTAGTCGCTTGTTTCTTTGAAGTGGGTTTTCCGCTTAAAAAGAAGTAGGACTAGCAGCAGTACATTCTTCAGTGCCTTCTATGAACAGTGAATAAGCTCCATACTTGTGTATTTAAATAAGAAGGTATAAAATGTGGACAGAAATCAATTGTGTAAATTCGTAGAGACTTGGCTCTGGACGGGCATGTTGGTACAGGAAGAGGTCCTACCAAGGGAACGTACGTGCGTGTGTGTGGCGAATTCCTTCGTGTTCATAACACAGTTCATAAATAGTTGTACGTCATATTATTTCTTACAGGTATTGAATACATCAATTATTAATAAATGAATATAAATAAATTTAATATTACGACCGGTTAGATCGAAGAAATATTTTGTACACGCACAATATATTTCTGTTAATCCCCCAGTCTTAATCATCCAAATTTGTTCTACAGCGAGCTTAGCCTTTACAAGTGATATGTTAATTTCATAAATAAAAACATCTTATTATTATTACGATTCTAAAACGTAAAATTTAAATCCTACGATTTTGAGGTAAACCCTCTTTTCTAATTATTCAATTTTCTCTTTGTTATTCCTAAAATATTTTATCAAAAATGTAATATATGTTTTGACTTTCATTGCGCCTAAATAAATATTATGACCGGTGATTAATAAAACGCATTATTCTCGGATGTGACACTGTCGGTAGTCCCCCCTCCTTCACGGGTCCAATTTTGCTCAATAACGACCTTAGGCTTTCGTTTTGCATTTGAAAGCCTCATGCTGAGCTTCATTATTAAAACTGAAGACTATGATCTTTAGAGTGTTGACACACATGACCTACACTTATGCACGCGTATATGTGTGTGTGTGTGTGTTGAGGTAGGATGTATATCTATTGTGGCTGTTACTGATGGAAGTCCTATAAAAAGAACAGAGATTTTATTTATTTTTTTAAATTTTTTTTAATGGCACGTCAACCCCACGGTCATTAACCCCAATGTGATTTGACGGAATGTATAAATGAGAATGTCAGTAGCGACTTGGCGAGACGCGATAACAGAGAAGAGAATGCGACGACGGGTGGGCCTAACCCAATACTACTAGTCCTATCTATAACACTATAATTTGAAATTTTGTTAATTTTGCCAGTATCGTAGATTTCCAAAATAAAAAGCGCAGAAAGTAATTTTACACCATTTTTTGTGATAATAAGGAAATTTAATTTAAAAAATAAATAAAGATTTTCCCCCCGTTTGTGTTATTTTTTCCCCTTGTTAAATAATTAATTCTTCTTTGAATTCTCCATCTTTTCCTTCTCTCCTAATTTCGGTTTCAGGAAATTCGCTTAAAAATTACTAGGAAATTAAATTCATGCACTCTTGCTCGTTATGCTATTACATAAACATATTTCAAAGTTGTATATTTTGATTATTCTTTCGTGAATAGTTTCTTTCCTAAAGGAGCATATTCTAAAACATAATTTTGTAATAAATCATCTTTTGTTTCAAAGGTTTTTTTTTTTTTTTTTTTTTTAGACGTTTATTTGTAAAAAGTTTAAATAGAAAATTCGGTAATTTCCTTGTTTTGTAACGTTGAGATAACGACATACATCTTCATAAGCAATCGGAGTGAGGTCCTACGTATTCCATTCAAATATTTTAAGGGCGGAAGTAATAGACTACGTAAGATTCAAAAGCGATGGGGAGGGGGGAATATTTATGACACTGGTATCACTGATTGTGCGCCATAATGTCACGAAATGGATCACAGTTCAAATATAGTCGGTGCTCTTAATAATTGTCATAAATGTCTGTCAAAAACTCATCAATGACAGACATACCTTTATTTGAAAGGGAATTCCTTGAAAGGTGTTACCTCTATCTCTTTTGCAATTTTCTCTTTCCGCGTTTTGCATTCTATTGAAGCCAAGGGCTTGATTGTTTCGGCATAACGAATTTCGATTTGTCAATTTGAAAAGGAACTTAAAGCATGACGTGAACCTTTAGGAAGCGATTCGGCGCCCCCCCCCCCCCCCAACTCTCCGGCAAACTCAACTTTAATTTATTTCTAAATTAAACTTGTGCATTAGGCTCAATTCAGAGCTTGTGTTGTTCTGGTGTTTATTGCGTTTCCGCTACTGGCTTCTCATAGATAATAGTGCACGAATTGTGTGGTTTTTTAAATGTATGCAACCTCAAACATGAAACAAACTTTTTTTTAAATTAGAATTTGCGTATTATTTGTTATAAATCATTTTTTCATTAATTCAACACTTTTTCATCTTTCACCTTTGGATTCCAGAATTTTCTTATTTAAATTTTTTAATTAGCATTTTGTGATATTTTTCATCAAAATTATTGGACAAGTTACATAGTTTTGAGTTTTGTTTTTCATGTCAATGTATTAATATTTTTATTTCATTCGTGAAAATGAAATTTCGAGTAAGAGTTATAAAAAAATATGAAATAGAAGAGTTGATTGCAGGCTTGGCGGACGCCCAGAACACAAGTTGTTTCAATTAATAGATGCTATGTATGAAATTATTTGTTTTATAATTATATAATAAGCAATATCATGGGAAAGTGACAAGCGTAACTACAATAGATCAACCAACATTTGATAGAAGTAACAAATAAAGTAATTGCGAGAAAGGGTATTGACGTCGTAAGTTTGCAGGTGATTGGCTCACATGACATAATTTCAAGATGAGTACGAGCCATCAACTTCTTCGGGAGGAATGCAAATGGGAATTTGTTGAAGGGGGGGGGGGTGTACTCAGTCGACAGGTGTGTGGTAATTACTCCACTCCGTTACGTAAGCGAGGCCATGGGAGGTCCGTGGGATTGTGACTAAGTAAAGATAGCATTTGTGGTACGACTCATTACCCCTATTCGGGGAATCTCAAGCGCTGAGTTTGTGTCTCAGGCCAGGAAACGCTCGCTTCAGCAAGCATTCAGATCATACCTGATAAAGTATGTAGTGATAAGAGCTCAGCATTTTGTGAGTTATATGCTTTGATAACGTCCAAATATTCCTCTTCAGTCAAACATATCCTCAAGAAGCTCTCATTTTCTTTTTCTCTGGCGGAAGGAAACTCCCCCCTCCCCCCAACGTAATTTAATGTTCTTTGTTGTTCTATTTTTTCTATGTTATACTATTTTTTATCCTCCTATTTAGTTTGATATTATATATATATATATATATATATATATATATATATATATATATATATTACTTTGCTCAAATAATAAACTTCTAACCCAGATATTTAGAGATTGAAAGAATAGTAGCCATAAACAAGATTTAAACATAAATGATGAAAAGACACTTAATACGAGAAACTTACGGTATCCTTTGTAGCTTGTGCAACAGAAAGTTATATGAGAACAATTCAAATGAAAATAGATCAATAATAAAGATACTTTTAAATTTTAATTTATATAATTTAATCCCAATGGCATTAGAAATTACCTTTTTCTTAGGAGGACACACCCGGACACAAGCCCCATTATCTTTAAGTAGATGCTCAGGGCAATTTTTGACGCAAGTAGCTCCATAAGCATATTTTCCATTGGGATTAGTTTCCCAAGAATATGTGATAGAGTTGTAACGCTGCATTGCCGGACACTCCTGAGCACACACTCCCTCATCATAAAAGTTTCGGCATGCCTGAAAGAAAGTAAGAACCATTATTGTTTAAAAGAAAAATACTTCTGGTTAGTGTGCCAATGACCTCAGAAGTCGATGCACGGAAAAGAAAAAAACACTTATGGTTAGTNTATTTATTTATTTATTTATATACACACATGATATATTTCACAAGTTGTTATAAGCTATTAATGTTTTATATACTTTTCCTAATAAACCTAGGTTGGCTCTCTTCCCGTTCATTGTGAGATCGAAATTCATCTCACAAGTTCTGCGAATATAAATTTTATATTCGAATCTACGATTTGATTAGTGTTAAAATGTCTTATAGATTTGTATTCTACTTCACTTGAAACGTAAGAATCCAAAATTTGAGGGAGGCTGCTAAAAAAAAAATTTTTTTTCTTTGATTCCAGTGATTAATTGTTTCAGAAATAGTAGAAACAAAAAAAAAAAAAAGGATTGAATATTTCAGTGGAGACAGAGGCTCTTGGTGGAGAGAAGGGTTGGTAGGAATGAGTCCCGCACCCCACAGGAAACAAGCAATGAGAGCAGATCTGCCGGAGTGAGAACTCCTCTTCTTCCAGTCCCATTATAGATCTCCGGCTGTCGCTCTCAGGCGTGCCACTTACAGAGCCCTACACGGAGGATTCAAACCGAGTCTTTCATCGCGTCCCTCAAGTTCGGCTGGAACCTCTATCTCTCCAGACTGTGCAACTGTGGAAGTAGGAGAGGTAGGTACGGGGGAACCTTCCGATGGCTGTCTCCGAGTCACTAAAGTCCTCTTGCCATGAATGCATAGGGTACTTAGGCTACTAATCTAAAAGGTTATTTCCACCAACAACGAATATAGAACTGTCTTACTTTCCATTGTCCGTCTTCATTGTTTTCTGCAAACCATCTGTAGGCGAGCGCTTTCGGACATTGTCCATCTTCTGGCCGAATACATGTGTTCACTGTCACTGTCTGTATTCAGACTGGACTGAGTTGAATGCAGACAGTGACAGTGAACACATGTATTCGGTCACGAGGATGGACTATGTCCGAAAGCACTCGCCAACAGAAGATGGTTTGCAGAAACCAATGAAGACGGACAATGGAAGGTATGACAGTACCTAGGCTACCTTTAACTAGCCCCGTACTTCATTACCCTATGCGTTTGTTTCGGAAGTAAAAAAAACAAAAACAAAAAACAGTATCAGTTTTCGTAAATTTACAAATGTTTTTCAATATCCATTTGTTATATAATGTGTACATTGAAAATGTAAAGCACGTATTTTCATTAAGACTAATTACAAGCCATTGTATTTGAGCTGAAATAATCCAAATGTATGAGATATATTATTCATATAATATAGCTAGCTTGATCATTTCCCCTCTCTCTTTTTTTTTTTTTTTTTTTTTTTTTTTTTTTTTATGTATAAAAACATAATTATCTAAAATAAATTTAAATTTGAATATGTGAGTAATTCACTAAGCGTTTTTTTTCTCTCTAATAAATAATAAAGCCAACAAATTTAATATAACAAATTAGTTTCCAGTCATCCCGCCCTCTGATATATGACTGTCAAAGCTGATACTCAACATGTAATATTAAATAAATTTCTCTGTATAATGTTTACATTTTATTTGAATGTACTATAATTTAGTAATACTGACTCTTCAAATTAAATTTTTTTTTCTGCTTATTTCGCGCTTTTTTTGTTTTTAACAATTGTTTGTCGCATTATTAGCTCTTAATTCACGAAATCATCCATAATTTAATATATATATATATATATATAGTCCTGATAAGAACATATTTTAGCTTCCCCACTATAGGATCGGTAAAGATTTCTTGAAATTTTTCAAAAGTCACGTCATGGTACCAAACATTATTTCCTCGCGAGAAACCAAATAAAAGACCGTTTTCTGTCGTACACTCTATCCTTCAGTGAGATTGTCATCCCCAGATGTGTTGGAGGACTATCTCAGGAGTAACTCGTTTCAGGAACTCATTCCTTTCCCACAGGGACACCAGCTCCTTCAGAAGAACTATCCTTGCTGACAGACGTCTATCAGGAGCTGTGCGGCTTGGTGGGCGTC
>KZ807194.1:431904-451470 GCA_000696205.2 Oncopeltus fasciatus | reverse complement strand
TTTTTTTGCAGATGATTACCTAATAAAATTGAACTTGGCCTGATTATTTATTCATTTAGCTTTTTTGTAAATTCTCCCATTTTTTCCTTCGTGCTTCAAAACAACATACTTAATTTCGCTGCGGAAAACTAAAAACTAAAAAAAAGTAGACATCCAAATACGAATATAGACGTATTTAAATTGTTTTTTTGTGTGTGTGTTTTAGCCTGCCTAACAACCACTTAGGGTCATAGAGAGAGAGGGGCTATCTACAGGTTGCCACCCCCTTCTAATCCTATCCATGGCTCATGACAAACTTTTATTTATAAATACTCCCAGTGTCAGGATTTCGAGACCCTAACAGCTACCGTGGCGTCCCGTAAAAATTTTATAAATTCATTTTTGGTGTGTGTATTTGTGAGTGTGTGCGTGCGTGCGTGCGTGCGTGCGTGCGTGCGTGTGTGTGTGTGTGTGTGTGTGTGTGTAAAAGTAGTTAAAATTATCAAAAAATCTATGATGAGACAACATTCCTCCAGAATTCACAACTAATGACCCATGAAGAAAAAATTTTTAATGTGTATTATATATATAGTGTGTGTGTGTGTGTGTGTGTGTGTGTGTGTGTGTGTGTGTGTGTGTGTGTGTGTGTGTGTGTGTGTGTGTGTGTGTGTGTGTGTGTGTGTGTGTGTGTGTGTGTNTTATTTATTAATTTCTCTTTATTGGTTATTCAGGAGAAATTATTTACTGGTTGCATGCTGAGAAAAATGAATGTTTATCAGATGCTATGGGGTAGTGGGAATTGGGTTGGGGGTTTGGTTCTCAGGGGTGGATGTGGGGTGGAGGTTTCTTCTTGTCCGGCCTTCAATCCCCCCCCCCCCTATCTTCATTAACACGACTGAATCATGGGCCCACCTTGAACCCTATTGTTTCTTACTCGCGTATCCCGACATCAGGTCTTACTCAAGTCCTACTTTCTCTTTCCTTTACTCAAGCTGGACCAGGAATAACTTGATTAACAAAATAAATAAAATAATATATAAGGATGTATTTTAGTTGGGGGTCGATCAAGAAGGTTGCTTCAAAAAATACAATTTAAAAAAATACGCTTTATTAAAATTGTATTTTTTGGATCTACCTTGACCGAACCCCAACTAAAAAACATCTACCAATAATCTGTACGGTCAAAAACTCTCCACTTAATATGGATTGATGTACTTCTGTAGCTAAGCTTTTGTTCAGGTAAGCCTGGTGAATGTGTTGCTCCAATTGTATCTTCAGACCTGTGATAAATAAAAACGAAATCTTCCACACTGAAGCTGTATAAACTACGCGAATTCCTCAACATCCTAGTTAATTATATTTGTATGTTATCTTTAAAAATCACTTATCCTTTACTCCTATTGATCCAATTTTGCTAAATAACAAATATATTAGGAAAAACTGAAAACTCATACATATACTTTTTTCTCGGTATCTATTATTTATGGTGTCTATTTGTTATGTTGGGATAAATTATTGAAGAAAATTTCAAAAAGTCTGTTAGTCTGTCATTAGAACAACCTTAATAGCAATTTCCTTAAAATTCGCAAATTTATAATGCTTGGAAAAAATAAATTTACCTTAGTCAAACTTAATCTAAATGAAGGACTGAAATTGAAGTGACTAAGATAAACTTAATTATTATAAAAATGGTAGTGATTGACAAGTATTTATTTAGTAATTTTTTTTGTGGTATTTAATCCCATGTAAATTTTACTAATTTTTAGATTTGTTAGATTTTTTATTCTGTTTCCTTGCACTAAAAATTAGTAGTCTGTATTTAGGTTTTCTATTTTGCTTGTAATTGACTGTTGCGCCCGTGCATTTCAGTGTGTGCTCACGTGTCTCTGTGTGTATGTGTGCGAGCGTGTGTGTGTGTCCTGAAGATACAAAATATTGTCTTCGATTAAAATGCATTTCCCACTGTTCATACTACCTTAAAATTAAACTGTTTTAAATTACTATCCTGTACTTAAACCTTCAATTTTCCCTTTCTCTAAATTCCATTCTCACTGTTATATGTTCTCCTTAAATAACTGCTACTATTTAAGATTAAGAAGAAGATTAAATTAAGAGAGGATTAAGAAGAATGTTGTTAATATTTTTTTGTAAATAGTTTTTCTGCAGTAATTTTAGTTTTATTCTATTAGATAACTGTAGAAAGTAAAATGTTACATAGTGACTATTACGTACATGCATTATACTGTTGTATGAAGCTGAATCTATTGTGTGCCTTTATATTATGCACGCATCTTCGTTTATTTCCTACTAAATATGCCTCGATATTGTAGAGCCTCGGTATTGTTACTTATTATTAGCGTTATTCTATAATATATATATATTTATTTATTTATTTATTTATTTATTATATGCACATAATATAATAGGTGTAAACGTTAATTTTTAACATTTATTGTAGATTCGATACTTGTTCGGCCCCCCTCCCACTATTGAAATATATAAATTGTTTTTGGGCGTTTAAAGTTATTTGGGCGTGCGTGTGCGTGTGTGTGTGTGTAGACATTTTGTGGGCTCAGAATTAAATGTTATATAAAGGTCANCTTAATCTAAATGAAGGACTGAAATTGAAGTGACTAAGATAAACTTAATTATTATAAAAATGGTAGTGATTGACAAGTATTTATTTAGTAATTTTTTTTTGTGGTATTTAATCCCACATAAATTTTACTAATTTTTAGATTTGTTATTCTGTTTCCTTGCACTAAAAATTAGTAGTCTGCATTTAGGTTTTCTATTTTGCTTGTAATTGACTGTTGCGCCCGTGCATTTCAGTGTGTGTGTACGTGTCCCTGTGTGTGCGTGCGAGCGCGTGTTTGTGTCCTGAAGATACAAAATATTGTCTTCGATTAAAATGCATTTCCCACTGTTCATTCTACCTTAAAATTAAACTGTTTTAAATTACGATCCTGTACTTCAACCTTCAATTTTCCCTTTCTCTAAATTCCATTCTCACTGTTATATGTTCTCCTTAAATAACTACTACTATTCAAGATTAAGAAGAAGATTAAATTAGGAGAGGATTAAGAAGAATGTTGTTAATATTTTTTTTGTAAATAGTTTTTCTGCAGTAATTTTAATTTTATTCTATTAGATAACTGTAGAAAGTAAAATGTTACATAGTGACTATTACGTACATGCATTATACTGTTGTATGAAGCTGAATCTATTGTGTGCCTTTATATTATGCACGCATCTTCGTTTATTTCCTACTAAATATGCCTCGATATTGTAGAGCCTCGGTATTGTTACTTATTATTAGCGTTATTCTATAATATATATATATTTATTTATTTATTTATTTATTTATTATATGCACATAATATAATAGGTGTAAACGTTAATTTTTAACATTTATTGTAGATTCGATACTTGTTCGGCCCCCCTCCCACTATTGAAATATATAAATTGTTTTTGGGCGTTTAAAGTTATTTGGGCGTGCGTGTGCGTGTGTGTGTGTGTAGACATTTTGTGGGCTCAGAATTAAATGTTATATAAAGGTCAGGTTATGAAAACTTGAGCGCTTTCGATCTTGTTTGAGATTTCTACAGTACTAGGCTTTTATTTAATACTTTAATTGAATAATCATTAAACCTCCGTTATTATATTAATTGTGTTATGAAAAAAAAAAAGTTTTGTAACAGAATAGATGAAAATTTTAATTCATCATTACTTTTGTACTTCAGATTTTTGACAAAAGCCTGCAATAACGATAATATTTAATAATGAACTTTTATGGTTGAGCGCCTCTCCGTTCATCAGATTTACCTAATGCCGTACAAGGTGATATCATCTGTTACTTTCTTTGTTCTTTATATTTATATCCTCTTTAATGAAACTCGTAAAATCTGCTTTGTGTACACATCTTCCACGCAAGTCCTTGTGTCTCTTTGTGTCCATTAGGAAAATGAAGTATTACATTTCACATGCCACGAATATTTCAAATAAAAATTTTCATTAATGGCGATGCTAAGGATTCCCTCATTTCACACAGTCCTGGTAGAAAAAAAGATAGATAAAATAATAGAAGCAAATTGTTTAAAAAATTGCTATCTCAATAGTATTTATATTTTGTTCTTATTCGTTTTCCATTGTCATTTCTGTTTGGAAAAAAAAAAATCCGACAGGAAAGGACAGATCATTGGCCATAAAAACAAACAGAAGAAAATAGAAATGATCAAAGTGAGTTCCATAATAAATCTGAGCCCCCTTTATGGGATAATGACACGAGAAAATGGTTTCCAGGACTGGTTTTCTTCTCAATTATCTACATTTAAAATATATTATTTAAGAATATCAAAATGATAATAAACAATATAAAAATCAAGTTGCGAGGCAGAGTATTTTAGAAAAAGGTTTTAACTGAAAGTATCACTTTTCGGCAAGTTTACGATCAAACAAGGTTGTAGGTTATTGGTTGAATAATTGTAATATGAATTGTATAATGCAGGAAGAGGCACTTCAGAGGAAGCGAAACTATAAACTGATTGTTTTTTTTTTTAATGGGGGGGGTTAGATTATTTAATGTTTCAATTTTCTATTTAATTTCATGTGCCAATCAAAATGAAATTTTATTTATTGGAAACTGGACTTTAATTGAGATCAACAACTAGATATTTAATGTTTCAATTTTACTGTCAGACAAATTAGGATTTCATTTAATCTATACATGGGGTGATGGCTGTAGTGGAAGGAGCTAGTTACTAAGTAGCTGGTACTGAGGAGCAGTGACTAATTCTCACTGGAGCTTTATGAACTTGTAATAACCCATCACTAATATCTAGACATTGCATCCTCTAGAAAACGTACTTTGGAGGGTTCTCAAAACTTATATTCCTTGATCTTGGAAATAAAATATAGGTATTGATTTGGAAAGGATTAAATATTATTGAACTTAACAAATAAGTGACCGTTCCTTTTTCTCTCTCTTCCCTATTCCGAGATCAGATGAATGGAGGGAGGTCCTGCACTGAGGACTGATGACCTGGGAGTCGAAAGCCAGTACCCAGACCTGCCAGGTAAGTCCCCCGGCCAGCTCCCACTCCGCTGACATTTCCGTATCGACTGCCTCTCGGAGAGGTTGCCTCGCTCCTGCCGTCGCCTCCTGCCATGGTCGGCCGTACCTTCTACAGCTTCTTGCACAGCTTCAGGTCCTCCAAGAAGAAAGGTATGTGGCCAGTCAGTTTGATTTGTCGGGAAAGTGATTTACCGCCGTCCTCGCTGTCCTGAAGAATCAGGAATCCTTGCTTCCTGTCGTATCCGGCCGAGATTAATTAGAACTCTAGTTAGCCAGTGGTTTTTCAGCCGATCTTTGTGTTTCTTTTAAAATTATTTTTAATGGAAAAATAACTTTTAAAAAGATTCAGTCCAGTTTGTTAAATTAGTACAAAATTTAGGAAGAAAATCAACTGACTACTTAAATTTGTAAACATCACACACTTAAGCCTCTTAGTAATTATAAACAATGAATCATTTGGATATTTTTTTAGGAAAAACTATAATTATAATNTTTCTCTTTTTGTGTTCACCGCACTCTATATCCCACCTGTTCTTGATTACTATATATCGCAGCCGCGAGTGTTTCATTTGGTAACTTGTAGTTGGCGTTATAGTTTTGTAGTCTGGTAGTAGTTTGGTGTAGGCAACTAGAACTAGCAGCGGCGGCGGACATGTCTCGGCGAACTTGCTCCACGGCATCAGAACCCCTCCCCGTTACACAAATTGCAGCTAATCTGTGCCCCCACCCCACCAGTCCGATACCCCCTCTCTCCGCCGGTAATTACCGGTCCACTGCGGGATCCGCCAAAAATAGCCCTGGAGATCGCCTTTATCTCTGACCGATATACCTGTAGCTCCCCCTTCCCTCCCCCGTTTAGTTTTGGTCAGCCCCCTGCCAGAACAACCCCCTCTACGGTTCAATTCGCCCCGATCCGTTGTTCGTGGCGATACAGGACACATCCCCTTCGACTCGGCTCCCTGCCATTCATTTGAGGGCGCTTGGTGAAAGCGAGAGACCTGTTCTTCCTCCGACTTCCTTCCCTGTCGACAGAGTCCTTACAACTTCTTAATTAAAAAAAAAAAACTTTAATTTTTATNTGGATTTTAAGTCTGCTTCTATGATTACATTTAGTTGTACTAGAAATAAACAGGCTTTTAAAAGAGGATTAATAAGTATAAATATGTGTAGTTAAAGAAATTGTATAAGTTTTACAGTTATATATACATCTATACATGATACTACATTGGCATTGACAGAGTATGTTTATAGGAGTTACTTGTCTATATTTGTGAATGGCTGTTTAAAGAGTGAACGCTTAAGATACAAGTTCGCGGGGTGACGAAATGTCGGCCTGGGGTACGCTTGCACCCGGTGCCTGTTGAGACAGGTCCGTTCCCTCGAGGCTGTGAGTGGTTCACTCCAGCGGGGTCACACTGATTTGCTTGCATTGGCTCGCTATCTCGGTCAAGGCTTCGGTGCCATTTCCAGTTGGAATTCGCCTGGAAATGGGGTGATGGTGGCTGGAATCCGATGGACTGACTTGTGCCACCTCCATGCGAATAATTACTGTGATAACTATTGAAATTTATTTCCTTATTTTCGCTTAATTTCCTTTCTCTCCCAGTGAGTGGTCTTTTTCTCCTTATAATTTCTCAACAACGTACATGCTGTGTAGATCAATAGCTCTGTCCAAAATTTATAGATAAAATGGGATATTGTCTTTAATAGAAATGGTTTTAATAACTTTAAGCTTGTATAGCGAAGTTTTAAGCGTACTGTGCCTTAATTATGCGATTAGTAGACACCAAGTATCTTATATTTATGCTGTATATTGCACAAAGATAGTGAACAACTGTGTTTCGTTTAGTTATTGAAGAAGAAGTGGATCACCGGGATGTGCTCTGACTTAAAAAGAGTTATGCTTTTGTCTTCCTTGTCCTATTATAAAAAAAATTATGTATTGTCGCAAAACCACGAACAATTTCCAAAATGACGTATAAAAATGATGGAAATGTGTCACTGCCTAGCTGAATGTCGCTTTAATAGCATTTTATTTATTTATAGTCTATACTTCTTTTTTTTCTAATTTACAAGATTATTTTAGTAACAATATTATTTGTGAAGTGTAAATGGGTTATTTTGTTGGAAAAATAATATGTGTTTCTCCCCTCCCCCTTCTCTCAAGTAAAGATTCGACGTACGCTTCTTACTACTCTTTCCCTTTCTTACCGATATCTGGAGATGATTACGGTTTGATGTCTGCAAAAATACGTCAAGAGTTGAACACTACTAGGTGGCACAAAAGAAGACTTTCCCAGTTGCTTTTGGCAGGTGCGCAATCGTTAACACAAACCTTATATCCAATCACGTTTGGGTACGCCATTATACCTTATGGCACGTCTGTTGTGGATTCTCTTTTTGGCAGTTACTCTGAAATCTGTGAATACCCTGTACACACATTATCTTTATAATAATTACCGATTGTATCGTAATGTCTAGTAGCAGATTTATTAACACGTTGATCACCAAATTTCTAGAAATTTTGATTAAATAACATTATATTATTAGAAACTCTAATTCTAGTGCATTGTTATAGNTTTAAATCAAAAGGAGAGTTTTTTTGTTGACCGTAGATATTATTCTTAGATAATTTTAGTTGGGGTTCGGTCAAGGTAGAGACCGAACCCCAACTAAAATCATCTAAGAAGAATTGAAGAAGTTTTTTCTCCCTTCTTTCCTACGATTGCCTTCAAATTCCTTCTCACTCATTCTATACAATTTTCAATACCAATTGAATTTCAATATTGATTTAATTTCGCTATGTATCAGTAATAAACAAAAGTTCGGATGGAAAACTCTCTCCTGCATTAATCAATCCCTAAGGAGTTTAATACACGAATGTCTATAGTAAAACATTTGTACTTTTCATCGAATACATTTTGTATAACCCCCTATTAAGTAACTTCGAAAAGTTAAATTGTATTTATTTCCAAACTAATTTACACTATATGACTTCTGCTAAAACTATAAAAGTTAAATTGATAACTATTTATAAGAGTCAAGAATTTAAGAACATTTGTAATGTCTCATCTTTTAAAATTAGAAAATTATGTATAAACCGTTTTATTTTTTATAATTTTCTAACCGACTTGGTAGGTGAGTGATTAGTTCGTTAAGTATTTAATTTGTAATTTGTACATTCATTC
Source organism: Oncopeltus fasciatus (assembly GCA_000696205.2). Taxonomy (NCBI): domain Eukaryota; kingdom Metazoa; phylum Arthropoda; class Insecta; order Hemiptera; family Lygaeidae; genus Oncopeltus; species Oncopeltus fasciatus. Next base: position 443,229 of record KZ807194.1, on the reverse strand, counting down.
GTTCAGATTATGTTTTAATTGTGACTACCAAGATAACAGTAGACAACCCGCATTGGGTGGTGCAATTTTTTTATTAAAAGAAAATACAATTCACTATGTTATAATACGTATTTATTATAACTCTTAAATGACTTACAGCTAAGCTAAATAAAATGAATAAAAAAATGATAGCTTAATATTTTAATTGTTTTGGAAGCGGAGAAATTTCTAGAAAGGCACTGACAAAGAATTCGTTTTGCCATACAATATAATTTCTATATAGCTCTCATGGTGGGATCATGGGTTCTGAAACCGCTGAGCTATAATTAACAAGGAGTATATTGTGCGGAAAAATGAATTTTGTTTCAGCACCTGTTTAAAATTTATGGCTCTCCTCAAATTACTCTTAATTCTTATAAATCCACTATAATTTATATTTGGAAATATAAACCTACAGATCAATTGGTGATCAATTGCTGGGCTAAAAATTGATTTTCGTATTTACACCTCCTTCTGGAATGCCACTTCCTCTTTTTTGAATTCTTTGAATTTGAATAATAATATGCAATAATTATGACAATAAATAAACCTTAACTTATTTAGAGGGATAAAAACATTCTCGATCTAAGAAATTGATTATTTTGTCCTTGTATATTTTAATTGTAGCCTTAGAGATAGTAATATAAATGTCAAAAAATATACAATTTATATGAAGGCCTTTAAATGAAATTCTCTTACAATTATCATCAGACAGAAAATGACTTAAATAACTGAAATTTGATCAATTTAGTATCCGTTTAAGTCTTAGTCTAAAGAAATCCTTCCTTTATTTTGATTTATTTCTTTATTTTTTTAAATTTTTATTGTTGTATTTTATTATTTTCTTATCTCTAACGGATTATCTCGTAGTTGGCTTCTTTAACAGAAAACTCTTCGCAGAAGATAAGTACGAGTTTATTCACACGCATGTAGACACGCTTCGGCCTGTCTCTTCTCTAAAGCTGAATCATGGACACATTTTTTATAAGTATCTCGGAAATTGTCGAGTACACTGACGTCTTTTTCTTGAGTGTTTTGTTTTATTACTATTGTTATAATTAAATTATCGAAAACATAATATGCAAGCCAGGATTAATTTATTTATTTTCCCAGAAGCCATCTATCAACATTAGCACTGATATACGTGAGCTTAATCGTAGCTGCACAAAAATGACATTTAAATAAAGGACGGGGGAACACAAGGGTAGTTCAGAGGATCCGATCTAGTATCGCAATCCTGAAGCTGTGGGTTCGAATCCCGCCCAGTGCAAGCTTTTTTATCGATTAATAAGTACTAGTCCTGAGCCATGGCTAAGTGCTTGAAAAGGACACTAACACACACACAAAAAAACTGGACGCGTTAACTAAAACATAAAAAGGATTTCTATTACTTCTGCAGAAAAGATTCCCTTTTTTAGAGCCACTTTATAAGCTCCCTATGACGAGTTTCAGTCTTTGGGCAGGAATTGCAGAAACCTTACTGGTTTTCCCTTCAGGACGAGTGATGTCCCCCCTGCAGAGATTGATGTCATACGGCCAACATCCAGGACGCAGGACTACACACGCATAATGGACGTTCTTTTCCCCTGCCTGTCAAATCCTTCCTCTGACTTGTCCTGCTCTCTACGCCTGCGTGACTTCCTCTCGCTGGAAAGCGTCTCCTACTCCACCGTAACACTGACTTTTCCTGCGCTTGCTTCAATCTGGGTTTCTTGCTCCACTTACGTCGTGTGTATGTGTGTGCCTCTTCAAAAAATTTGATTTCTCGAATACCTACTAAAGGGAACTGTGTTTGCCGCTGCTAGGGATAACATAAGGGTAGCTCTGCCAATGACATTGTGGAAAAGCATCTGGTTTCTTGTAGCTCCAGAGGTGGAATTATTTAAAAAAATCTTCATAAAGTATCCTTTTTTTGAGCATATAAGTATCCTACTAAGTTTTCCAAAACTTTCATTACCCTTAAAAACTTAAAAAGTTTTTTAATTATTTTGAATCATAGTGTAATTTCTAGACAGATTATTCTATAGTTAAATGCCTTGTGGGATTCTTTCATGATAACAATAATAGAAATATTTCCTAAAGTATTATTTGTTTCTTTAGTTTTGATTCGACTTATTCCTTTGTGTTTTAAATGCTATAATAACTTCTTTGTAACTGTATTTATTTTCATATGACAATGAGCCTCCTTGATCAATTTTCATGGGGAATTTTTACAAGTAAAAGTTGAATTAATAAACAATTAATGAGAGGGAATAGAATAAAAAATCTATCTGTCCCAGCCAGGAATCGAACCTGGATCTCCTGCTTCCCGGTCACGAAGACTAACCATTAAACATTCGTGCCCGGAAAGGAGGAGATACAGGTTTGAGTCCTGCTGGGACAGATAGATTTTTTGATTTTATTCCCTCTCATTAATTGTTTAAAATTTACACGGCATAATACACCACAACTAAATTAATATTTATAGAATAATAGACTTCTGGAAAGCTAAGGGAAAATTTACATTTTCTGCTTATACAGTTTTCTGAAGTCCCCTGCCATCTTTCATTTCCCCAAAAGTAAATTGCTCATTTTCTTGAGAAAGGGAAGTTTTTTTATTTGTCATTAGAGCACTTTACATATTTTGCGTAACTCAAGGGCTTCTTCCTCTCTGTGAGGAACTCTGTGTTTCCCAATTTATTGTTTTTTACGATTTACAGATATTTAATATTACATAATAGTCATATTTACTATTATATTAGCTATTACTTGAGACTCAGTGTTAAATTATATTAATATCATGTGTTTATTTTTGTTTATTAACTGTGAGGTTACACAATATTATTTATTATACAATGTACTTTATCTCATTTATATAAAACATATTAAATATATTTTCCTTCGACCACAAATGAAATATGAGATGTTATCTAAGGTATTTTCTTTAAATATAATACTTTATACGACTCAAACAGAAACAAATTTGTTTTGTTTGCGATACCATCTCTGTCTTGGAAAAAAATTTTATGCTTAGATTTCCGGGCATAAGATAAAACTAATGGAACCATTATACTATTACTAAGTTAAAATAACGAGCAAGGCCATCTTGAAAATTTATGAAGGTTCCGATATTATCATTTACCGATTAGCATTGGCTCATTAAAATATTCCCTATACTAAATAATCCCTATACTAATCAAGAACAGGTGGGATAGAGAGTGTTCACTGCACTCTATATCCCACCTGTTCTTGATTACTATATATCGCAGCCGCTAGTGTTTTATTTTATACATATTGATGTACATATATATATATCTTTTTTGAGGTATTTCTAATTTGTTTCAGGATTTTATTCAATCAGATAGTTTTAATTTAAGTTCCTTTAAGAAAACCCTAATCGCCTATACACTTCAACTTGAAGTTTTTTCTTCAAATCCTTGATAGAAGCTTAGGAAAATGACCTATAGATGGCAGTGAATCCTGGACACGTGGGAAGTGATTCACTGAGCCAGATGCTGCTTGCGGGAACTGGGCTAGGAAACTAGGTGGGCGTAGAGATAGGCCGGAGGCGAAGTAAGTATCTTGAGCTTTCTCATGGTTCAGCAGACGGCCTTAGATAATGTATCTGTACTTAGCCCTATCGTGTCCGATAGGATTCGCCGTTATACGTACTTCCATTTCCTCATGACTGGACACCATTATCTTGCTCTGTGTTCTCGTTTTAATTTGAACCATATTACTCCAATTATAGGAATCTTTCGCAAGGATTCAATATATTTTACTTATCATTTGAACTTCTAGTTGATTATATATCTCTCTGCCGGTCGGAACTCTTCATCTTCCTTGGCAGGAGAGGAAGCTGTACATGTCCTGGAGAAGATTATGTCCTTTTCAATACCTTCTGTTAGATCATGAAATCCCGTTTGTCGCATTTAGTCAATCCTGACTAACATGCTGAAATGTTGACGAGTGCGGTATTCCGTCTCTCAAGTGGGGGGATTCCTGTGCAGTTTCAACTCTATACCGTTATTTATAGCTTTCGTTACGGTGACTAATCAGAGGTAAAGAAAACCCTCGTTAAGGAATTAACTAATTATCATTACTCATCATTAGAGAGTTTAAATTACTTTTTTATTATTATCAAGTAATAAAACAATATCATAGTATTTATTACTTATGTATGTACTTTCAGTAGTTGTAGTGCATGCATTTTATTATTATTATAATATATTTATTTAGTATTATACTCTATTATATATTCTGAAGATAAGTTGTGTAATCTACTCAATTAGGCTTTCTAACAATTAATATACTAATATGAATCGGTTTTCTTTGGCTGTCTTCCACTTCACAATGGCAAGCGCTTTCGGCAGTGGTCTGCCATTCTCTAGTTTTCTAATAATGCTTGAAAGGGTTTATTGGTTTAACACACACAAAAAAAAAAAAAACCTTGTGTATAAACTTACAAGGAAAGAGTAAGTGCAACATGTTACAAGTGTTCTCTGTACTGTCAGATTTCTTATGATTTCCCCTAGGGCTAAGCGCTTTCGGCTGTGGTCTGCCATTCTCTAGTTTTCTAAAAAAAAAAAAAACCCTTGTGTATAAACTTACAAGGAAAGAGTAAGTGCAACATGTTACAAGTGTTCTCTGTACTGTCAGATTTCTTATGATTTCCCCTAGGGCTAAGCGCTTTCGGCTGTGGTCTGCCATTCTCTAGTTTTCTAATAATGCTTGAAAGGGTTTATTGGTTTAACACAAAAAAAAAAAACCCCCCTTGTGTATAAACTTACAAGGAAAGAGTAACTGCAACATGTTACAAGTGTTCTCTGTACTGTCAGATTTCTTATGATTTCCCCTAGGGCTCAAACCTTTACCACGTGAAGAACAAATGCTCGTCTCCTTCTCACGTTTTTTATTGTGCCGCATTTTTTTCTCACCGCCTAGCAGATGTTTGTATTTTTAAAAAAAATAATGAAGTAAATTATTGTCTAAACGTGTAAAGTATACCCTCGGTAAAATTTATATTAAACTCTTTTGGCTGGGAAAGCTGCATTAATGTGCCAATCATACAACGTTGTGATCGTTCAAGCTTACTCATTCTTAGTTGCACAGCATTTTATCAGATGGAAGTGAATAGGAGTTGCGCAAGGCAAAGAGAATATCCTTATAAACAATCAATGCGAGGGAATAGAATAAAAAATCTACCTGTCCCAGTCAGGACTCGAACCTGGATCTCCTGCTTCCCGGTCACGAAGACTAACCATTAAACATTCGTGCCCGGAAAGGAGGAGATACAGGTTTGAGTCCTGCTGGGACAGATAGATTTTTTGATTTTATTCCCTCTCATTAATTGTTTAAAATTTACACGGCATAATACACCACAACTAAATTAATATTTATAGAATCTCTTTATTTTCCTCACTCTACCTAATGCTAAATTTGAGGATTGGTCAATAAACTCTGTCGTTTTTTTTTTTTTGTTTTTTTTTAATTTTAGTTTTCTTGAATTCAATGAGAAGATTTTTTTAATTTGATTCTTCTTGTTCCTGAACAAATTTAAGAACTGCTAAAATGTTTTGTAAGTTTGTTCTATCGTGACCCCAAGTACTATTTGGGGTATGGAAAACATTCACAAATCGTCGTTTGGAGATGCTTACAGTTATATTTACCTTGTGAAGCGTTGTTCTTTTTACTCATTTTGTTACAGCTACATTCGAAGACTTCCAAATGATCCAATAAATCTAATGAAATAAATTAAGTTATCGCTTTGTTTTGCTGATGAATATCTTATTTTCTACGTTAAATATAATTTATTAGGAAGTTGAGGATATGAAGATACTTATTAACCTACTCTTGATTAAGTAGCTTTAAAGTAGTTTCATCCAGCGAATTCTATGTTGTTGTTTGTGTGTGTGTGATTTTGTTTCGGGCGGCCCGTTAAAGGATTTTGTGGCAGGAAATCATTGGGGATGGGAGAAATAGGAAAAAATGAAGTCAATAGCTTGGCTAAGTCATATTTCTGCGTAATCGTCCTGTTAATCCGTCATCTATTCGTCAATCCTAATAACTGTGTATTTTTAACTACATTTTTCTGAATAAAATTTGTTTTTACTAGCACTTGAGGTTAGTTAAAATATCTTCGGAATTTATCGGATCCAAAAATGATAGTTGCTAAAATTAATATGTTTTTTAAATTCAAACTATTTAGAAGCCAAAAGTTTAACTCATATTTTCTTANAGTTATTTTTAAAGCTGAGAAGGATTTCTTAAAAATATATAAATAAAAGTATTTATGAAAATTGAAATTCAATTACCTGGTGGTCTCATTTACCTACGACAATTTCATAGAAAGTGAACAGAGGATTATGGGGAATACGGTCTTTGTAGTTGAAGAATTAAAAACTACTCCCTCTTATCCTACCCCCACTCCTATATCCGTTTCCGTTCCCTTCAACTCTCAAAGAAAATTTTTAAAAAACGGATCAGCCACGATGAAGACTCTGTTGAGCAGGAGTCTCTCTCTCTCTCCCATTACCCTATTTGATATCTTTCAGAATATAATAATTAAAAATTTTTCTCTCTCCAATACGTTCAGTATCCAGTTTTCATACATTTTATACACAGCAGTTTTATATTTTCATTTATTTATTCTTTGTTAGATAATGCCATATAGACAGGTTTATATATAATTTTTGTATGTTTCTATTTCATATTCAGCTCTGACGAAGGCCTGAAATTCAGGCCGAAACGTTGACTAAAATTTTTAAATAAATGTTTTGGTTACAAACTAGTTTTTAATTCTTAGCTACCAAGACCGAATTTCTGTTAATTCTCTCTTCATAAAGCCGGACGGTCAACAAATTTACCTCCAAATTGATAGCTGACATATCACATAATCATCGTTTCTTTAGGGTTAAACAGATTATTGTAAATGTAGCTGTTTTAGTTTAATAAACAAGATGTGGCAGATGTAAAGTGCAAATATATTGTTCTCTCTTGTATATTGTTGGAAAATAATACAAAGGGTAGGCCTTGTTGGAGTCCAGAAGAAATCTTGCTGGCCCAGCCTTTTCGGTTGACATGTGCTGAGGCAGTAGTGATTGACTACCCCTCCTGCCCCGAGGACCGGTCTCTCTCTTTCCTGGGAGTAGTCCCGGAGGAGAGGGGAGAGAGAGGCGAATTTCAGGATAATTGGGGGCGAAATGTGCCTCTCATTCTGCCCCCACACCTCAGATGCCAGCTTCCGCCAACGCAGGCTCGCTACCTCCCGGGGTTTGAGTTGCGAATCCCCTATTCCTCGAGACTTGAAGCTCTCCAAGTCTCCTGTCACCTTGGGAGATACCCTTTTCTGTGTTTTTTCTTTTGTGTTTTGAGGACCCCGGGTTTTTCTTCTCTGTGTGTGTTTTTTTCGGTGTTGTGGCGGCTGTGTGTCCCCTGTGTGTGCTGTGCACTATAGCCAGGTGGAGCTACCTCAAATGCTGTTCTTCTAAAGCACATCTGCCTCTTTTTCGGACAGATTTGTTTATAGTTTTAAAATGACCTCATTCACCATCTTGTGGCATACTGTGTTTTGTTTGAGTAATGGTGATTTAGATTAAAATATATTCAATTGTTTTCTCTTAATTCGATTTATTGGAAGTCTTATAAATTTCGATGTGTAACAGAATTATTATTATTATTATATTATTCAGCTGAAAGTATGAAATTGTAGGTTGACCCCTTTGGGCTTAAGTCTGTAAATTGTTGGACATTAATTCTCAGTAAATATTATGATGTCATAACTCATGTTTTTTAGACAAAGTCGTAAATTAAAATAAAAGTTACAATTGCAATACGAAAGAAAAAGAGTGGGAACTTTCCCTGTGGCGGTGCGAGGATTGTTGTCTGTTGCACAACTTGGTGGACGTCGGGTAAAAGTGTTGGCGAACCACTTAGCTTTCTCCTCTAAAAGTGTATCTCCAAGGGAATGTTGGAGCTGGGGGTCCTAGCTAGATCTCCAGCAAATCCCAACATGCCGAACAGCTCTTCAAGTTCAAGGGAAGCTTAAAGTGTTTTAGGACAGCTCTGAGGGGCCTTCAGATATTGGGCACACTGTATATCATCCAACTAGATACTCTTTGTGCTGGGGAGAAGGAAAGGCCTGGTTGTCTATTTAAGGAAGAAACTTTCTGAAAATAGTGAAGTTAGATAGTTTCAACTTCACTATTTTTAGTTCCAAGTGATGGCTAATATTGTACTCTTTTTGGGTCTTTGTTTTTAACGTCTATCTTTGTGTTTCCCTTAAAAAATAAAATTTAAAAGTTGTAGCATGTTTACTGTTATGGTCCCTTGAGGACGGAAGATGAAAATTATACAGTCATTAACTACACAATAATGAACCCCTTCTCTCCTTACCTTGTCCGTTCGTGTAACCATTTATTTATTTTATTTTATTTTTTTTTTTAAAGCAAAATTTCTAATTTTAATTCAGTAATTGTGATCTGAGCAACGTTTTTCGATGTAATTCATGTACTTATCGATCTTACTTGAATTCAAATTCAAATTATATATGAGTGTATGTGCTTGAATGAGAGCTCTAGTACTTTCAATTAACTTGAATAGGTAGTTCGAAGTACTTTTTTTTTATTTATTTTTTTTTTTTTTATGAAATCGATACACCAACATAAAAATCAATTAGAGTATCTTTAATTGTTAGTATTATCGAATAGATAATAAATGTTTTCTTTTTAATTATAGTTCATTATTCTGTCCTTTCAAGCTGGTTGGTTACTCACCCCAACATAAAATACTGATAAACAAAACACCATCTTAAATTGTTTGTTAATTATTCCTTCATAGAATAATATCTGAAGAAATTCACTAAGTCTACGCTGCATCTATGTGAAAGATTTATTTATTTTTTTTTTTTTGTAATTTATTTACCTTTGGAAGTATTATGCGTTAGGATTATATTGTCGGTGTAATTATATATTTCCTTTTTTGTACATTAGCCCCCCAAGTATGAAAATAAAAGGTGTCCACTAGTATTGCCTTTTGAAGGCGGGTTGGATCTCTCTTATCTGTAGAGAAGTATGACTGCTCCCAGCGCAGTCCTAATAGCGGCGACTTCCTTTAGCAGCTCGAAGATAACCGCAGGATTAAAAGGACTCCAGCTGCATTCTATTTCTGCAGGAAGAACTGGAGCCCGGCAGAGCGAGAGAGAGCCCTCGGACACTAGATAATTCCTTCTTTGGCGGCCATTACTAACCCCGCAACTATAATAAGAAGCATGCAAAAGAAAAAAAGGGGTAACTTTTAAATTTATGTGGCCGCCTACTTACCCCACTTTAGTGTCCCGCACTTCTTCTGAGTAGTTCTGTTGTAACGCATCGCGCTATTGTCTTGGAAATTAGTCCTACGACTTGTATTTCCGAATAGTGGACAGATCGTATGTCGTGGTGTCCATGACGCGGGGTAAGTGATATCTTCGTTCGAGGCCTTCGTGTAGTCTCCCGCCCTTCTAGACTTACCATCCCTCAGGCTTCGCTACGAGTTTGCTTCATTTTCTTGGATTATTATAAATAAAAAGTATAAAATGATACTTATCTAATTGAAATTTTTTTTAATAGCTATTTTAATCGTGCATTTTACTTAAATTTAGATTTTTTTAAATTTTAAATAAAAGTTTTATCGAAATGTAGTATTATATTACAATGAAGAGAGGAATATCAGGAATTCGGTCTTGGTAGTTGAAGAATTAAAACTAATTTTCATGTAGGCAACGGTTTCAAATTTCAGGCATTCGTCAGGGCACAATATGAAAAATAAACATACGAAAATAATATAGAAACATGTCTATATGTCATAATCTAACAAAGAATAAGTAAATGAAAATATAAAACTGGTGTAATCGACTATATGTAGCTCTTTTTCATATTCAGGCCGAAACGCTGGCTAAAACAAGATCTTTGTTTCTTTTTGTTACTAATTAGTTTTAATTGTTCAACTATCAAGTCCAAATTCCTGATAATTCTCTCTTCATAAAACTTGACGGTCCACAAATTTATCTCCCTCCAAATTATATTACAATTTTGAGAATCATAATTCCGACTTCGCTGAATTAGCACAATAAACTTCTCATGCCATTAAATGTTATGTCTGCTGGGTTTGAGTGCGAAAAGTTAAATATTTCAGCTTATATAGTAAAAATGTTACATTATTTTATTTTTAATGGAGTACAAGGTCAACTTGCTTATTAATGATCTTATTTTTAGTTTTAAATTTGAATACATTATTTTTCTTGTGTAAAATATATAATAGTATCTTAGCATGTTCTTTTTAAAATTTATTTCGGGTTTATGTATACTTATTTACTCTCGGTCCAATTTTACTTTTTTTCCTTTTCAAGGTACAAGATAAGTTAAAAAGAAGGAACAATTTTCCCACAAGAGTGTTGCTCATACAAACTAACACTTTTTGTCTGAAATTAGTGACTTTGTTGTATAGTAATTAGTTTCGGAGAAATTTTGTAGCAGGTTCAGCTTTTGTACCTCTGGTGAGTTTTGAAAATATTCATCGATTCTACACTGCAGAAGTTAAAAATATGGTCCCTTAAAATAAATATATTTTTCTGTACGCGCTCTAGAGTCCGAATTTTTTTAAATAATGAAACTAAGTTGTTATTTTTGTTCTTAATTTTGCTAACCGTTAAATGAGTTTACTAATCTGGAGGGAACCAACAATTTAAAATCTTAACATCATCGTTAATATTAGTGTTACGAAAAAAAATTGTTGAACACAGTAGGCGTAAAACGTAATTTTATAATGGTTGATGGTTAGTTGGCCGTCTCGAATATCATGTGAGAATGGTCGGGGTTTCGGCCAGGAAGAAAAAATATACACCAAAATTTGGAGTAATATTTTTATTTATGCCAACGTTTCGGCTTACCTAGTAAGCCATCATCAGGGCTGTTGAGTGTGGTGAGTCTTGTGAAATTACGCCATGGTGAGTGTGAGAGATGAGTGGAGATGTGGACTGGCAGGTGTTTGTTGTACTGGACGATCTTTCTTGAGGTGTAACATTTGGGCTTCTGATAGAGGGGGTGAGCAGGGTCCTGTGAATCTGGGAGCGAGTGAAGGGTCTGCGGTGTAGTGAAGAGTGTGTATTGGTGTTTGAAGCACCCCGTTGATTATGTTGAGTAGACATGGTTGATGGTTAGTTGGCCGTCTCGAATATCATGTGAGAATGGTCGGGGTTTCGGCCAGGAAGAAAAAATATACACCAAAATTTGGAGTAATATTTTTATTTATGCCAACGTTTCGGCTTACCTAGTAAGCCATCATCAGGGC
>KZ807194.1:385377-402556 GCA_000696205.2 Oncopeltus fasciatus | reverse complement strand
GTAGGTAAATAGCTATTGAATGATTTTTGCAATTAAAAATAAATAAATAAAAATAAAAAAGTACAAAAAAAAAGAAGAGAAAAAAGAACTTAGCTCAAAAGGAGAGTTTTCTGACCGTAGATTTAAGTATTAGATGATTTTAGTTGGTGTTCGGTCAAGGTAGATCCAAAAAAAAATACAAATTTAAAAAAAAGTGAATTTTTTTTAAAGATTATCTACCAACGTTTCGGCTTACATTTCAGGGCCATAGAAATACAATGTCATGAGAATAAAATAATAATTGACAATATTATAATTCTAATATACATTATGGTAATTTTGTATTATAATGTTGTCAATTATTATTGTATTATCATGACATTGTTTTTCTACAGCCCTGAAGATGGCTTACAATGTAAGCCGAAACATTGGCACATAATTTTTTTTTTTTAAATACACTTTTTTTTTAATTTGTACTTTTTTGGATCTACCTTGACCGAACCCCAACAAAAATCATCTAATAATAGAAAGTAAGTGAGTCAGCATCGGTAGAAAGGATTTCTCATAATTAATAAAAATTATTAAAAATATTTAATAGGATACTTTAAAATGTCATTCATTTGTTAAGATTTTCATTAGACGTCCTGGGAATGAATACAGGAGACTTTATATCATATCCTAGACAACAGATATCCTAAAAATAGCATCCTTAGCATGTATTCTTGTCTTATGATCGTCTGAGAAATCCATTTTTCATTATAAAATATTTTTTAAATAGGAAATATATTTCTTTAATTAAGATTTTTTATTATTACAGAACCTGATGAATGGGAAATTAAAAGGACTGACATAGTTATGAGGCATAAGCTTGGAGGTGGACAGTATGGGGATGTATATGAGGCTGTGTGGATGAGATATAATAAGACTGTAGCTGTGAAAACCCTCAAGGTAATTTTTCTAGATTTTATCTTATTCAGGTTTTTTTTAAATTAATATTTTAGAACAGTAGGAATAATTTCATGTTTCAAAAGTTAGTTGAGTTGTCACATTTCAAAACAATTTAAACATAATTTAAACTATGTTCAAAAAATTTCTATCTCATAAAATTATTTTAGTCGTCTCTGTGGGGAATCAAAAATATTGCAGGTAATTTTAATAAAAAGGTTGTCAATGAAGCAATCATATTTCCTAATAATTATTTAATGTTATCTGCATGAAGTCCGAAAAAAAAATTGCCATAGGCTGTTTCTGTGCATAAAATGTTTTGCAGGAATTTAACTTATGAAACTATTAACCAGTTTACAAACTACAAGGCACCAGGCTTTGACAAATTTTCTGCCATATTGTTCGAAAATGTGGGAGATCAGCTATTTCTATCATTATATTATCAAGACATCTCCTCTCGTTCATAAACCCATAAGATATTTTAAAATCTATTTTATCAAGAATTATCCCCATGTTAATGGTGTCTGGGGAAATATCAGTGTGGCTTTTATAAAGGTAAGTCCACAAGATATTTGTTTTCCCAAACATTCTTGAGTGATGAAAAGAATACCATATCCAAGCATTCTATCTATTGATGATCTTAGGTTTGCTTATGACAGCAGTATCTTTATCAGGCAATGAATGACTTACCTATCAAGCGTAACCATCTATACTCATTCAGACAAGTCAACCAGTTTGTTTACCTGATTTAACAGGTTAAAACAGGCTATATTGTTTCAGCTAAGGTACTAAGGCAAATAGAGTTGCTTTTTTGGACAGTGGTGGCATCTGGGAAGTGGCTTAATATCTAAGAAGACAAGATCCTATTAATAATTATACATTTTAATTGTTTATAATTTAAACTCCTTTAGTATGACAGCTGGTAACTAATATGGCTCTTGGCTAACTGGGTACCTCTCTTTCATTTCACCATAATAGGTGATTGTATAAATGTGGGCTATTTTGTTAGTGGAATTTGCCTAGTGTGACTTTTGCTTATTGAAAATGCTAAGGCAAACTGAATGTAACTGAAGACATTCACTTTATAAATATACTAATTTCAATGAGTTTTATTTTATACACACTAAATATATAAAAATTTTATTTATTTCTACTCACTAAATATATAAAAATTTAAACAGAGGAACTTTAAAAGGAACCACAAAATTCTATCAATCGTCTTCTTCCAATTAGTTTGTTAATACCTTTCCAAGGAACTAATTTTCCACTATATAGACTAAAGCCATTAGACATGTTTACAAATAAGTTATTGCTGATTTATATTTACCCTAGATGTCTCAGCTATGAAGATAAAAATCATTTTCATTTTTGACAATAGTACTTTGGTTATTAGACAAAAATCAACAACATTTTCAGAAAATATTTATTTTCAAATTAATGATTGGCTGCATGCCTTAGTTAGGAGGAAACTTAGTTTTAACTTAATTAAGTGCAAGACTAATATTTTTGCTTATGTTTATTGTTTAAAATTATTCAGAATATATATATATANCATGTTGCAAATTGATCCTATGAAAAGGGCTACAATTGAAGATATCAAGTCAGAATATATATATATATATTTTTTTTTTTTAGGAAGATACAATGGCATTAAAAGATTTTTTAGAGGAAGCATCTATAATGAAAGAAATGAAACATCCTAACCTGGTTCAACTTTTAGGTTTGTTCTAGAAAACTTTACTGTAAATATATTCATAATTGTGATCTACTCAGTTAAATTGTATTGCTAAAAAAATTAAACTGTAGTGTTCCATATCAAGATCAATTTTGAACCAAATATTGAAAGCAAAATGAAAAAATCGATGCAGGACTGCTAAATCTAAGTAGATTTCCCATGTTTTCTGAAATATGGATATACATAATAATAATAATAATAATAAATAAGCCTAGGATTCACAAAAATAAATGTATTGAATTTGTTTTTATTATTTTGCTAGGGCATATACAGACATTGTGTTCATGATTGTAAAGGTTGTTTTTGCTTTGAACAGGGAGACAGCTGGTCTCAAACTTTATAGTGTTTAATGGACCATATTTTTCTTTAATATTGGATGAGTAAAGATCAGTTAAAATGTTTTAACGTTAAAATGTTTTAACGTTAAAATGTTATTAGCATAAATAACTTGATTTTCCAATGGGAAATCTGCTAAAACTATAAAATATGTACTTAAATATGTCAACATAGTTTTTATTTATAGGGTATGAAGTTAGTTACGAATTAATTAGTAGAGTACCACATGAGGCATGTCCAAAAAGTTTACTGAGATTGTCACGGCGGTAGGGAATTGTTTTTCCACATGTTGGCTGCACTGCTGCATAGCGTGATTTCTCCCTCCACAGCAAGACCACTTCATGGTTAGTACATTGAGAACTGTAGATGCAGCAGTAAGAAATGTCAATCCAATCTCCTGCCAAGTGTGAAATACGGGGTGTTATCGGTTATCTCGTTTTGAAGGGATTAACTCCGGTTGAGGTTTGTAATAAGGTTCAAACTGCATATGGTGATAAAGCTATGAATACAAGTGTGTTCATGTGGTGTCGCGAGTTTAAAAATGGTCGTACATCTGTGCATGATGATCAGAGGAGCAAAAGACCTTTAATTGTGACTAACAAAATTTTGGAAAAAATCGAAAATGCAACCAGTGATGACCGCAGACTGACTGTGGTTGAATTTTCTGTAATGTTTCCACAAATCTCTAGATCTCTGGTACACGAAATCATCACAGAAACCCTTGGATATCAGAAACTGTTGGCAAGGTGGGTACCAAAAAAGCTGACAGACCAACACAAATTGAATTAAATAGAAGCCGGGCAAGAGTTTTTGAGACACAACACACTTTATGGCGATGAATTTCACCTCGCCATCATTACTGGAAGAAACTTGGGTTGCCCTCTACACACTGGAAACCAAAAGGCAGTCTCAGCAATGGAGTCACACCTCTTCACTCTCTGCCGAAAAGTTCAAAACGACAATTTCATCCAATAAAATCATGGCATCCATGTTTTGGGACTATCGCGGCATAATTCTTATTGAATATTTGTCTCAAGGGGAGACCATCAACGCTGCAAGATACTGTGAGACCCTAAGAAAATTATGGAAGGCTATTCGGAACAAGAGGAGAGGCATGCTGACAAAGGGAGTCTGCCTACTCCACGACAATGCCAGACCATACATGGCCAATGCCACGAAAGACCTGCTCGCTTTGTTTAAATGGGATGTTCTGGACTATCCCAAGCATTCTCCTGACCTAGCACTGTCTGATTACTATCTCTTTACCTCCCTGAAGCTGCACATGGGTAGAAAAATGTTTTCAACTGACGAGGAGGTGGAGAAGTGGACGAAGGGATTGGCGGGAAAGTACTTTGTGGATGGCTTCAAAAAATTGATAACCCAGTTCATCATCTGCATTGAGAGGAATAGAGACTTAGATATGCACTAATATAAACAGGTAATAAAAAGAGAGTTTGTTGACCATAGATATTATTCTTTGATGATATTTAGTTGGGGTTCGGTCAAGGTAGATCCAAAAAACACAAATTTAAATAATGTATTTTTTAATAAAGGATTATCTGCCAACGTTTCGGCTTACATTGCAAGCCATCTTCAGGGCTATCATGAAGATGAGAGAGGACGTCCTGTCCCTAAGTTCACATTTCCATGACTGAAATTCACATTCAGTTCACATTTTTTAAATTTGTGTTTTTTGGATCTACCTTGACCTAACCCCAACTAAATATCATCTAAGAATAAACAGGTAATTTTTTTGTTCAAATAAAAATTTGTATAACCTACAAAAATTTAGTACACTTACTTTCTGGACATCCCTCGTATATAAGTGGAGTGCAGTAGAATGTGGGGGACAATTATAGGTCCCATATGTAGATTTGATCAAGCTCACTTGAGCACATGTGCACACATGCTTACATACACACACTTGCTTTCTTCATTAAAATTCCTTATGTAGGAGGCTCATTTTCATTCATTAAGGTTTTGTATTGTCAACAGCCTCATTATTAATTTCTAATATTACACAAAATCTATCAATAAATCAAATTTTCTCTATATAAATTCACCTTTTTTTTCTTTATTTTGTTCACATAATAGCCCTGAAATATAGCTTCTTGCTTAGAATCTCATAATGCAATAAGCAAAAGCTTGTTTATTCTCATGTGAAACACCACCACTAAAAGAAGCATTTAATTTTGAAATTTGGCTTTTATTAATATTAATAAGGAGTAAGGCAATTTGGAATCAGAATTCCTATCCTGATTGTGTTCAAAAAATAATCCTCAACCTTAATATATCCTTCCTAGAGTTTTTTACCTGTTATGCAGAAAATAATAGAGTTCTGTTTAGCTGTTTTGCTTAAAGATCTAGAACATTTCCAGTCAATTAGCTAATTATTTTAAAATTTTAGTTTTAATTAATGCATTAGTTTTGCTAGATGAGTCTTTCAATGGCATTATATAAGTGGTAAAGGTAGCTTTGGTTGCTAGTTATAAACCCTCCAAAAAGTGGTATTAAAATTTTAGTATGGATTACTTAAATGATTTAACTCCATATGAAATGTTCATACCTTATATATTAGTTTTTGTTTTTTCTATATAAAAGTGTCTAGTTCCACTCTGTTGTTGTCAAACAGGTCTGTTATATAAAGAGAAAGCCTCATATATATTTCATAAATAATGTGAGGTGAGTAAAGGGACCTTCAGTTGTCTATATCTGATTTTCTCTTAAACATTATAATCAAGGAATATATTTGATTAAGTTTCAAATACTCATTCATCTAAGCCATGCTTGTTGAATTTAACTTAAAATCAATAACCTAAGTTTTTACTGATCTAATATTTTTTCTTGCTTGGTCTGTGTGGGTGAATAAGAAGTTTATACAGAGTAAAATGTAGGTTTATAAGTATCTTTCCACAAGGGTGACCAAAATCTTAGTGGATTTAGTCTTCACTGTATTATATTCTTCATATATTACTGGAATCTACTAGGGAGTAAAGACCCTAGGGGTCATTACATTATGTTTATACATTGTATCAGAATAACTGTTTATGTATGCCCAATCATGTGTGTGTGTGTATGGTTGCACGTATGGGTGCTGCCCACACTTGCTTATTTGAGCTCAAACACATACATTTTTCTTTACCTCTAGGGAGATCTGTGTCTTGAACATTGTTCTAGTTGACTTTTTTCTGCTTTTATTATCATTATTCAGGAATGATGATACAAGGTTCCTTTATATAGGTTTTCGAAGTGTATCCAAGGCAAATAAAAGTTTAGTTAAATGTGTTCTTTGAGTACTGCAAAATTCCTACTCCTTTATCAAAGCTATTCATAAATATGGTGTCATTTTCTTATCTTCTTTATTAAATTATTAAAGAGGACAGAGGAAAATAGTTCTAGACATGTCTACATGGTCCAAATTAAATAAAAAAACTTATATTATATTTTCTGATGCCAAGTATAAAGTTAATTTAAATCTTATTTTTCTATCAGAGCACCAAAATTTCCATTCTTTTTATAAATAAAACATATTTTTATTATTGAAAGCTTAAGTGCTTGCTTCTGAGTTTTATATTTTGTATTTGCCTAAAGAGTATAAATATTATCTTTCAGGAGTGTGTACGAGGGAACCCCCATTTTATATTATTACAGAATTTATGTCAAAAGGTAACCTTCTGGATTATCTAAGACTGGGTAGTAAAGAAAATATAGACGCTGTAGTTCTTATGTACATAGCAACTCAAATTGCTTCAGGTAAATATTTATTTTTTTAAATTTATAATTACAAATTCTATCCTTGTTAAAAGCAACTCATTTTTTTTTTTAATAATGAAATAGACAGGTACTGATATTGATAATACCTCTGCTTCTCAAACAATTATGTTATGGTAAAAATAAATAAGTGAGTCATGCAGAAGCTGCATAAACTAATCACATTTTTCAGTATTTTAGTTTATGAATATTATTTTATTAAACTAAATATTATGCCCCATGCAATAAAGACTTATTAACTTATGCTTGAAATTTCAGTTAATAAGTAATACCCACTCCTATTTACTGTTTCACTCTTTAACAAAAGCAGCATTGCATTTTACATTAAAAAACGAAATGCCAAATTTTAGTAACATGTAATTTTCGCTTAAAACCATCAAATTAAAATTAACAGTACTAGTTATTCTCCACTACTACTTATATTTATTTTATTGTGTAAACCTTAAGATATAGCTTTTATCAATAAGCAAATATATGTTGAGTTTCATTACTCTAAACTAAATATTTCACTTGCCTTTATCAAAATAAATTTTTGTTCTCACCCTTGACATTTCAGGGAACTCCCTTCTCCTATCCATCCAATTTTACTTAATAATCAACTATACCTTTCAATTTACATTTAAAATGGGCATGCTAGATTTCAATTAAGAAAACAACTAACTAAAGCAGCTTCCAGGATGTAAAATTTAAAAAAAAAGTTTAAGATAAACCCCCACCCTCAACTTCAATTTTGGAGTTTAACTCCTAAAATATTGATTTTATCAATAAATGAATCTGTGTTAAATTTCTCTGAACTAAATATTATGCCTGCTATACTTAAATAGGGATTTACTCACAGTTGGAAAACCAGGATGCACCGATTTTCTTCCATAATGAACTTAGCCTTTCCTTTTGCATTCAAAAGCTACATGCCTAATTTCAATATAAAACTGTGGCCTGTAGAATGTTAACTGACTCACAAACATAATTAGATTCTCAATGAATGCAGATAGTCATCTTAAAATGAATGTGGTCTTTGAATAGTATTCCATTTAATTAATTTATATCAAATATATATCTATTTACTTCACAGGAATGAGTTACCTAGAATCCAGATGTTTTATTCATCGGGACCTTGCCGCCCGAAATTGTCTTGTTGGTGACAATCACTTAGTGAAAGTTGCTGACTTTGGACTTGCTCGTCTTATGAGAGACGATACGTACACAGCCCATGCAGGGGCTAAGTTTCCTATTAAGTGGACAGCGCCTGAAGGGCTAGCATACAATAAATTTTCTACAAAGGTAATAATTGAAACTCGTTTTTTTTCTTTCTTTTTTTTATTCCTGCAGAAGGAGCTTTTTTTAGATGATCAAATGACAAAAATAATTACTAAAATATTTTTTAGAATTATGTTTAAAAATATTGTAGTTCATACCCCTAGTTAATTATTATTGAACTCTTCTACCTACAACTGGTGATAATGTGCTTCCTTTAAATAACCATGGAAACAAATCCAGCCTATTCCTCTATCTATTCATATGCATTTTATCTGTCCAGGATATAGCCTAATAACCCTTAGCTATCTGAAAATTGGACATTCGTCTCAAACTGTCTCTTATTCTTTGTTGCACTCTAATTATACCAAGAACATCTAAAATCGTTATTCTTTCATCAGGGTTGATAGTCCCCCTCCCCATTACCCTAATAATCAATGATATGTCATGAAAAATCTCTTTTCTGCTATATATCGATTATCAGTATGATTTATAGCTTTATTCATTGTTCTTGTCTGTTATAAAGAAGCTAAATCCACAAATCTCTTCCTATGTTTCCCTTTATTAAGCTAAAATTTGCTTTGATATTTTATAACAAGTCTAATTTCAATATTGGCAATTAACAGACAACCATATTTACTTGATTTTTTTTCCCATCCCTTCATCCAAAAGACTTTAAACTCACATAATTTCCTTTGTTATAACTTTAGAATACCACTTGGCATAAAGGATAACCATCAGTTAGTAATTGAAAATTCGCCAAAGCATGAAAATTGTGTTCCCAGTTTATAGGACCTAATTATCATGGAATAATCCTCAAAAATTAATTTAAAAAATTTCATGGAGCTTAAATTAACAATGGCACAGCTCAAGACCAACTCTTATTTTCCTTTTTATTCCAATTAATAAGTGTTTCTTTTACTATAATGCTATTTGTAAAAACTATTTGAGCCATTTAAATTGAACTATGATTTCTTTTTTTTTTTTATTCATTTAACCGAATTTAAAAAAAAAAAAGAAAACAGGGTCAGTTAATTTATTAGATATTTATTTTAGAAGGAATTTGTAATGCCAGAAGAACGGACAGGTTTTACAGTTGAAGGTCATGTACTGACAACATTTTTGTGATTCACCTGCTCATTAAAACATGTGTCAAGGGAAGAGGTCAGCCTATTGTGTTTATTGATCTTTAGCAGGCTAATGATAGTAGAGTTTCCCATGGGAGAAAATGTGGACCACTCTTCTAGAGATAGGAATAAGGAAGGCACTAATACAAGCCTTACGCCACCAGTATCGCAGTGACCATTGCTGAGTAAAAAATGGGAAGAGATTTTCACCAGCTTTTCATGCAACCAAAGGCCTTAAACAGGGATGCACAATGTCGCCCATGCTGTTTAGGATTTTCCTGCGATGAAGAAATGGAATGCCAGGTATGGTAGAGGGGATCTTTATTGAAGACTATCACCTTCTATCATTATTCTTTGGCGACTATCACATTATCTTCGTATGGAGTAAGGTTCAATTTGTATAAATGATGAATCTCTTGCTGAAAGTGTTTGGTGACGGGACTAAGAATTAACTGCATCAAGGCAAAGTATATGGCTGTCGAGGAGGGAAGCAGTGGTGACCTTGTGGTTGATGATGGATTCTGTGCTCTGGCTCCTACTTTGAAAGATTGGGTTTATTAATACCAGGTATGCAAGTTTAAAATGTCGTTTTAATTCCAATAGAATGCGCTCTTAGCCTATTGAAGGATTTGCTTATCTCTAAACGCTATTTTGTTTGTTAGTCATTTGTTTACAAAAGTCAGTTGTTTTTAAGTCGTTTATGTGGACGTATCATACCTTTCTTTGGTGTTAAAAATGTCTAATTTTAAGCCAAATAAAGAGCATTTGCGGCATGTCATGATTTTCTTATTTAATCAAAAGAAAAAGGCATCTGAATGTCATCGAATTTTTGTTGAGACTTATGGCGATCTTGCTCCAACCGTCAAGACATGTGAACGTTGGTTTCAACGTTTCAAACGTGGTGATTTTGATGTTACTGATCAAAAACGAGAAAATCGACCAAATCGACTACGAGCTTCTCAAGCCCGGCGAAACAGTCAATACCGAGCGCTACCGACAACAAATGATCAATTTGAGTCACGCATTGATCGAAAAACGCCCAGAATGGGCTCACAGGCACGCCAAAGTCATTCTTCAGCATGATAACGCTCCTGCACATTCAGCCAGATTGACTAAGGAAACGATTTCTTCGCTTGGTTGGGAACTCCTACCCCACCCGCCGTATTCACCTGACCTGGCGCCTTCTGATTATCACCTCTTCTCATCGATGGGACACTCATTGGCGGAGCAACACTTCAACAATTTCGAAAACGTACGAAAATGGCTCGATGAATGGATTTCAAATAAAGATGAAGCATTCTTTTGGAATGGTATCCATATATTGCCCGAGAGATGGACAAAATGTGTAGAAAGCGAGGGCCAGTACTTTGAATAAAATATATTATACTTTTTTTTAAATTACTGTGTATATATTTTAAGAAATAAACGACATTTTAAACTTGTATACCTGGTAGAGTATGTGAAGAGAAAGGCAGAACTCGCTAGGTGGGTCATAAGGATACTCCATCCAGTTGTATAGAACAATATTATCTCAGTCATCAATAAGAGGTGTATATTTTCCATAATTATTACAGCCATTTTCATTTATATGTCCAAATTGTGGATCCTGGATCTACTCCTGTACTCCAGAGTGCAAACTACTGTAGACAGTGTTTAGGCATTACAAGTCCGAATCGGCTCTGGTAAGATAATTCAGGAAATATTGAGAATCAATGAATAGGTCCCTGAGAGAATATGTTAGTGACGGCAGTGGTAGTACTGCAGGAGCATGTCCATGGAAAGTGGCCATGAATGATAATGGACTGGCAGAGGTCAAAGTAGAGAATGACTTAGATCAGTGTGAATGGACGATGTAGTGAAGAGATGGGAGGAAGAGAGTTCCAGGAGGGAAAATAGGCTGACAGGAGAGGCCTGAAGCTCGACTCTGACCAGACAAAGCAATCCTTATTTGGTAGGCCTGATAAGACTAAAACTAACTCTTTAGCAAAATGGTAGTTATGCTCAAAAACTATTGCGGTTATGAAGAGTAGAAGGTATTGTAGAAGCAACAATTAAAATATGTAAACTTCTTTCCTGTTCTAAGTATTAGAAAAGAATGTGTACTTAATAAAAGGTGTATAAAATAATCTTTTACAATTTTTATATGTAAAGTTTTGTTTAAAATACTTATCTCATTTCGAAAAATAAAATATTATTTAGTTCAAAAGGAGAGTTTTTTTTTTACCGTAGATATTATTATTAGATGATTTTAGTTGGGGTTTGGTCAAGGTAGATCCAAAAAACACAAATTTAAAAAATGTATTTTTTTAAAAGGATTATCTGCCGTTTCGGCATACAATGTAAGCCAAAACGATGGCAGATAATCCTTTAAAAAAAAATACATTTTTTAAATTTGTGTTTTTTGGATCTACCTTGACCAAACCCCAACTAAAATCATCTAATAATAATATTATTTTGTAGTTTGTAGCATATTATTTGTATTGCAAATCACAAAAATAAAAATGATCTTGAAAATGATCACACAATTTTTTTAAAATGAGTTATCTATAATTACTTCTGTTCCTTTAATAATTTTTTTAACTTGTTCTAAAATGCTTATATGCAAGAAAATATTTTAAAATTTTGCAAGTTAATAGTGCTTATTTTTTCTCTCCCCTAGTCGGATGTATGGGCTTTTGGTATTCTCTTGTGGGAGATAGCCACATATGGGATGTCACCTTATCCAGGTGTCGATTTGACTGAAGTCTACCATATGCTAGAGAAAGGTTATAGAATGGAATGTCCTCCTGGTTGCCCACCAAAGATCTATGAACTCATGAGACAGTGTTGGCAATGGGAGCCTCTTGACCGACCTTCATTTCAAGAAATCCATCATGCCCTTGAAAACATGTTTCAAGAATCTAACATCATTGAAGGTATTGTCTTTATCTCATAATTGTTTTTAGATTTATCATTTGTTTTCAATACTAATTATCAATTATATTTCTTCATGCTTGAAATTAGTAATTTTATTTTTACCTAACTTTTTATGGAATGAATACGACAAATATGATATTTTTAAATGTTTACTTTTTATGTTCTGAGTTTAGTTTAATAGTTTTAATTAATATTTTTATGATAGTTTAACCTAATGGCATAATAAATAAATAAATAATAAATGGCAGAACGAGAATTTGAAAATCCACTTACCACAATTTTTGGCATTCCTTGAATCATTGGCTTTTGTTTCAAAAAGCAGTATTAGAGCACTACCCACTGTAAGTTCCACCTAAGGGAATGGATCTCATCTGGTTCGAGATTTCTGCTTCGCCACTATGTAGAAATCTGCCAATCCTATAATTTCTTGAACTGTCGTTAATAATTAATTTTGAGAAGCGAAATTTTTCAACTGACATCAGAAGAATTTTGGTAGTTTAAGCCACTATAGGGAACAATAAACCTTTAAACAAGAAAGTAACAAGTTACTTCAGTTAGCTAGAGATCTTACAGCATGGAGGCACTAGATAGAAGTGAGGGAGCAAGGAGTCACTTTTTTGAAAGGGGACAACATGAAGAGGGGGTTAAAAATGGCACACTTGAGATGAGGAAGGGCATTACCACACACTCTATAATGCGAGCTCTTACTAACTCACTTGTACGCACTGATAAGCATAAATATCCTGTTTGAAGTTAAATTTAAATAATTGCTTTAAGATTATATTTGGTATTCATAATTTTTCAGTCGCATAATGAGTACCTCTGGATTCCCTCTGACCTGATCAGGGAATGTAGAGGTACTCATTGAATAGTTATTTACATATCAATTATTTATGCCTCTAATGAAGGCTTTTGATTTTGTTATTAGATGGAGAACTAGTATTCCTAGCCATAGAACATTTCTATACTGCCTCACATAAAAATGGCTTGCAAGATGATTTATTGTGGTTAGCCCTTTTTTTCTTGGCGTTAGAATATTATATATTACTATTATTAGTATCTACTATTATACATGAATTTTGCCTTTTGCAAGAATTATAAAGCTACATACAGTCATTACAGGTTACTTATTTTATTGACCAGCATACTCTTCAATTTTCTTGTTGTTTTGTAATCTTAATTTAGAATAAATTGGAAATTTTTATTAAAAATTTGAAAATATTTTAAGTTAAATAATTTAAATAATAATAAAATTACTTGTTACAGAGGTTGAAAAACAACTCCAAGGCAGTTCAACCCCCCAGATGTCTTATAAGAAACCACATAGTGGCAGTACAGGAAATATTAACAACATGGTTCTTGTTGCTGACCAGGTTCAACAAAGTAAGTGAATAATTTTATTGTTAGCAACAAAACTCTGATTTAGACACTTCTACACACACATACACATATATTTATTTATTTATATATAAAGACTCCTATTACACACACTCCTCTCTTATCAAGGGCGAGAAGTCTCCCTGAAAATTTAATACTCTGTGTAATTTGTTTATGTACTCTCTTCTCTTCATCCTGTTCTTATATATATATAGTTATTTATAATACTTACAACATAAAATGTATTTTTAGAGATTACCTACTTATACACACACAGATGTATATCACACATACTTGCTGAAATAATAGGAACTTAGTGAGAATAAAAAGTAATGTATTTTTATGGAAGTTTTAAATTAAGCTAGAATATTGTGAATGTAAAATTAAGTTAATAAAATCATTTCAAATGAGCTGCATAAATTAAACAGCTTTTTCATGTTTCATGTATATAAATACTTGGATGAGTTTAACAAATTAATCTTTTGCTTTTAAAGAAGAGCAGATGACTAGCTTCTCCTTAAAAGTTAAAAAAGACAGTGGGAGTAAATTTTACAATCTCAAAGCAGGCTAAGAGATGTCCAGGATGAGTTCTAAGAGCTGAGATTCTAATCTCTCCTAGTCTCATACTTAAATAATTTAATTTGAAAGTTTTTTTTAAAGCTTTCTGATTTTAAATAATATATATGCATAAATGTAAATAATCAAAATTAATTATTTACCAGTCAGGAGTAACAAGGAAATGACTGCCCTGGAAGACATTACGCCAGCTCTCGAATCAGCAAAAATCAAAAGCAGTAACAAATCTCAACAAATACATGTTTAGGCCTAAGAGCATGAAAAAAATGACTAGTTTGATTAGCTCTGAAGAACTTAAGTATTAAACCCCATCAAAAAAGTGCCATTAAAGACTCAAATATTCGCATGCCTTCCTCCTATTTATGTTCAAAGCATTATTGACAAGAAAAGATTATGTCAGAAACTGTTGGACATTCCTGGATTTGGAAGATTTTTGTATAGCTCCAGATTTAATGCAGAGATTCAGTCTTCTTATAAAAATTCCTACATCAAATAGACATACTCCCATTGTTATTAATTGAGAAAAGGCAAATAATTTAAAGTCATCCTATGAAATCTTCACCCCTTGTCACCAATAGTAGATATAATAAATGAATAACAAGTAAATAGACTATAAAGTAAAGGAGTCACGAATACCCCTCTTCCACTTTTTACTGTTGACCTCACCAAGAAGGAAAAATGGGGCAAATCTTAAAAGAAAAAAAATATTTTTTGTACTAGAATCAAGGTTTAAGATGCTATTTATCTTTCTTAATTATTGTTAATAATTAGTATAATAGATTACAAATGTTTAAAATTATAGTTAACACCTTTTATGTTGCTTTTTTCATTAATAAAACTGAAGTTATTAACAATTTTTCAACTTTTTTTAAAACAATCATTCTAATTTGCAGAAGGATTCCAGATAACCCATCTTTTTCATATTTATTAAAACTTAAATAATTAAAGTAGTAATATAAATTTTAGGAATATTAATTTAGTTGTGGTTTATTATCCCATGTAAATTTATAAACAATTAATGAGAGGGAATAGAACAATAAATTTATCTGTCCCAGCCAGGACTCGAACCTGGATCTCCTGCTTTCCGGGCCGGTATGTTTGAAACATACTGGCCCAGAAAGCAGGAGATCCAGGTTCGAGTCCTGGCTGGGACAGATAGATTTTTTATTCTATTCCCTCTCATTAATTGTTTATAAATTTTAGGCTTTTATTTTTTCTTTAAATTTCAGTATTTAAATTTTTTATTATTGTTACAGGTGACAGTCCAACTATAAGCAAGTTATCTACATTTAGTAGTGGGGGGAACACTCCTAACTCAACTGGAAGTGGAATGAAGAGCAATAATCTAGTACAAATGAGGAGGACCACAAACAGGAAAGGGAAAACTGCACCAGCTCCTCCTAAACGTACTAGGTAGTAGTCTTCTTCCTAATATATATATGTCATTCCTTTTCAGCAAACTTGGCTGTCATCTTTTTATTCTGGTTTATACTTAGTTAAATGTATTTCTTATTATTTGTGCCTTATACTATAGTGGTTTTAGCAATTTTCTCCCTTTAAGAAGTCAAGCTATACCATGATGCGACTTTTGAAAAATAGTTTGTGTTTTATTTGGTTCTCCTATGATCATTTTCCTAAGAGTTAATCTGTGTGAATTTGTGCCCAAGTCTATGATGGAATATACATGTTTGTTTATCTGATAGCAATTTTACATTTCCCAGGATTTTTATAATAAAAAAAACCGAATTCAGTATTTAAGCTTCTTTCCACTAACTGTTAGATTGGTTTTTATTAATAGCTAAGATTAGTCGAGGAGGTTTAGAGGTATGTAAATTGAAAAATTGATAGTAGAGTTTAAAAAAAAATAATTACGGAAAAAATAAGTGTAAAATATAATTTTCTAGCACTTATATTCTAAAATATTTTCTATAGAAATCATATATCAAAGAAGCCTTTTTAGAATTTAATTTCCAGGATTGTGCAGGCTGTCCATTTTTATAATCTAGAAGCTTAGATTAGGCTTCATTTTGCAAACTGTTTAATGAATAAGTCTCTGGCTGAAATTGATGAGTAGTGAAGTCTGTTTTAAAATTATTTTAAATTGAGTAATTGTTAATTACTTTGTTATTACTTGTGTTTAAAAATTTATGTCTAAAAATTTATGAATAATATGATATATATACATTATTATTGGCTCAACTTATAGAATTGGTTTCTTTAATGTAATGTTATATGTTTTCTAGTTTGCTGTCCTCGTGCAGTTCCTTCCGTGACTCCACATATGCAGATCAAGAACAGCCTCAGGAGGCAAATAACTCAGAGGAGACCCAGTCTGCTCTCAATGGTATAGAACTCATATTTCAAGGTAAAATTTAGGTCCGTGATCCAGGATGTCTTGAGGTTTGCCTTTTTTTTTGCTTGAAATATTTCTTAATATTTGTAAGTTCTTTAATTCACATTTGTATTTATTTTCCCTTTTCAATAAATTTTTAAAGTTTCATAATTAACCATTAGCGTTTGGTCTATTACCTTAGAATTTGTATCACCCTTTGCTAGTATTACTAATTAAATCTTAATTTTTTTTTTTTAAAGTTACTTAATAACTGCTGTGGTTGTTTTTGTTTTTTTAATCAGTTACATGATGTATTGATAATATACCATTTTTCTTAATCTATGTTAATTTAATATTAAACAAACTTAGTAATAACAATTATTTTATTGGAAAATTACATTTCGAGCATACTATATAAATACTTCATTCTTAGTTTCTCTTTATTTTAATGAAACTCAGTTAAACTTAAAAAGTTACTTTAAAAAAAAAATAAAAAAAATAAGTAAAATAAATTCCACCATAATGTGTTCACTTAGGCTTCCACAGTCTCCAGAAATATTCATAAATTCTTCTTCAGAGCTTAATGAAGAAATCCCCGTTGATAAATTCTCCATTCAGCCCTAAAGAAGCAATTATAGGATGTATGAAAACTCAACAAAAAATAATCTTTCAACACGGTCAGGCCCGTAAAAAAGAATCTAAGAATACCAACTGTATAGTATAGGAATGTTAAAATTATTTTTAATACTTTTTTAAATAGTTTTTTTTTGTTTAAAAAAAAATGTTCTAAGCTCATTATTTTTGCAAATCTTATTTAGAACTAAAAATTTT
>KZ807194.1:352980-385309 GCA_000696205.2 Oncopeltus fasciatus | reverse complement strand
TTTTTTTTTGTAGCAAAATAAATTTCCTGTACTAAGATTTCACTTTTATTTTTAGTTTTATTGGCAAACAATTCTAATCACGGATCTAAATACCAAAATTTAACCTAAATTTTTCTAGTAATGAATAAATTAATAATCAAGTAAATTGTTTTATTTTAAGGAATTACTAAAGAACTTCAGTCACTTGGACAAAAAACTGATTCTGAAGAGCAGAACACACCTGACACTGATGAATCAGGAGGAACACAGTCATATCCTGGAGAAAATTTTAAAAGAGTTGCTTCTCAAGAACAACCACCACCCAAGGTAATTTTACAATTGGATTGATATTTCAAATAAATTACTCTTAAATTTTGTATATGTACATATGCTGGGTATTTGTTAGTGTGTGCAGTTATGATATAATTCATGGGGTTTTTAGCAATTTGGCAGCCTCGATACTGAATTTTGTGTAGTAAAGCTAACATACTGAAATACGCCTCAAATAAATAATTGGATAAGAAATTTTAATTTTAAATGTTCTGTTAGACATTCTTTTATTTTAAATGTAACAATTCTTAATACACATTTTAACCAATGATTGTTAAAAAATATCGCTTGTTAATCTGTTTAGTCATATTATTATTATTAGGGATTTACTGAAATCCAAATTGGTTTAAAAAATTCTCTACTGCTCTCTATAAGCCAAGTTTTCCATTTATTTACTAATACTAAATACTAAAGTAAAGTCATAAATTAATGTCGGTTTAAACTTGCTGGCCCTATTTTTTTTTTTTCAAAGAAACTTATCTGATGTACTCTGCTAATAATGAAGTCACAAATCACCTTCCCCCTAAAATTTCTTTTGTTTAAAGACACATTCTTCCGATTCTGAAAATCGGGTTTAAAAAATATCTATCCATTGTAAGCGATGTATTTTAGAAATGGCTGAACCCAATGATTTGGTTTTGTGCTCTATCTGTTTTAACACAATACCTTCAACTGATCCCTAGTCTCTTTTTGTGTGTGTGTGTGTGTGTGCGTGCCTCTCCAGTTCATGATAGACTGAAAATGGCTTACAATGTAAGTAATGTCTGTAACGTTTGCAGACAGTTTTTTTTTTTTTATCTATATTGACATATCAGCAAAAATAAATTATATTTCATTGACATAGATTTCTTGTTAGGAAATCAAACTATTCATATTAGTCCTAGTCATAGCATGACTTATGAAAAATTTATTATGTTCTTCCTAAACTTAGTATATGGTCTATTCAAAATTTTACACATATTTTTGTGTGTGTGTATGTTAATATGCACTCTAGTATCAGCAGTTTTTAATATAAAAAATTAATCTCAGAATAAAGCTTTTTTTCACAAACCATTGGGTGATTCATTAATTTTTTTTTATTGATCATAAGTCTTTAGGATTAAAAAAATTTATGAAAAAGACTTAGAAAATAATAGCTGAAAATGTTACTGGGGTGAGGGGAGGTAGGTCTCCCCTTTTTAAATATATAAACCAAATTTGGTTTTAGACTTTATATTATAAACCTTTGAATGGTTATATTTTTGGCTGAAGTTCGATGAGTCTAGATGGGGTTTAAAGATAAATGGAAATTTATTGTAATATGTTCATTATTATTGGTGTTTAACAAATATTTTAGAACATAGTAGGTATAAACTGTGTTGTTATAGCAATTATGTCTAACAACATTTGAATAAAACGCAATAAATCTATTTACTTTATGCAGGTCCTTCAGTATTTACATAAAAATCTAATTAATGTAGGAAATCGGACTACGAGTAATGGGATTTCCTAAATGCAAGTTTGGTAACTCAAGTTTGACAATTTGTAAATTTCTCTTTTATTGTCAGAATTAGGAAATATTTTATATTACTGAAAAAAGGTCCAGATGTAATTTTCTAAAATTTGAATAATTAAAAACATCAAAGAAGGTGTAAAAAATAAATTTTATAATTTAAGAAAATAAACTATTTTATGGGTAATGAACTTGTATTACTCTGGAAAATGTGGTGTACTTTTTTTCTTCTTTTTTTTTAGAATTTGAACTCTATACTTTTATTCTACAAGTTTTATTTACTTAATTCTCTTTTAGGTCCAAGTTGCTGCATTAGAAGTACAAAATGTTAGAAAAGCAATTAATCGATACGGCACTCTTCCTAAAGGTGCCAGAATTGGAGCATACCTTGAATCCCTTAGGCAAAATAATTTACCTCCTGAAAATAACAATCCACCAGGTATTTATAGTATTATATCTTATTTTACCCAAAGAAAGATTTTTTTTTTTTTTTTTTTTTTCCTTTTTTTTCTTTTCTTTTCTTAAATGGGATTTCAATGAGAGAGAGAAAAAAAAACCTGTTCATGAAGAAGTCAATAGCAAATTTTAAGAATAGGGACCTACTTATTTTTGAGTAATTGAATTTGAATAAGGTTTTATTTGGAACCTATTAAGTGAGCTATTTTAACTTGTTTCGATACATTAAATTAATAGTGATAAGGATATGAATCTCTTCTTACAATGAATTTTAATCCCAAGACACAAATGTTAAGTGCAAAAAACAACACCCAAATTTAAGTAAATTCTTGGATTGACATATATTATTCTGACTTATTAATTATGTCGATAGTACCAAAATCACAAACAACAATACTGTTAACAAATCTGTATAATAGTTGTAACTCTGTTTAAATATGTCTCCACCATTCTCCTATCTTATGGAGTCGAGGTTGGAGCTTGCAAAAATTCCAAGTACAACTCTCCATCCTCTGCTTAACTGAATAGCTTTAGCTCTCCTAGATGTTAATACCTGTTTTCTGGACAACTTCCTGAATACAATAAAGTCAGGTGCAACTAGACCCCCATGTCAAACATCTAGTCAAACAATAGTCTTTTACTGGTCATTATGTGAGCATGGTCTATCTACCAGGTATGCAAGTTTAAAATGTCGTTTATTTCTTAAAATATATACACAGTAATTTAAAAAAAAGTATAATATATTTTATTCAAAGTACTGGCCCTCGCTTTCTACACATTTTGTCCATCTCTCGGGCAATATATGGATACCATTCCAAAAGAATGCTTCATCTTTATTTGAAATCCATTCATCGAGCCATTTTCGTACGTTTTCGAAATTGTTGAAGTGTTGCTCCGCCAATGAGTGTCCCATCGATGAGAAGAGGTGATAATCAGAAGGCGCCAGGTCAGGTGAATACGGCGGGTGGGGTGGGAGTTCCCAACCAAGCGAAGAAATCGTTTCCTTAGTCAATCTGGCTGAATGTGCAGGAGCGTTATCATGCTGAAGAATGACTTTGGCGTGCCTGTGAGCCCATTCTGGGCGTTTTTCGATCAATGCGTGACTCAAATTGATCATTTGTTGTCGGTAGCGCTCGGTATTGACTGTTTCGCCGGGCTTGAGAAGCTCGTAGTCGATTTGGTCGATTTTCTCATTTTTGATCAGTAACATCAAAATCACCACGTTTGAAACGTAGAAACCAACGTTCACATGTCTTGACGGTTGGAGCAAGATCGCCATAAGTCTCAACAAAAATTCGATGACATTCAGATGCCTTTTTCTTTTGATTAAATAAGAAAATCATGACATGCCGCAAATGCTCTTTATTTGGCTTAAAATTAGACATTTTTAACACCAAAGAAAGGTATGATACGTCCACATAAACGACTTAAAAACAACTGACTTTTGTAAACAAATGACTAACAAACAAAATAGCGTTTAGAGATAAGCAAATCCTTCAATAGGCTAAGAGCGCATTCTATTGGAATTAAAACGACATTTTAAACTTGCATACCTGGTAAGAGCTCTTGAATCAACATATTCTAATGAAACCTGTTGATGTATGACATATTCTCTTATTTATTATCTGATAAAAGTTTTTCTTCCCATCAGACCTCAGGAATTTCATTTTGGTTACCTGAATTCTGCTTGCATTATTCTTTATTGCAAGATTCACTGGCAGAAATATTTGTTTATAAACGGCAATTTTAGTAGGCATGTCCACTTTCTTTTTTCTATGACAAAAGGAGCAGTATTTGTGCTCGACGAATAAACCTGGTTGGTTTTTCTATTAGTAGATTTTCACTTAGGAAATCAAGCTATTCGTGTTGGTATCTTGGCTTTTGAAACAAAATTACAGATCTTTGCTGATCCTACGCAAAGAAAATGAAAAATATGTATTGATATATCTTATTGATAGCCCAAATCTTATTGATGTATATGTGTACTTCTATGCGCTCTTAAGTCCACTAATTTAAAATAAAGAAACCAAAATTTGGTACGTTATCTTATTTGGATGAGTTAATGGCTGTAATCAGTTGAGGGAAAGGGTAGTTTAGAGGAAGACCAAATTGAAAAGTCTTCAATACCTTCTTTCTGTACATTAAAAAATTGATAGATCATATGTGTAAAATATAATATTACATTTATATTCTTTAACATTTTTATGAAAAGGTGTTTAGGCTTTCTATTTTGAATGAATTAATTTTTTCTTGAAATCAGATGAGGAATAAGGGAAGGTTTAGAGGAACAAGAAAATTTATAATCAATAATGAATGCAAACAATATAATTAATATTATAAACTAAATATAATCAGTTTAAGTACTTATATTGATGTATAGAGGAATCTCTGTGGGAGTGATTCATGTCCCATCTAAGACAGCAGATCAAAGTAAGGGGATTAAGATCCGAGAAGGAAATAAGACAGGTATAAACTTCAAAGGAAAACAGAAAAGAACCATGATTAGAGTATTGTTAAAAGTGTTTTTCCAATGCATTACTTGGAATAGGTTCTGTAAATGTTTTATTTATTTTGCTTATCATTGACAGAGGTGGCTTTAGATTAATATTTGTGCATATTCTGAAATAAGCCTTTTGCTTAGGGAGGCCCAGGGTGATTGAAAGTAATTGGATGGTTTTAGCTGACAGCATGGTGGGCGAGGGAGAGTGCAGAAACATTAATGTCTGGATTCTTAATATTAATGTTTCTTTGTTAATCTTAATCTTGATACTAATGCTTCTGTATTATCTCACAATGCTATTAATGAAAACCTCTCACTTGTTTTTAAATAAGCTTCAAAGCCTTTTCTAAACTAAAGGCTGATTTTGTTATGTGTACGTTTAATATAAATTGCATTTCCAACAATGATAGACAGGACAAAAATAATATATTCACAGCCCATTGCAATATTTTCCAAATAATTTAACAGTGAAACTCTTGTTAACATTCTGGTCACAGATCTTTTCAGTTCCCTTGGAGTTATGTCCTAGAAGTGAGTACCTTTCTTAATTCTTTCTCTATCCTGGTCTTAATTTCTGTATCTATTGATAGACTATCAACTCATCTCTGCCTACTTCTTGTTTTGGATTTCCAATCTGTTCATCTGTTGTTCTCTATAAAGCTAATTAACTAAGCAAAGGGTTGTATTCCTGTGCCAAAAGTCCCTGGTTCAGAACACACTAGGCAGTTATTTGTTTTGTTTTTTCTGTGCTTTATTTCTAATGACCCTGAGGATTCCCGATGTGATGTAAA
The DNA here is from genome assembly GCA_000696205.2 of Oncopeltus fasciatus. NCBI lineage: Eukaryota > Metazoa > Arthropoda > Insecta > Hemiptera > Lygaeidae > Oncopeltus > Oncopeltus fasciatus. The sequence goes on along the minus strand of KZ807194.1, from coordinate 379,761 downwards.
CACCCAGCCATAGTTCATCATTGATTGAGACAAAAGCAAGTGACCAAAATGGTTTGCTGATCATACCCCTTTTCCAGTGTTCTTTAGGTCGTGAATAAATACATCCTTAACTTATATGCCCTATACTTATCCATAAGGTCTCTAAGTCCTTAGAGGGACTATTTTTTCCTCTTTCAATTATGTATATATAATCACTCAAAATATTGGACCACCTAGAATTATTTAATTTACATTTAATATAATTTTTTTTTCAATGTTGGCTAAAGTAAAAACTTTTTTGGTTATAAATTATTTTTTAATTCTTCAACTACCAATACCGTATTCCTGATAATCTTCTCTTCATAAAACTTGACGGTCAACAAATTTACCTCCAGAATGGGTATAAGTTTATTTTTGACTGTGATCCCAATTTATCCAGGCTAATATGAAATGACATAAACTTGGCACACTTGTAAGCAATGCAGTATGTCTCAAAAGTTTCAGCTTACAAATAGAGAATACACTTTTATAAATTAAGACAAAAAACAAACAAGAAAATAGCTATATGGTTTCTAAGATTTGAATATATGGCTTTGCTATTTAAACATACAATCATACAGAGAATTCACTAAAGGACNTTTTTTTTAGCTGGAAATGAAACTCCTCCTGCACAAAGATCACCTCGCAGTAAAGTGCAAGCTCCTGGTCAGATGATAAGATCAAATTCTTCTGGAGGATTTACTCATCATCATCAACCTCCAAATTCACCAAGGTCTAGGGCTAGAGCTGGCCAGCCATCCTTAGCAGATCTGGAATTTCCCCCACCACCACCACCTGAAGAACTTGACCAGCCTCCTTACAGGTTTGGGGTAAGTTTGAGGAAAAGAGAACCCTCTACAGACTCTTGCAGCTCAGCCAAATCAGAACCAACAAGGAGAGGCTCTAGGCCTAAAGATCAGGCTCAAGAAAGCTCACCAGAAGAACAACTTAAAGCTGCTCTCCCAAGTATGATGAAAGAAATGATGGAGCTAAAAGATACTCCAACAATACCACAAGAGCCAAAGATAAAAAAGTCTTCTCCTAAGAACTCAGAGAATAGAGAGAAAGAAAATAAGGTTGAAGATATTGTAGAGATGAAGTCTAAGTTGAGGAAGGTTGAAACAAAGCCAACAGAAGAAGATGAGGATGATGACAAAAGGAGAAGTACAGGGAGCATCAGTAGTTTGAAGAAGATGTGGGAAGGAGAAAACAGTCCTCCAGAAGTTGTGCGGAAGTGGCCACCCCCAGAAGAAAAACCTGCAGTGCCTACAAAACCTAATGTCCGTGGCATCAAGACTGCTCCAGCTATTTATGCAACCCCTGGAGGGTTGGCAAATGTTGCCGAAATCTCACAAGCCTTAGAGAACAGCATAAATACCCTTAAGACTGCTGCAAGTGTTAGTACAGCCAATTGGCTGCAGTTGTCCGATAAAGTCGGTTTATTTCATTCCTCTTGTTTAGGATATGTAAATACGGTTGCCCCTCCTGCTACTAGGTTTCATTTAATGGAGTTATTAAATAGGGTTGAATCTCAAGGCAGGAACCTCAGGTCAGCAGGTGCGAAGAACTCTGCTGATAATGTGAAAGTTTTAGATGACTTACATAATACTTTAAAAGATGTTGTTAATGCTGTACAAAGATGAAGTGTATATATGAATATTTTTGTGACTAGCGATGGTATATGTTAATCGGGTTAATACCCTGTGATATCAATGTACATATTTTAAACTCTTTTCTCCCATTCTGATACCTCCCTTTTTGTATGCTCAAGTGTTTTGTTATCATTTTTATTTTAATTTGTGTGCCACAAATGAATGTTTAGTGTGTGGTGGAAAGTATAATTGTAATTGTGTATGCTAGTCTTTTTTTTATTAAGGGAAAATATATTTAAATACAAAATCGATTACAGTTAGCAAGAATATTTATATACATGTATAAATATATATTGAAACTATCCATTATTTTCCTTAGTGATATAAAAAATTAATATTTCATTCATAATTTTTGTATAAATCTATTTAGCTAGAATTAATTAAGTTTAGAATATTAAATTTTTTAAAAAATATATGAGAAAAATAAATGCTCTCTTTAGCATCATGATTTGTTTGTAAATGTATTAATAAAAATTAATACTTTGATGAAGTTTATAAAACTGTTACCATTGAAGGATTCATTCAAATATTTATTGGACAGTAAATTCAGCATTTTTATAAAATGTCTGATTACATAAAAATAAGAGAGTAAAGAGAATCTGTAATTCTTTTTTATAAATTTTTTAGAATTTTTACTTGACCAGATAGAAAAATATAGACTAATAATTTAATTAAAAAAGAGAGCATATTGCCTTGTGTACAGTTAGCCATTATACGGTATTTTTTTAACCAGCATTATTTTAATAATTGTTTCTGTTAATTTGTTTTGTTTTATTATTTGATAACTTTTTAAAATGAAATTTTACTTAATGTAATATTAAATAAAAATTTAAAAGCTTTTCTTTTTTCATTTTGTTTTGAATTTTAAAATGACAAAATGCAAAACACTTTCATTAATATTATTGTTTAAAATGATATTGTTCCTATTATGTAGATTCATTAATGTTTTTCCATCCTGTACAAACTTCTTTCCAATATTTGACCATTGTATAATGAATGAATTATGACTGATTTAAAAAATATATATAAATATATAAATGTGTGATTNTTATGCGCGTGTGCGTGCATATAAATATATAAATGTGTGATTTTATTTTTTAAAAATTGCAATATTATTTTATGTATTATAATTCATATTTATTGCATTTATATGCATTTTATACGTGTTCATAATATTGTTGTAAAAAGAAAAGAGAAAGAGAATGCCGTATATGTAATGCTGTACAATGAAAACGTCTTTTATGTTAACTTTTTTTTTTCTGTTATTCCTTTATCCAAATCTGCAGCAAACTGATCTCCAGAAACTGTATGATTAGTTAAATACATGCATACAAGTTTTCTTTATCCACAATTTAATTGAAATAAATTTCTGTTCATGAAAACATAATACACCTTAAATATGACAACTAGTTTATATATGTAGCATAAGTTCTTTTAGTCTCACTTGATGATACGAAATAAACAAATAAAAAGTTTTTTAGTTAGATTTAGTTTTCAGTACACTATTTACTTTGGTATGTAGCAATTTTAATTGTGAGCAATCTTAACAAAACTCTAACTGTTAAACTACAAAACTATTAAATTAGAATTTTAAAAAATAGGAGTGTACCGACCTTTTTCTTCCTGAGCTTAATAAGCTCCTTTGATATTTTCTGTACTGTACATTAAGAGAAACCTTGTAAGATCTCTGACATATCATGTTACACTAGTCTTCCATTGAAATCCCATCCCATTTGGTTGTCTTTTGAAAGGGGGGAAAAAACTCCACATTAATTTATTTCCTTACATACTTTAAAATATTTATATTTTTTAATATGTATTTGTACTAATTACTATAGTAATTACATGCAATAATTACAACAAAAATTGTCTAACATTAAGCAAAATTATTTTAGTGACTAATTTCCCTTTGAGGTTAAAATGATGGAAAATACTTTACATGTAACAATATTTCTCAACGAAATTAACTTTTTGACAAATGACTTGTTTTATAATGGGTTTACCTACTAAATTCCTCTCATAAAAAAAAAAAAAAAACTTGCAATACATTTCTCGATAAAATTAGATTCTTTGCTCATCTCAGTTTTCTTTTTTTCCTAACAAGGTCCCCTTAAAAATTCTATATAGGACCATAAAATGCAGAAAAAAATTATTTTTAATTAGTAACAGGTTATTCAAAGAAACTCATTCCTTGACAGACCTATTGCTTTATACGATAAGCAATGAAGTTCCTATAGCATCCTAACATTCTTAAAATTTATGAGACAAGTTTATAATTTTACTACTATTGGTTATTAATGAATTATAAAACAGACACAAGAAAATTTAAGATTCGTCACCCTGCGTAAAACAAATCATCTCTACATAATAAGGTTGGTGATACAAAAACTTTTTTTTTCTTAAATTTAATTTTTTTATTTTAATGTCAACATCCAAAAATAAAATAAATGAAGTTCAAAGCAGGGTCCATTGAGACCCTACTTCTAGAAAATTTAGGGAACAACCAATTTCACAAGATAGTGATCTGAGTAATCTGATCCTTGCTGAATGCTAAAGAAATTATTAGGAAGATAAGATTTTGGTACACGATGTTTGGAAATTTGAGCTTGTACAATAGATTATATATGCTAAACTTGATGAAATGCTTGAGTGATATCAAAGAATGCACCAGGGAAGTATATTTTTTCTCAAGGTAGGAGGAGATGAAATCAAAAGGTAAAATGCCAGTAGAATGCTGGGATTGAAAGCCAATCTGGTGATTAGGAAGGTCATTTAAGATAGGCAATAGTTGTTTTAAATAAACAGTCAGCAAAGGCAGAAGACTGGGCGGTAGGATGATGCACTATGGATAGGTTTGGTTTACCAAGTTTTGGGATGAGGATAATTTCAGAAAATTTTTATTTTTTTAAATTTATACTTTNTTCTGTCGTTAACTGGATAGTGTTGTAAGTTGATGTGAATGGTTTCAGACAAAAGACGTTTGTGTTGATAGAGTTCAGTGGAAAGAATGGTTATGCTCTCAAAGTCAAATGTATGTTCTTCATGAAAAACATGTTTAGTGAGGGCAGTTTTTGTTAGTTTATTCTTTATGTCATTTTTATGTTTATTAATTCTGTGGGAAATAGGGTTTGTCCAGTACAGAAATAAGCCTGCCAAATATGGCCTAAATATGTATGCTCTCTGTGACTGTAAAACTTTTCAACTATCCAATTTCGAAATATATTGCTGAAAACAAGAGGATGAACCTTATTAATCAACTAATCAGCCTACCATATTAATCAAAAGACTCTTGGGGCCCAAAATAAATTCAACAAGATTTAAGCAGTAGACAAGTGGCACTGCAGTGTTTCATTTGTAAACTATTAGCTAGACAATGACATAACTATTAGATTATTTTAGTTGGGGTTCGGTCAAGGTAGATCCAAAAAAATACAAATTATAAAAAAAAGTGTATTTTTTTAAAAGATTATCTGCCAACATTTCGGCTTACATTGTAAGCCATCTTCAGGGGGCTGTAGAAATACAATGTCATGAGAATACAATAATAATTGACAATATTATAATACAGAAATACCATAATGTAATGTGACATCAGAAGTATGAATGTAGAAAGCTATGTAAGAGAATTTAAAAACCTATTAAAAAAATAATTAAAATATAGTAATTGAGCACTCCTGCCTATCATGAAGACAAGAGAGGACGTACAGTTGTTTTTTTTTCATATTATTATTATGAAGTGTTGGCAATTTGAGGATTAAAAATGAGAAAAGGTGAGTCAGGAAAGCAATGTTTTTCTGGTGAGATTTTGGAGTATTAGGCTGGACCTTTGTGCTTAGACTGATATTTAATTATATACTTGGAAAACAGGAGAGGTTACAGCCTGAATATGCAAGGACAAGTAATGGTATGAACCAAGGCTCCTCAACCTCTGTGCTATTCCACAAATTATTATTTGGATAAGGAGTGAATATTTCTTTGAGATGCTGAGCAAACCTTTGAGCCTTCTCTTTGCCTGAAGAGGTCCAGAACCTACTACTCCTCGGTGCAAGAGAGAAAAAAATGTATGGTGCTTCAAAATTCTGCAAGTGGTAGTCCCAAGGTAATGTAAATTTAAATTTGTCTTTTATTTATATCCACCTTAATAAAAACATGGGAAATCTACTTTGGTTATACAGAGCCCCTCTATATCTTCTTGTTTCCTTCTCCTGTAGATTTGTGCACATTATTTTGTCCCACATTAGGAAAATGTATCAACAGGATATTGCTCTTTCTGCTGGTAATAATGTCAAATTCTTATTAGTTGCTTTAAGTCAACATTCAGATCTACTTTACATACCCTACTAGTTTTGGAAAAATTTTAGAGTTAACTATATTTTGGTAGACATTCGCTTTTGTAGCTCTTTCCTCCTTAGTTCTGATTTAAATTGAATATAATCTACAACAAGGTGAACTGAAATTTTTTCTTATTAGTGTAATGGTTTAATTAACAACAATTATCTCCAGAAGGCAGCTCATATTATTCAGTAGAAGAAAATATACTGAAGCTGAGTAGCGAGCTTAATTGGCTGATGCAAATGGTATTTATACCAATGCAAAGGATTCACTATAATCATATACCTAAAGACAGTTGACATTAGTTTTAACAATGAAAGACCCAAAAAGACAACTGCTATTGATGTCCTGCCGCATGGCAATAATATATGGACTCCAACATTTGGGAGGTTATGTTAGTTTTAGGGCACAAAAAATAATAATGAGGAAAGAAAAGTTGAAAACATTACTATATTACCTGATAGGCCGTTGAGTATTATGCTGGAGAAATGAGTCAGGGTTTCGGTCAGAATCGGAAAAATAAAAACTCAAAATTATTGAGTAATTATTTTATTATTGCCAAAATTTTGACTTGCATTTTCAGCCCTTATGATGGATGACTTTTAAGCCATAAAGGGTGAAAATAAAATACAACTATTACACATTCAGAATTATAGATTGGAATGAACAGAGATGTATGTTCAAAAGGAGTTTTTTTTTTTACTGTAGATATTATTCTTAGATGATTTTAGTTAGGGTTCGGTCAAGGTAGATCCAAAAAACACTAATTTAAAAAATGTATTTTTTAATAAAGGATTATCTGCCAACGTTTCTGCTTACATTGTAAGCCATCTTCAGGGCTGTAGAAATACAATGTCATGAGAATACAATAATAATTGAAAATAATATAATAGATAATTGCAATAATATAATGTGATATCAAGAGTATGAATTTAGGAAGCTATGTAAAAGAATTTAAAAAAATTTGGAAAACATTTTGAAAAAAAAAAACCAATTTGAAAAAAACATGCTAACAACTTATTGAAAAATAATTGAATAACATTAAAACAGTAATTTACCACACCTACCTGAAGATGAGAGAGGACGTCCTGTCCCTAAGTTCACATTTCCATGACTAAAGTACATTTTCCTTATACACAATGTGAGAGGTAGAAAGGTGGGGGGAGAAGGTAAGAGGCGGAAGGTACAAAGGGAAAGTGGCCTGTTGCAAGAGAGGGCAATAAAAAGGACAAAGGAAAAAAAGGAAGGGTATTATTGGGAATGGGTAACTTTGGAACTGGGAAAAATGTTTGACAGATTTATTGAGAAGGAGGGCTGATGGTTTTTAGAATGTTGAAAATGTTAGAATAAATTGCGGAAATTTGTTCTATGTCCGTTCTGTCGTTCTGGATAGTGTTGTAAGTTGATGTGAATGGTTTCAGACAAAAGACGTTTGTGTTGATAGAGTTCAGTGGAAAGAATGGTTATGCTCTCAAAGTCAAATGTATGTTCTTCATGAAAAACATGTTTAGTGAGGGCAGTTTTTGTTAGTTTATTCTTTATGTCATTTTTATGTTTATTAATTCTGTGGGAAATAGGGTTTGTCCAGTACAGAAATAAGCCTGCCAAATATGGCCTAAATATGTATGCTCTCTGTGACTGTAAAACTTTTCAACTATCCAATTTCGAAATATATTGCTGAAAACAAGAGGATGAACCTTATTAATCAACTAATCAGCCTACCATATTAATCAAAAGACTCTTGGGGCCCAAAATAAATTCAACAAGATTTAAGCAGTAGACAAGTGGCACTGCAGTGTTTCATTTGTAAACTATTAGCTAGACAATGACATAACTATTAGATTATTTTAGTTGGGGTTCGGTCAAGGTAGATCCAAAAAAATACAAATTATAAAAAAAAGTGTATTTTTTTAAAAGATTATCTGCCAACATTTCGGCTTACATTGTAAGCCATCTTCAGGGGGCTGTAGAAATACAATGTCATGAGAATACAATAATAATTGACAATATTATAATACAGAAATACCATAATGTAATGTGACATCAGAAGTATGAATGTAGAAAGCTATGTAAGAGAATTTAAAAACCTATTAAAAAAATAATTAAAATATAGTAATTGAGCACTCCTGCCTATCATGAAGACAAGAGAGGACGTCCTGTTCCTAAGTTCACATTTCTAGGACTAAGAAGAAAATTTTTCAGACAGACACCGTGGGTGGTGGAAGGGTAGGGGGGGGAAGGTAAGAGGCGGAAGGTACAAAGGGAGAGAGGCCTGTTTCAAAAGGGGGTCAATAAAAAGGACAAAGGAAAAAATGAAGGGCATTATTATGAATAGGTAACTTTGGAGCTGGGAAAAATGTTTGACAAGTTTATTGAAAAGGTGGGCTTATGGTTTTTAGAATGTTGGCCGTTCCTCCCTTTGTACCTTCCGCCTCTTGATGAAGACATATAACAAATGTTTAAAAAAAATTAATTTTAAAAGTATTTTCATTGTTGTGAACATTATTGTTATAATTAAAGAGTTCTTCAAGAATGATATACCTTAGAAATATTTCTGTAAATTTTCATTGAGCAATGATCTTTTTGTACAGCTGCTTATTTAATTGTCATTTTTTATACTTGTGCATAGAAATTATGACATATTATTTTAAGTATATGAATTTATTTATTAATTTAAAAAAAAATGCATATTAATAAATTTAAGTACAAAATAATGCCACTAAAACCTTAAAAATAAAACATTTACTGCTTGTTTTCCAATAAAATATGGACAAATAGAGTATGCAGTTCGAAAGCCGTCAACATAACTCGAATAGACGTGCCCACCTAAGGGTTCATTTAAAACAACAAATGTGTCAAACTAGTTAGTATACTATGAAAAAAAAAAAACTTTCTTTTTAAATTATAATTTTATAAATTTTTTTTTGTGGTATTTAATCCCACATAAATATTACTAATTTTTAGTGCAAGGGAACAGAATAAAAAATCTAACTGTCCCAGCCAGGACTCAAACCTGCATCTCCTGCTATCTGGGCTGGTTTATTATTATTTTTTTTATTCTGTTCCCTTGCACTAAAAATTAATAAGACGATATATTCGTCGGAGGTTGGACTTTCGACACTAGTGCGGAGAATTTAATAACTTATCAGACTGGTCCCGGTAATCTGGAATGTGATATACTCAAATTGAAAAACCTGAACTGCAGACTTAAAGATTTCTCATAATGTTCACATAGATTTGGGGGTAATTAATAAAAAAAAGAAGATTGATTTGCATACATTTATTTAAAATAAATGCATTATAACTATATTTTTTTACATCATAAAATATATTTTACATTTGTTAGTCAAGTTTTAAAATAATTTATATGAAACTACTAATATTGTAGTAAATTATAGTAATAAAATTTAATGGAAACAGTCCTAACAATTTACAACGATTAAATTTTAAGAGACACTATACTTTTTTTTTAATTCTCAAATCATTAATGGACGCTACCTGTTACATTCAAGCTCAGAATGAATCTTGGAGAAATTGTATTACACGACTGCCATTTGGACCTATCTTTTATTAAAAGCGGCAGCAAAATACTAAAACATTAATAAATACTAAATTCATTAATAAATGTAATATAATTAAATATAAGTACCAGCAGAAAATACAAAGGATAATTAAAGTAATTTATTTGATTAATGAAGATATCTTCAAATATATTGATGTTCACCTATGAGTAAAGATACTGATAAAACAAGTAAGGCCTATACCATAAGTAAAATTATTAACTTATCTCATTCATTTAAGCCAAACCAATTAAACTCATCCCATTCATTTCAATCAAACCAGGCATATCAGAAATAGAAAAATAACTAATATTCAAGTTGCATTAATTCATTGTTGTTATGTATGTTATATATGCATATATTTTTAAATACTATCACACCTTCTTACATTAAATTGATGTAATTCTATATTATTTTGAACTTTATAATATAAAACCAAAGGTTTAATTAATTTTTTGGATGAGTATTTCAAAATCATGACATATCCATGACAGTAAAGTCACTTCAAAATAATTTACCTACTCAAAGAATATTTAAAAATTAAACTTTGATTTTAACAAAAAAATATTCATACTATTCCATGAACGAAGGAAAGTTTCTGAGGTCTTATTATGTTTTCTAGTGAACAATAGTTAAATAATATTTATTTTCTATTTAGCAACATTTTCCTCCCAAGTTGGGATTTATCCTAACTTTCACAATCTCTGAACTTTTTACTTAGGTTCTTTTTAACTAATTAAGAATAATAAAGCAATAAATAATTAGATTATGAATTATAATATAGAAACATTATAAATTACAAAAGAAAATATTTAACAGAAGTCCGACTATCTTAAGAATCAGTACTTACTAACAATTACTTTGTTTTGAATAAATAAAATTATTAAACGCCAACTATTCTCAATCAAGTAATATAATCTAAGATAGTATAAGCAAATAAATAAAAATAATTATTTTAACAAGTACAAAGAAAATCCTATTATGGTATTATATAATAAAGATAGCTAAGAAAAAATACTATTAAGATATTTAAAATAGAAATATTATAAATCTAATAATTCAGGTAAAAGGAAAATAGTTCTCATGAAGCTTTCTTTAACTGCACATATACACAGAATTTTGTTTCTGGGTGATTTGTACAATTTGTGTTAGATTGATAAAATCTGGAAAAGAATTCTGCATTATTTTAATGAACTGGGACAAAGCTACACAATTATAAGGAATAAAAAACTATTAAACTTCGCTCGGGGATAATGCTATTTATTTATTAAAGCTGAGGGCTTTTGGGACTCAATTATTTCATCTTTAGAGCCTAGAAATCTTTCAGACGAGAGTCTAGTAATGAACTATGAGTCTAGTACATAAGAAATAAGCCAGCCAAATATGACCAAAAAATTTATGCATCCAATTTTGAAACATATTGCCATATATAGGCCAGTAGGTTCAAATAGAGTTTTCATCCCTTACAATTCTGCATATTTGTTGGGAAAAAATAAAGATAAAGTGCTCCAATTAATCCTAGTATTATAAATTTCAAACACACATTGCTACTATATATAAAAATAGTGATTGATAAGCCTTGTTGCTGGTTCTTGAATACTTGGCTTCATTAGAAACAAGAATGATATGATAGAATTAATAAATATGGCATCAAATTGATTATCCCTTTTAGAGAAATAGAGAGTTAGAAATGTTTCTGGAAACACACACCATCAAATGAATTCATTAAAAAACAGACACTATGAAGCAGTGTTGGATTTTGTAAAATATATATGAGCCAAAGAGTAACATATTTAATCTAATTCTCTCATTGACTATTCACATTTATCACAGATAACTAAATGAATTGGCCAGATCTTTAGAATTTTCTTGATTTATTCAGGCAATAAATCTCTATGCTAGAGCTCCAAGAACATCTTAATGATATATTGTACCAATTTATTGTTCTTATTAATCTGTTCTATTATATGCAGCTATTACCACAATGCTATATTCTGCAATTAAAAATATTTATGCTAGTTTCTTCATAGCTAATTAACATAAATGTATCTTATCATATAAACTTTTGAATGGCATTCTCATTTTTACATTAGGCCATTTTAAACAATCAACTATCCTTTGACAGAATTAAATAAAATTAATAAAAAAATATAGTATACATAAAACATGACTAAAAACTATGGTAACTATAGAACTGAACTTAATATTCAATAAATCAATTTTCAAACAAACATATTTTAAAAATATCCATCAAAGTTTGGAATCTTTTAGATTGTACATTTTCTATTAAATGTAGTTACAAAACATATAGATTTAAAAACATGATTTAACATGATCATAAAAATGGAATTTGGGAGAGGAAGAATATGTTCTCTTGTTCAAACCATTCATGTTTGACCTCATCAAAAATAAATATTAAGTTACAATCTTAATTGCCTTTGTCTCCCATTTTAAAACTTTTTTTAATTTCAGTACCATTAGTATTGGCCTACAACAAACATTTTTCTTCTTTTTTTTTTTTAACATTAAGAATTGAGCAAGTGATTACAAATATATGCTTAGAGGTTTTTATTTTGACCTAAAAATTTTCCTGATGCAATGAAATAAAAATAAGTTAAGGAAATCAATCTACTATATAAGTAAATAATAAATGTCTTTTATTTTTAAACATGTTAAGCTAAGTGCTCTAAGAAGCATAAAGACTTTTACATTTCTAAAAGTATTATGTACACAGCACTTAAAATAAGAATCACTAGTATTTAGTAAGAAATAAGAAAGCTTCTCATCTATATAAGACATGAAATATGATGAAGATGAAAAAAAAAAAAAGTTTAGTGACATTAATTACAACCATATGAATATTCTTGGGGAATATATAAATATCCATAGGTGAAGTTAACTATTAACAATAACATTAATTTGTTCATTCTATCAGTTTGTTAGTGAATCCTGAATGAATGTAGCCATATACAGGTTATTCTAATGATAGATTTTTTTCCCTTTGAAATTACCTATGACTCACCAAAAATGATAGAAAATTGCAAATATGTGTATATATATAGCCACATATGTGTTATTGGGAAAGAATCCAGTTGCTGTCTGAATCTCAAAAAGTAGACAGGTTTTTTTAAAATTATTTTGTTTGATCAAAATATGAATCATGATTAAAACTTTATGCCAAACTTTATTTATCTATGCCAAGTGTCTAGAGTTAAACCCAGCTTTCCCATGGATACTGCTGACTGTCTACATCTGCACTTTTCTACTATATATACCCAGCCATATTCTGTAACATTGTCTTTCGTTCTCTGATGTTATGCCAGTCATTAAGCCCGTGTAGCAATTTGTAATAAAGTTACTTTTTAAAAAACCGAATTAGTGTTCATTATATTTTACTGGCGCTTCCGAACAGGGACCCGCAGAAGTTCTTCAAGTACATCCATTTGACTTACTACGTGCGAACTCATCTCACATACCGAGGAACTTTGGATTTCATCCTTAACTTGTGGGAATTTATAAATTTGTTAAATTATCGTGATCAATTTCCTGATTAGGAACACTAATATTTACTGCCTGTAGTCGGAAGCCAGAAAAACTGGCAAAAAAAATAGAAAAAACTGACTTCAACATCACTATCAAGCTCATCGTCAACTTGAGAAGACCCGGAGGAACCACAAGATCAATTTCCTGTGAGTACACTCTGTTTATCTAATACCAAAATATTTTTTAAGCCTTCATCTCATAATCTTGAATCTTTAATCATGTCCACACAAACTAAAATATCTAAAGCCATTCCCCATGATATCCTCAATTATATTTCAAACTATGATTGAACCATCTAAAAACTTCCCCAATTCATAGCAACTTGTGAGGAGCTATTACAAAATTATTGCACTACCAATATTACAGAATATCAATTTATCCACTGGTAAATTTTTAAGGCTGCTATGAGTCATTTGGAAGGTCCGCAGAAGCCGTGGTTTAGAATAATAATTGCAACAATGTGAATGAACTCATAGAAGCCCTGAGAAAAATCTTTGCTGACAACCGCACTATACCCGACTTTATCGCAGAGCTCGCAACTCTGAGGTCATTCACTAGGGAACACTCCGTAGAATTCTTGAACCACTTAGACGAAAAACGATTTGCAGTTATTACTATATATAAGTTAGATAATTTAAAAGGATCACTTTTAAACAGTTTAATTTTAAAATTGGACGCCACACTAGTAAGAACATTTATTCATGGCATTCACCCAACATTAGGCGTACAGTTACAAGTACTATAAATACAGGACTTAAATGATGCTCGCAATAAATTGATAAACGTTTGCAGCATAATACTTACACAATTGAAATACAAAAACACTATTGAAATTATTACTAAACAGAACACAACAAACATGAAAATTCCAAATCATATACAATTTACTTATAATAAACAACATCCAAACACTCATCAACAAATTTTACCTTACTCTAATTATTTTAATCGACCAGCAAATTTTGCGCACTATCAAAATATTCAGCCAACTGTGCAACCCCGTGTTCAACAACAAAATTTTCAATAACAACAATTTCAACAACCTTATGTGCAAACACAAAATTTCCAAAATCCTAATTCCAAAACACTGTTTCGATGAAGACGGTACATTTGAGGAACTCTCGGAATCATTTTGGCTCACCATATGAAATGACTTACGTTGACCCACAAATAAATAAAAATCTAGAACAAGAACAGAAATGTACACATACGGACAGTACATTAAAATTGCAGGAACAAATAAATACTTTAACACAATCAGTATCTAAACTAACAGAATATTTTTTAGAATCAGGACACAGCCCCGATGCCCCGCCAAACCTAAATGTTTAGAGTTAACTACTTTAGAAAAATGTCTCCCTTATTTTATAGATTCAGAAAATTGTAAGTGGCTTGTTGATACAGGATCTTTGAATAATTATATTAACCCTGAAATTGTTCCAACTTCATACCCTCGTTATAAGGAGAGATTTTTTCGGAGAACACCTAATAGTGATTTGAAGGTTCTGAATATATACTGCTTTCATCTAATGAAGTTTTTCCTAAAACAAATTATATTAAGATGTATATATTCAAATTCTCCAGAAGGTATATTTTCTTGGGACATGAAACTATGAGATCAGTAGATGCTAATATTAATTTTAAGACAAGTAAGCTAGAATATAATAATTGAATAAAACGTTTACTATTTGAAATAGAAAATAAAAAAGAAATGAAAATAATAATAATAAGATTAATACAGTAAATTATAAGAATAATAAAATAACTTTAAAACCTGGTTTTAACATTATCCCTGTCCCAGTCAAAAATAAATCAGAGGGAAAAGACATACTAAAACCAATAAATATAGATAATAAAGCTTTTATTGACAAAGGGTTAGTTAAAGTAGAAAATAATAATGCAACTTGTTTCGCTTAATCAAATGAGTTGATGACCATTTGTCCCCAACCAAAGGATATAGATGAAGTTGAGTAAATATATACATCAAGTCCGGTGACCAATTGTCCCTTGGAACTTGATGAAATTGTAAGAGAAATTCCTAACCTACTTCTTACAAATCATATGAATCTTGAAGAAAAAGAAAAAAATAATAAAATTAATTAAACAATACCCCGAAATTATAAAAAGGGAAAATGATAAATTAAGTATCAAGATAATAAAAGGATTACATATAGTCAAGGGAAAATTTAAAAATATACAAAATTTCACCCAGCAGAATGAAACATCTCAGAAAAAACACTAAAAATTCATCTCTTAAAGGTCATGCACTATCTCCACAGCATAACTCTATGGTTAATCCTAGCACCAGTGATGTCATACCAACTGACAGACCTTAGTAAATCAGCAGGTATAACAACCTATTAAAATTCAAAACTCTTACGTTATTTCAGACTATTATACCTATATTCACAGTTTAAATTTAGGTGCCTTACACGCTGCACTAAATTCAATACATAAATCAATTACTTTTATGCCATACAAACATAGGATACCAAGTAGACTTAATGTAATTAATTCTCTTTTACAATATACCAAATTAAAATTTGAACATTTATACTTAAACAATAACAGTGCTAAAAGAGGACTCATTAACGGTTTAGGATCTGCTATTTCATGGCCAACAGGGAATATGGATACTATTGATAAAGCATTGTACGATGGCATACTTACAAAGGTACAATCTGATGAACATATGCTCGAACACAACATAGCTAAACAATTATCCATTAAGAAACGATAGTTGATGAATTCAACAAAGATGTTCAAATTATACAAGATAACAATGCTAAAATACAGAATTACTTCCAAAACATAGCTAATATTACAAGCACAAATGAATTACATAACGAATACACCTTTCTGTTTGAAAACCTCATCTTGTTGTACACTAAGGTTTATGATATTAATACAAGTCTAGAATTTTGTAAACTAAATATCATTCATTCTAGCATTTTGTCTCTCTCAGAAGTAGCTAAAATCATTGAGAATACTTAGATAAAATTTATATCAACTCTTCCTGAAGTGCTATGGCAATTGGGAAAGGTACACTGTTCCTTACATAATAATCATATATCATATTTTATTCAGACCCCTCTTTCCTCTCCTTCCTACAAACTATTTTCCTTTTATCATATCCTGTAATAAGAGATATCAAATGTGTTACAGCACATGTCTACCCATCTTTGATATTAAGATATAATAAGTTGTAACAGGTGAATGTCAACTCATTAATAATAATTATTATTGTAAAAATGTTACTAAAATATCGAATATGTGTATTAATAATCAGATAGATGATAAAGAATTAGATGGTTGTGCATCATAAGTTATAAGTACCCCAGCTTCCTATGTAAAATATATTCCCTTAATTAATAAATATCTTGTATTTAATAAAAATAAATTAGATATTGTATAAGGTCATCATACACTATCTGTTCATCTTAAGGAAACAGTTTTATTGTCTTAGAAGAAAATGAATCATTACTTAATGATTCTAATTATTATACATTCTTTGAAAGTACAATATGTACATTTTTTCTTTTGAAGATATTCATTTAGCAAATATAAATGTAGAATCTTTAGATATTGTAAATGACTGGCAGGTTGATCATACTATTATTATTTATTGTGTATTATTCGTAATTATTATGTTTGTATTTGTTTATCTTTTCTACTTAAATAAAAAATATTGTAAGTAAATTTTCAGCAATTTTTTTCAAGTAGAATTCTCCGACAACAGTGACTTCACCCCGAAGTACCCCGAACTTTCTCTTGCTCTGCTGACGATAGCTTCAGCTTAGGGTGGGATGAGTTACATTCAGCTATCCCACTGATACTGCTGACTGCCTACATTGCACTTTTCTACTATTTAAACCCAGCTATATTCTGTAATATTGTCTTACGCTCTCTGAAGTTTGCCTGTCATTATGTACGTGTAGCTATTTGTAATGGAATATTAACATTAACATTCTTTCCACTGAACCCCATGAACTCAAATGCATTTTATCTGAAACCGTTCACATTAACTTACAACAAAATCCAGTTAACTGACAGAACTGACTTAGAACAAATTACTTCAACTTATTCAAAAATTTTCAACATTATGAAAAACTATTAGCACTCCTTAAAAATAAATTTGTCAAACATTTCTCTTAGTTCCTTAAAGTTACTTATCCGCAATAATGTCCTACCCTTTTTCTTTGAATTGACCCTTTTAAAGCAGGCACCTCTCCCTTTGTACTTATCGCCTCTTACCCCCACCCTTTCGCCACCCAAGTTGTACATCCCAAAAAACTTCTCACGAGTTTTAAACCCTACTTCTTAGTCATGAAAATGGGATCTTGGTGACACAATGTCCCATCTCGCCTTCATGATAGGTAAGGTGGTGAATGGTATTTTTATGGTACTTTGTTTTTTATATTTTGAAATTTATCTGCGTAGTTTACTGCATTCATACTTTTGATATCAAATTACATAAATATTATTTATTTTGTGGTCTTTAATCCCACGTAAATTTAGATAATTTTTAGTGCAAGGGAACAGAATAAAAAATCTAACTGTCCCAGCCAGGACTCGAACCTGGATCCCCTGCTATCCGGGCCGGTGCATTTNNTTTTTTTTTTTTTTTAACTTTTATTTATTTATTACATTCTGTTAAAATAAAAACATTTTGTAATTTGATTACAATGAAAAATTAAAATGACATTCAATGACAATCACATGAGGAGAGTAGGTGACCAATGAAACCACTTTCAAATTATTCACGTCGACGGGGAGGGTTGTAGGGATTGGAGTTGGAGGACAGAGTCTGCGCTAGTGGATTAGAATGATATTGCAGTTGACTGTGGAAAAGGATGAAGCGGGAAGAAATGAGGTCTATAACTAATTTTATTATTTAAAAAAAATCTCATAAAAATTAAGTAACAAAACTGACAAAAAATTGACAACTCATTTTATTTATAGAATCAGGTGTAGTGGATGCCTCACTAAAATAAAGAATAGGAAGTTTGGTAACCAATTTGAAAATTTATTAGCAGCTAAGTTATAAAAGTGTACGTTTATATGCAATGTTTAAGTTATTCCTATATTTAAACTCCTTCAGTGTTTATGATTAATTATTATTATAGAATTGTCTTACTTAATAATTATTACTGCTCTATTGTACATATTTTGATCTAATATAATACAAGGATCTTGTATTTTAAACTAATGTTTGTAAGGAATAGCACAGTAATTTATAACAAACCTGTTTATAAGAAGTCTGTTATATATTAGCTTTTATATTAATATGAAAATGTTAAAAAGAATATTCCACATGTTTACTAACACGATAAAATAAGTAGATACATATAATCATAAATTTACAGGAAGTGTCTCAAGTGTGGATCTATACTCAAAAGCGATGCACATAAACACATAATTCAGTTACTTTGGGCACTAATAAGATACAAAAGTAAGCAATTATTAGATGATTTTAGTTGGGGTTCGGTCAAGATTGATACAAAAAAAAAATACAAATTTAAAAAAGTGTTAGTTTTTAAAAAATATTATCTGCCAACGCTTCGGCTTATATTGTAAGCCATCTTCAGGGCTGCCTATCATGAAGACGAGAAAGGACCTGTCCTGTCCCTAAGTTCACATTTCCATGATTGAAATGAACTTTTCCAGAGTTATGGAAAAGTAAGCAATATTTCTCTAACTCAAAATAAATGAACCTTTTATTTTCATATGCATAGTTAAATTAACTGACGGTCCACAGTAATATGGGAATTCTTTCAAAACTATTTAATAAATTAATAATCACATTAAATTTTATACACTTTAAAAGTTAAAAAATAAACAACTTGTGTTTAGGTAAATAATCTAAAAGGTTATTTCCACCACCTTTTGCAGAAACCAATGAAGACGGAAAATAGAAGGTATGATAACTTGTGTTTAAGTTAAATATCAGTATCTTCAGGTAACTGGAAAAATCAAAAGTTCAGAAAAATTACATTCATTCTCTGGTCACCTCCTTGGAAAACAGAGTCTCAGTCAAATGGTTAAGTTCATTAATGAGAACTAAATGAAAATTTACAAACAATGTTAAGCATGAGGACACATTTTTTTTTTTTTTTTTTTTTTTTACATTTGGATTAACAGGTCTAGTAATACTATGAAAAATAAATTTAGTTACTACATTAGTAAAATGGGATCATTAGAAGTGATGCTTAACTGAATCCCTAAATTTTAATTTAACAGACTAGGAGCCAGAGTTTCTAATTTTTTGCAATAAAAATAATGGAGGATTTAAATGCTAAACTTGAAAAATTATTTCATAATAAGATACATCAGTTCAATTAAAGTGAGGTATTTATTCAACCAAAAGTTAAATAAAGATTAAATAAGAAGAAAAAAACTTGGAAATAAGAGAAAGCTCTGTCCATTATTTTGAATGAATTAGGATGCAGGCTATTGATGAAAAGAAGGGTTTTTCCATTTCTGACTGAAGCATAGAATGCACAGCTTCTCAAAAAGAGAAAATGGCAGGTAAGAGAATTTTATGGTTTTTAGAATCACACTATTGCAGGCTATTTATCGCTATGTGCCTTTATAATGTTGAGCCATTTAATGACAAATTACAAGGATGGTCTTTTTGATCAAGTTTTATCAGGATTTTATAAGGACCAGATCATTTCTTCCTCAGGGTTGCAAAAAGTTCTGGGGAAAATGTAGAAATCTGTACACAATAAGTAAAAATGAGATCTAATTCAAAAATATTTTTTTACATTATAAATGATCATTATTTTTAAAAAACTTTATTTTTCATTGCACTAAATGAAATAAGAGGCTGCTGGATCGAAAAAATTGTTCTATACCAAAACTTGACATTTCAGTTAAANTAAATTTTTAAATTAAATTTTTGTAGTCTTACTTATGTTTGAGACAAACATAACACAACAAACACAGATTAAATTTATATTATATATTAATTGGTTCTGACTCATGTTTAAAAGAATGTAAATTTCTTGGTGAGACGTCATCTGGGTTCTCCAACCTTTATTCACTAATAATGAAGACTGAATTTTAAAAATTTTATTACACAACTCAATATAAATAATTTTGCAAGAAGTAGTCTATTAATTGTTTATTTCAGTTTGCCTAAATTTATGTGCATATATATATATATTCACACACACATTTCTATACTAAGTCTATACAATATGTTTCGTGGTTCAAAAGTAATACTACTTTAAGCATATTTACAGTTTTAGTATTTTTTTAATAATTATTTTATTAATATTTGTATGGTTAAATACTAATTTGGATAAAAAGCATTTGGTAATGCTGGTAAGCAAAAGTTTGTAGGAGAGAGCCCAAGATTAAGACTTAGGCCTTCTAAAAATTTGTAATTATACTGATAGATCCATTAGTATTTATTTGAATAAAAGTCCACCGCCTTAAAATAATGACAATAAATAGAAAATTTACTGAAAGAGGCAGGAAGGCGCGAAAAGGCAAATTTATGATTTTATCTTAAAATCATCAATCCTATAATATAATGCAGTCACTCTCAATCCTAATTTAAAAAGAAAGAAAAAAAGTAGCACAGAAGTAATAATAAAATGAAAATAAAGCATAATAAAATTAAGAAGTTTTGAATCTTGAATTATTTGAATATAAGGCAATGCATTTGAAAATATTGGTCTTAGGCTAATTTTTAATCACTTGGCACATATTTTTAAATACTCATCTAAAAATACTTTTCTTATTGAACTAAAGAAAAATATATTTATTAGACTTTTGATTACTAATTTTTTTATTTATCTTAAACCTTATTACCTGTACAGTCTTCTAATGGAGACAATATACTGAATTATTCATTCATGAATATCACAATAAATATAGGTGCACTATAGTTTTGAATAAAACAGATTGATTAAAGAACCTTTTTAAAAATTCAAAATAAAGATAAAACTTTGATAAAAGTATCATAATATACTTTGCACTGAAAATAATAAGTCTAGATCTGGCAAAATGTCAAGTGTAAGTGAACTAGATTGTTCATCATTAATCTTATCCACCAACCACTCTCTGAAGAAGAAATGCTTTAAGTAAGAGTGATCAATAACTTAACTGCCTCCAACGTCATTTATGCCTCAAAGGAATGTCACTATTAATTTTGTCTGTCAGGACCTAATAGAAAGAAAGTACCTGAAGTAGAAAAATTAACAACTACTGATTCCCCTTAATCCTTGAGAGCATTGTTAAACAGTTTTCAACTGAATGATAAATAGATCAGATTGTGAAAATAATAAATAAGAACAACAAAAACCTAATAAAACAATAACTTTATGCAGGCAAATAAAATGTCAATATCTTGATATATTAAGGACTTACATACTACGAGTAAGGCAATTTTTTTAATAGGGAATGGAGGGAAGGCTTGTTACAGCATGGCAGGATGAGAGGTAGATAAGTGAGGGACTCAGAAGCTGAGCTACCATATGACTTTGGGCAGAAAGTAGATTGCAAGAATATTAATACTTTTTTTCTTTTTATGCCCCCCCCCCATTACCTCACAGACTACAGAATACCAAAATATTGCTTATTCTTAGCTTGTGCAGCATGTTACATAGTCCTACTGAAGCAGTAGGAGTCAAGTTTTAATCCATTCAGATGGATAAAAACTTGACTCCTATTATAATTAACAATAATTTTCAGTTCCAATAATAATATTTCAGTATTGCATTCAAAATTTATGAGATGATTATTACCAATAATGTCATCAGACTAACATTTTGAGTGGTTTTAATGGTTATCACTTACATTGATCCTCTCACTAACAGTAATAAACATATTGAAAAACAATTAAAGTACTTTTCTTTTATACAATCAAACCGATGATAATTATAAGCCATACTTCTCATATATAAACTAAATGGGAGTCTATATAATGAAGGCTAGTGGATATTATTTAGTTTTGTGTAATCATTCATTTTCAAATATAACAATGGAATATTTTTCAAATGCAATACATTGCTTGACTTTATACTTGATGACCAAACAAATAAAAAAAATTTTAAAAATAAAAAAGATAGAAAAAATTATTTGAAACAATATGACGAGCCCAAGAAGTGAAATTAATTTGACTAAGGGCATGTTAACATGTTGCAATGGTGTAAGACAAAAAAAAAAATTGATTGTAATAAAAATTGGGTAAAAATTAAAATTTGCTATAACAATTTTTAAAAAAGTAACAGAAGTTATTACAAATTTTAATTACTTTAATATTTTACTATTTTTTAACACTATTTAAAACACTTTGAGAATGACCAGTTTCCCTTTTTAAGTTTATGGATTATCCAGAAAATAAATAAAAGAACACAAATTTTTAAATTGAAAGGATAAAAACACAAATCTATAATTAGACAAATTTACTAGGCCAAATAAAATATATTATCCATAACTTTACAGTGAAAATAAATGATATTTTGATTATATAAAGTCATAAATTTCTTTGGGCTATGTTTTATGGAAAATAATTATTCTATGTATTAAAATAATTTAATTTGTACAATATCTACATCCTTGTAATTTATATAAATAAATCTAACATATGAAAATTGTTCAATTGAAAATTATTCAAACATTGGACACACTTGTGGATGGTGGTTTGGGGCTGTATGAGCAAGCTCTTTTCAAAAAGTTTGAGATGTTGGAGTAGTAACCAGGGGACATCCAAGTATCATTGTGTCCACCTTCACTCACCTGGAAGAGGTGCTTTAATTCTGTGCCTGAGTTCTCATAAAGTTCAGTCATCATGAGGGGTGGTACAAGAGCATCACTTAGCCCCGAAATAAATAATGTTGGAACAGTGACACACCTGATTTTTTGAATGGACAAAAACTGAAATAAAAAAATATTAGTCTGATCATTGACTATTTATATTATATAAGATATACAGAGATTTAGTAAATAAGGCACACAACATAAAACACTTTCATATTCAGTCAATCCAACAAGCCTTTAGGAGAGCAGAGTGAGGCTATTATTGCATTTAAGATATAAAAGAATTATAGTTTTCAGAAAAAAGAATTATACATATTATTTAATGCCAAAAAAATTTGAAAACATACTCACAGCCAATTATTTTTTTCATTGGAGGGTATTTTTTTTTAAATTTCTTTTGCACTCTTTATTGCCCAAAATCAGAAACTAGAAGACCGGCCCAGATGGATTTTCATCTTACAATAAGGCTTGGTGGTTAATAAATCTACAAGTTTCACCTATATTGTTCACTCTACTGCCTTTCTTAATACTATAAAGAACAAACATTCACAAATATAATCTTCAGATGAGTTCTTCAAAATTCTATTAAAACTCAAGCAAGATAATTGGTAATTGACCTCAGAATAAGCACTTACTGACAGACAAGTTTCTTGTAATTTTTAGAAAATAATAATATGACGAGCCCAATAAATAAAATGAATTCGAAAAGGACCTGTTGACATATAATGGTGTAAGGCAAAAAACTAAAATTGATTGGGCATTGAAACATTTTATAAATAATCCTAATGACAAAATTACTTGTATTAACAAAAAACTTTCAAAAAGTGATTAGAAAGGGTTAAATTTATTTTTGTTTAACTAATTTATCCTTCTTCCTGTTCTTGAAATTGCTAAACTGAATATGATGAAATTAGGAATTTAAATTCAATCTGTTTAACTCAGTGCCTAATTTCGTAAGAACTAGATTCTTTAACCCTAAAGCAGCTGAATTGAGGGTTAAAAGTTTAAAATTTGCCATTTTAAATTATTCATATCTAACTTACTGTAATACAATTAAGAAAATTCTACACCATAAACTTCAAAACTGGTTTCAAAGAAATTTGAAATTTAGGTTGTATTTGTCCTAAAAAAGGACCTAATTTAATATAAACTTGATTAAACAATTCAGGGTCTTATCCCCATAGGGCAAAAATTATTTTTTGCTTTCATTATTTTTGGCATATCTTATCATTTTTGCCTGAAAGAGGTGAGTTTCAATTTCACATTTCTCCAAAAATGTTAGGTATTTTTCAGTTTATTTATATAATGTAATATTATAATTTCACTGTCACTCCCAATTTCAATTTCGTTATCCATAATATGTAGTTTGATTTTTATTATTTATTTATAAATTCTGTATTCAAAGTGTTTTGGTCTAAAAATTGATATTGAGACATAATTCTAAGGTTATCAGAATAGCAGTGGCAGTTAGCAGTTTGTTATACATCAAAACAAACCCACCAAAATACATGCAGATGTATATATAAAGTACACACACAAACATGCAAACATGTTTACAAACACAATACAATTTTAGTAAAACATACCTTATTTTTATACAAGAACAAAGGTAACCACAGTACCAAAGAGTTTTTGAATACTGCAGCTGCGATTTTAGGAATTGAAGTGAATGTATTTTCAAGGAGAAGGCACCATATTCTACAAGCATACTCTGGACGGGATGCTAAATCTATTGCGACAGCACCTCCTATGGAATAAATAACCTGTTATGTATCATGCAAAACAATAATTTGTATAAATTTGTATTTAATTAAACAATTCCAAGATTTATTTTGAACTTAGTACATAGAACTAAATACTAATGCTTTTTACTAGCAAAAATTTCCAGGAGGAAGTGGGTAGAGACTGCATATTCCATTAAAGATGTTTAAATCTTATAATCCCGAAATTAAATATTAATGAAATAAAAGAGTAAGGCAATTTTTTTAATAGGGAATGGAGGGAAGGCTTGTTACAGCATGGCAGGATGAGAGGTAGATAAGTGAGGGACTCAGAAGCTGAGCTACCATATGACTTTGGGCAGAAAGTAGATTGCAAGAATATTAATACTTTTTTTCTTTTTATGCCCCCCCCCCATTACCTCACAGACTACAGAATACCAAAATATTGCTTATTCTTAGCTTGTGCAGCATGTTACATAGTCCTACTGAAACAGTAGGAGTCAAGTTTTAATCCATTCAGATGGATAAAAACTTGACTCCTATTATAATTAACAATAATTTTCAGTTCCAATAATAATATTTCAGTATTGCATTCAAAATTTATGAGATGATTATTACCAATAATGTCATCAGACTAACATTTTGAGTGGTTTTAATGGTTATCACTTACATTGATCCTCTCACTAACAGTAATAAACATATTGAAAAACAATTAAAGTACTTTNATTTTAAAAAATGTATTTTTTAATAAAGGATTATCTGCCAACGTTTTGGCTTACATTGTAAGCCATCTTCAGGGCTATCATGAAGATGAGAGAGGATGTCCTGTCCCTAAGTTCACATTTCCATGACTGAATGTTTTTTTGGATCTACCTCGACCGAACCCCAACTAAAATCATCTTAGAGTAAGTCTTAAGCTTTCCCCTCACTCTTACCCTCCAAATGATCTACCATAGATGTAGCAATATTACCTTTTATTTTCACTAACTTCCGCCGCTTTTAATATAAATTAGTCATTAATACTAAGAGAAAACAAAGATATTTTACAAAGGTTAGATTTTAAATTTAAATTAGAAGTAGGAATGCCAAAGGATGGGGCATTACAGTGAATGAAGAAATGTCTGCTTTACTCTCATCTTCACAGATGCTATGAAGTATCACTACTAATAATAACTACACTCCAAAAAGTATAACTCAAATTAGATATTTAAAAAAAGATATACTTGAGTCATGTGAATGCATACACCTGAGAATTAAAAATATATGTCAGTGATATAATCGATCATTGATTAAACTTATGTGTGGGTTTAGATTGTGTTCCAATGGGGTTTACTCTTGACTTCCAGATGCAACTGTGATTATTACTCGTCATCAAGAAGATGAGAAATAGATACTAAATGTTGGACATTATTCAAAATATATAACTTGTGAAAAAAAAAACATTAAAAGCTTTTACCCAATGATCTGCCAAAAACAATGATTTTATCATGGTTTACATCAGTCCGACTGGCCAAAAAATCCATAGCTGCCATTGCATCCATGTATAAGCCTTTTTCAGAAGGAAATCCTTTAGAAAGGCCATAACCTCTATACTCAACCATCAGGAGGTTGCAACCAAGGTTTCTGTACAACCCAGCAGCATTATGTAATCTGAAATCACCAATTAGAATTTTAAAACATTGCTGGTTTACTACAACCCTTTAAATTAAAAAAGGTATTAAAACCTGACTAAAACAAATATTCGCCAATAAACTCTGGTATAAAATCTTGCTAACTATACTCTGGTTACAGCTCTTTTCAGCTTTCTTTGAATTAAGTATTCTTATTTCTTCTCAGGTCTAGTCTTAATCCCTTTGATCCTCCGATAGAATATCACTCAACTTCTTATACTTCCTTCTTTTGATTTTCAATTCATCTACCATCTTAAATTACTCATCTACCATAGGCCAAGATTTATCTTCCATGGAGATTCCTCAGTACAGCACTATGGGTACTTATATTTAATTATACATAGTTAGCTTAGAAAATAGATTTTATTTTTTATAGTTACAATTATTGCTTCATTTAATTTCTCACATTATCTTTCAATTATATTCTTCTTTTTTTCCTTATATCTTACAGGTAGGTATAAAATAACATTTAACTGTAATGTATTCTTACTTTATTTTATATTTATAATTTTAT
>KZ807194.1:323425-352098 GCA_000696205.2 Oncopeltus fasciatus | reverse complement strand
TATTTTTAGGTCCTTTTTTATATTTATAATTTTATTAATATATATTACAGACTTAGTTAAATTTTATATTTGGTGTTTGATTTTTAGGCCTAATGATGGTTTACATCATATGCTGAAATTGCATCAATGAATAAAATAATACCAACTTTATTTTTTAAGAAATAATGTATAGAAAGTAAAAGTATAAAAATTATTTTTTTAAACGATTTTTTAATCACGAGCCATTTCCCCAATGGAAGTATTGATCTACAACAATCCTGTAAGAAGCCATAAATTTTATCTAGAATACAATTTTAAAGACAATGCAGAAAAAGTAATGTTCTACAGCATTAAAGTGACTTAATGTGAGAACAAAATTCATTTCTTTCATTTAAATTTCTATATGTTCATTGATTTTTACATTAGACATAATTTAATTTAAAAATTATAGCCTTTGTNAATTACATAGAAATTTAAAGAAATCTAACATGAACTAACTTAGTCACAATTAATAAAATAGCAAGAGTATTTAAGTTCAAAGTTATTCATATACAAAATTATTTCAAATTTAACAGACAATTTTATAAACAAAACAATGGATTTTGAACGGGAAAAAGGTTCAGTTAATTTTCTATAGTATTTTATGGATTGTTATACAGTAAATGGGTGTATTAAAGAAAAAAAAGTTTTATCAAATTCAAGATTTCGAAGGATTGTAAATTTGTAATCCTATTTAATACTTCTAATACTTAATAATCACTTTAGAGCATTCTCTAAGTTCCCCTCAGATGATGAATATCATGAGATAGTCTTTAAGATTACATGTAAGATACTAGCTTAGATGTAAATAAAAGCTTCTTTCTTCTCCATTTTCTAAGCTTGTTAAATCCCATTTGACTTGTTAAAAAAAAATGCCTCAGTTTAGTTATTTGATTCAAAGAAGAAACATGACATTGTCCTATGAAGTTCTCATAATTTTATGGCATTACCAGAAAAAATTTCTCAACCTCTGAAACCATTCATTTAATTATTAAATATGAAAGGAAAGGAATTAAATACAATAAAATCATAATAAAAGAGTTAATAAATAAATTATATATAATAAAGAAATGAGTAAAAATATACTTCAAGAACCTGTGAAAGCCATCAGCAAAGTTCTCTCTACTCTGAGAAGTCTTAATTATGGGTTTTTTACTTGAGTTACCATAGCTCTAGCAAATACTGCTGTTTATACTACCTTAAATCAAAATCTTTCGAACATAAATTTTCTATATTGTGGGAACTGTTTATTATTTTTTTTTTTTTTTTTTTTTTTTTGTATATTTCAGGGAGGCCTTCCATATTTATATGCTTTAAAGATGTCTCTGCATAATCCCTATTGATTTTATTAACATATTTTATAAAGCTTTTTCACAAAAATTTTAAGTATTTTGTACGAATTTAGAGAATATATAGATATTACTTAATGAAAAAATTCTTATCTTGTCCTTAAGTTTAACCTTAACTAAATATAATTGCATTTTATTTTGTTTAAGTTAATCTGTCTAAGTGATTAAAAGATTACTGTTCACAGAGTAAAAATATGCTAATGGAGCACAAAAATTACTTTGATCAAATAGAGAGTTTTTTTTGACCTTAGATATTATTATTAGATGTTTTTTTGTTGGGATTTGGTCAAGGTAGATCCAAAAAAATACAAATTTAAAAAATGAGTATTTTGTAAAATTATCTGCCAACGTTTCGGCTTACGTTGTAAGCCAAAAAATTGGCAGATAATAAAACAATAAATGCAAGGGAATAGATTAAAAAATCTAACTGTCTCAGCCAGGACTCAAACCTGGATCTCCTGCTATCCCGGCCGGCATGCTAACCGATTACACCACCAAGACTAGCCCATCGGTTTGCATGCCGGCCGGGATGGCAGGAGTTCTAGGTTCGAGTTAATTAATAAAATTAGATTTTTTATTCTATTCCCTTGGATTTATTGTTTAAAATTTACGTGGGATTAAATACCACAACAAAAACAATATTAATTGGCAGATAATTTTTAAAAATACGCATTTTTTAAATTTGTATTATTTTGGATCTACCTTGACCGAACCCCAACAAAAAATATCTAATAAAAATAACTTTGGTGTCAAATCTCAGTGCTAAAATATATCATTTTTGTCAAGTCATTATTTCAAATAACTTTAATCATTATGCATTACAGGATTTAAAATAAATAATTAATGAGAGGGAACAGAAAATAAAAAACTATCTGTCCTCGCCAGGAATCGAACCTGGACCTCCTGCTATCCGGGCTGGAATGCTAATTAATCCATTACACCACAAGGACTAGCCAGTTATCTCATTCAATTCCCTCTACACCTCCTATATTTAAAATTTACGTGGGATAAAAAAACCACAACAAAATAAAATATTTATAAGATTTAAAATAAAGCTTCCAAAAAATTATAGTTGTCAGAACTCAATATTACAAAATTAAATGAGAGTCAATCATTATGATCCAGCTCTCAGCACTATTTTGTAGTACGGGTGGATAGATCAATTTGAAAATTTGGAGCTTATTGTTGCCCATTTATATTTTACCTACCACTTTGTAGTATAGACTATGTTGGTAATAGACTATTTGTCCCATATTATCATCCCTTACAGCTATTTTTTTTTACTTATCCTGCTTGATATTGGATCATCCCAGGAATGTTCTTTTAGTTATCCTCTTGCAAATTGCTACTAACTCGTCTATAGATAGTATAAATAGCAAGGGGCTTAAATATCACCTTATTTGACTCCTCTTGTTATGTTAAAGTGCTCAGATTACTGAGTTCAATCTTACTATTCCTTTTGAAACCAAATAGATTGAAAAAACCTTACATGAAAATCACTCTGGACTTAATCTGAAGTGAATAACAAAGGCATAAATAACACCATGATATTATCTTTTTATATTTTTGAGGGGGTTAAATTGAGGCTTAAAAACTTCAAATAACTATAACTTTGAGACAGATACATTTCTATAACTTAACTTCAAATCAATAATTTTCAAATTCACACTCATATATACTGCTGTATTCATAATGAATGACATAAAATAAAAAAAACCATATTAAACTTTATCATTAGACATAAAAGAAAAAATGTACTGTACAATAATTTGCAGTATTTTTTTCTTGTTACCTACTTGCATTTGTTCACAAGTATATATAATTTGTTACATTTTTATAAATAAAAAATTTTTAATTTATTAACTCTAATTACGATTATTAGTTTAATTAATTACGATTTATCTTGCATAAATAAACATTTATTCTTCCCAAGTCAAACCATCACGGATATCACGGCTATTCACCATGGCATCACAGATTAAATATACCTAAAATGTATGAGGTTTCAATGGTCTCAGAGAACCTCAAATTGTATGATTTAGTTGATAAAATAAATAAATAACATTCTTCTGTTTCTAACCAGACACTTCAACTACAAGAGTACTTTCTTTCATAAGATAAAGCAAAAGTAAAATCAAATTTTTTTCAAAGTCATTTTGCATTGATATTTTTCAATGAAATGTTATATATTCAGTGGTATAGTGGTTGGACTCACTTTTTTTTTTTTTTAATTGTGAAATCAATTTATAAATGTAATTTACTACAAAAATGCAAATTATTAGAAAAATTACGTCAAATATAGAATAGTGTTAAAAATAAAATTATTATTAGTAGTAGTAACAATAAGTATCTTCAAGATTTGTTCCCATCAGTTTAAAAAGTTAAAGCTAAAAAAAAAAGTATCATATTTATTACTATTGGTATTAAAAATTTTACTTTTTTAAGAAGTTTTTAAATTCATAAAAGGGCAACAAAAATATCATTCAAGGTCAAGCAGATGATAATTGAAAACAGTTAATACCAGTTTGATAGTCAATCATACCACTTATCTCCTACAAACATTTAAGTTCAGATAATAAGCAAAAAAAATAAATTGAACCCAACCAAATAGTTTCCTAGACCTTAATGAAATTAGCCTTTAGAATTGGATGCATGGACCAGACACATGCATAATAGCAATATATATTCTTGGTAAAAGGCAACTAGTTTCCCCCAAAACTTTTAAAATATCATTTGTGTTCTATTATTTTCCTTTAATATATGCAAACAATATGCACACACGTGTAAAACCTCAATGTAATAGTAACCCACAACCACAAAGCAACATACTATAGTCTGTTCTGTGGAACACCCTGGTAAAAATATTTTAGATTGCGTCAGAGGTAATAGTAAATAAAATAAGACCTCAAAATTAAATGAAGCAAATTCTTTTAGTGTACAAACAACCGAACACATACACATATATTTCTTCGTTGAAATATAGAAATACTTCAAAGGTATGGAGTATAATACTTGCATTGTCCAAATATCTGATGTTAATTCAATTAATTCAATTGAGAACAGATTTATAAAATAGATATAAAAAAATATAAAAACCTATTTTTTATGAATAAGTGGTGAAATATCTGCTTAAATTCAAGTAAACAAGGGTAAAAAGCTGTGCAATATTTTCAGAACAAAATTAAGGGAGACTTAAAAAGCAATTAGCTCGCCAGCTTAATTTTACTTAAGATGTTTTACTTATTGTGGTTATTTTAGAAGATTATAATCCTACTATTAATTGTATGAGAGTTATGAACTCCTCATTTGGTGGAGATTAAAGATCACTTACCACCAGTTGTAAGAAAAATTAACGTGACTGAATAAAATCCTCCTAGGAACCAGTAGAAAATAAAAAATGATGCTGTTAAAAAAGAGAGCAATTTCCAGCATCTTGATAGTATTAATATAACCCAAGGAAATAGCTTAAATTTTAATTCAAGCTTAACAGTCATTTCACGTCAACATTTGAACATAACAAAGCAAACATAATATATGCTCAAATTTTATTATTGGGATTATTTTGAAAAGGTTACAAATAGGCGCCGGAGGTTATAATAGTAAGCAGTAACTTATACAAATAGAGGTTATACTTTTTAATAAATCACTCATTCTCTAAATATAATAAAAAATTAATTTTATTATTTAATAAAATAGTTTATTTATGTACTAAAAGAATACTAATTTAAGATTGATCAAACCATATTTAATCGATTATTTTCATTTCCAGAACGTAAATAGTGGCACAGATGCTATCTCAGGTTAGTTTTAGTTTGACGTTTTCATGTGATTACTAGGGATGTCTTCTGAATTATTTTGTATTTTTATTAGTTAGTTATTTTTTTGTTCCTTTCATACTCTGGTCTTGTGCTATTCATAAAAAGATTAAGTGAGTAGTATCTTATTCTGTTCAATGAATAAAGTTTATTGCTGAAATGTCCTTGGCAGATGTCAACATTTTGTGTTTCTCTTAAATTCTTTTCAATATTATTCTAAAATTAAATGAAGCTCAGAATTGGTAAAATGTTTCTCTTTCCCTAAATTATTCTATTCTTGTTTATATAAAACTTAATTATATACTATGTATGAACTTTATTTTTTGAGTTTAAGATGAATTTATTTTGTCTTGTTCATATGTTTTTAAGGTTCTTTTTTTAAATTATTAATCATTCTCTAATCGTTTTCTATATTAATATTGCATGAAGTATGGATTTATTAAGATTTATAGATGAATTGGCTACATTAATTATAATCTTTTACTTGGCAAATTTGTTACAAGAGTATTGGAAAATGATAGTGTCCTAGGAATCAAAAATATTTTAATAGACACAAGAATCTTTTTCTGGATACATTATTGAATGAAATATATGTATAAAAATAACAGTATTAATTCAAATCAACCAATAGAGAATTTTTACTTAACATAGTTTTTGTTATTATTATTTGATCTATAAAATGCCAGACTTTGTGAAATTTAGGATGTTGATAACATACTTGTTTTAAAATATCTAATTTAAAATCATTAATCAAAGGAAATTTTTATCTAAAAATAGTAATAACATTGCTTTCAGATATTGTTTTTCTAATTACAGGTAGCCCTCCTAATTGAGATGACAACTAAAGCATAATAGCATGTTGTTACCTTTAGTCTGGATTAAAATATTGTTTCTTTATTTTTTTAAAATCTATTTTAGAAAATTGTGCAGGAATATAACTATTGAGGTGGTTCTCATTATGGATTTTTATACCATAGATTTTATTGTTTCTTAATAAAATTTAGCTTGTAGCTTTTATATGTAAAAATGAAAGGCTAATTTTTTTATTGATTAAAATTGGACGAAGGGGGGATTATTTAAAATGACAAGTGTAAATAAAAATAAAAAACATTTTTTCAATGAAGCTGGTATATTAAATAATCTAAAAGGTTATTTCCACCACCAATGAATATAGAACTATCATACCTTCTATTATCCGTCTTCATTGGTTTCTGCAAGACAGTGACAGTGAACACATGTATTCGGCCAAGAAGATGGACAATGTCTGAAGGCGCTCGCCAACAAAAGATGGTTTGCAGAAACCAATGAAGACGGATAATAGAAGGTATGATAGTTCTGGTATATTAACATTAGTTTAGCATAATGAATCCGAATAGAGGTTTTAATGAAAAAAAAAAAAGAATTTTATGATTTAGACATTAAAGTATTTTAGAGTGAAATTTGAACTATTAAGAAAGTGGGTTTAACTGAACCACAGGACATAGATTGTGTTACTCATAAGCTTCAATTAATTTTTATAAAATTTGGAATATATCTTTTAAATGTAAAGTGAAAAGCTAAGTTTGTTAAAGCGTGATTCATACTTTTGTAAGATTAATGTTTCTTAAAACATTTTGTGCATTGATTTGGAATATTTTTAGTAGATATCCCATCAAGCTATTCATGACTTTTGAAAGATTTAACAGATCATCACTGATTCTATATTAGAGAAGCTAAAAATACAGTCTGTTAAAATTTCTGTGTGTGCACGCATAAGTGTGTGTGTCAATACTCTGTGGGCCACAGTTTTCAGTTTATTTAAATGAAATTCTGAATCAAACTATTGAGATTTACCTGAACCATCAACTTATATTTTACAGCTTATAAGCTGTATTTAGTTGTTTTTCATAATGGAATTTGGCATACCACTTATATATATATATATACATAAAGTATTTTCTATATGACAATATATCAGGTGTAAAGATAAAATATCTACTAAAAAGTCAATTATACTTAAATTGGGGAGTATGATCAACTTCCTGATATGAGGTTTGATAAATATGTCAATAAAATTTTCAAAACACTTAATTTCGTCCTGCAATTGTAATCTTATCTTATCATGTTTATATATATACACATATTTTTTTAGTTAAGAGTAAATTAATTGTTTTTAATTTAGTTTTTATTTTGTTTCAGATTGGGATTAAATTCAATCCATAAAAAAAATAACAGAAGATACCCTGTTATCCCTCATATAACTATTTATTTGTTTATTAATTAATGGGCCACATAATTTACTTTCATAACATTTAATTATAATTTTTAATGAATAAACAATATGCCAATTTTCGGAGTGTTGTTTTCTTTAGCTTTTTTAAAAATATTTAGAAACTTCACTGATATGCATTCCTGACAATGTGATATAAGTAGAATATTTCAATTTCTATTTAAATTAGATTAAATTGTTGAGTAAGAAGCTTACAAAATGGCTTCTTACTGTTTTGTTCTGTTATTATTTTGTATTTTTCTATCGAGTTGTAAAAATGGTTATTGTGAAGAGGAAGAAACAGTTGTACATATGTCTAATTTAGAAAGAGAACGACTAAAGTAAGTGAAACGTAATAAGTTTTTGAAATATTATAAATTTATTTTACTAAAATAACTTAAAAAAATTTTTATTGCAGAGAAGAAGCAAGAGAAATGTTTTACCATGCCTATCGTGCTTATATGGTTAGTAATGCACTTTTGACTGCCTATTTCTAGCTATTATTTAGTGTTTTAAATTCTTAAGAGGTTGCATTCCAATAGGAGACATTAGCTACGTTCCAAAGTCTGTCCTGTTGCCAGTGTAATGAAATAGTTTTGGATTATTGTATGATCTTATTTTTCTCTTTCTTTGTATATATAACTCCTATTTATATAAGAATTTAAATTAATTTACAAAGGGATAATAATATAAGTAAATAAATATTCTAATAAAATACTATATATGTGGGATGCTATGTTTATGACTCAGAATTCAGCCCTGAGCCTATTGTTTCGATTGTAATGTAATTAATATTGGATTAGGGATGAAGACTCATGATTCTGAGAGTTTTTAGATATTTAAAAAAAACCTATTACTACTTATTATCATTTTAAGCTAATGATATTAATTTGTAGTACTTTTAGTCATGTTCGAATATCTAAATAATTACATAGAAATTTAAAGAAATCTAACATGAACTAACTTAGTCACAATTAATAAAATAGCAAGAGTATTTAAGTTCAAAGTTATTCATATACAAAATTATTTCAAATTTAACAGACAATTTTATAAACAAAACAATGGATTTTGAACGGGAAAAAGGTTCAGTTAATTTTCTATAGTATTTTATGGATTGTTATACAGTAAATGGGTGTATTAAAGAAAAAAAAGTTTTATCAAATTCAAGATTTCGAAGGATTGTAAATTTGTAATCCTATTTAATACTTCTAATACTTAATAATCACTTTAGAGCATTCTCTAAGTTCCCCTCAGATGATGAATATCATGAGATAGTCTTTAAGATTACATGTAAGATACTAGCTTAGATGTAAATAAAAGCTTCTTTCTTCTCCATTTTCTAAGCTTGTTAAATCCCATTTGACTTGTTAAAAAAAAATGCCTCAGTTTAGTTATTTGATTCAAAGAAGAAACATGACATTGTCCTATGAAGTTCTCATAATTTTATGGCATTACCAGAAAAAATTTCTCAACCTCTGAAACCATTCATTTAATTATTAAATATGAAAGGAAAGGTGTCCTTTACTAGCACTTTGCGTGCTTCAAAAAAATAAGGGCTCCAGACTTTCCTGTCACCATAATGAAAACAGGGTTTATTGAAGAAAACCAAATATCTGTAGGCAATGGCTAATTGGATTGCTACAAATGGGCAATTTGTAAAGTCAAACTTTGCGTTTTTTGGAATTCTTATAATGGAAGAAGAAAAAAATCTGTAATTTTGTTTAGATTTTATGTATATAGATTCAGAAACTTTTAAATTTTCTCCTTAAGCTTCTTTCAAATGCGACCTGTAAGCAGTTCATCATTCTAAATCTAAACAAACTGATGAGCACAACGATTCAATCACAGCCTAATCTTTAAAAAAATAAAAGATAACTCTCACTTGATTGATAGTGAGAAACAAACAAGCCTCAAGAAAAAGCATAATTCTAGTACAGTAATTTCTTAGGACAGATATCTGAAAGTGTTACAAAAAAAAAAAAAAATAGCAACACAATATATATATCATAATCAAAAATCTATTTCTGGGAAGCACTCATCTCCTAATTTAATAGTTATACTTAAAATTTTATTTATTTAACCCCGCTAAATACTTTTCTTATGTTCTCTTAAGCATGTTTTCCTTTTCTACACAATGTTCGGATCTATGTCACTTCTTTGCTTCTGCTTAAATTTGTGCTCCCATTTCCAAATCTGCTCCAACTCTATTGAAAGTATGATTCTCCACTCTTGAAGTTCTACCAATTTTCAGCATTAAATGATAGTATTCTGTCTTTCATACATAATCTTTCAGCTTTTTAACCTTTCTCATCATCTTCCCTGCACCCTTCTGTACATTTACAATTTTTTTCCTCCTTTAACTATTAATCATTATAGATTATTGTACTCTGATAAGTCCCACAACTTGTCTTATTGGATCTTTCTTTTTCCTTTATTGTGGAACAGATCAGAGATACCATTTATTCTTCCTTAAAAGATCCTTGAAAAAATAATTATTTTAAGCATATGATTTTTGTATAGGCCAAAATGCCTGACGGTTATCCACTTTCATTTTGTATCTTCATGTATATTTTATATCTGCATGCTATAGAGTCCATAAGTGGCTAATTTTATTTGTTTTTTACTGTAGGAATTGGTGAAGCACTAAAAGGAGATTTAATATTACATCCCAAATTTCAGTCGTATAGAGATAGTCAGTCGGGGACAAAATCTCTTAGAGGTTTCTACATTTTTGTTTAAAGGTTATTTCTTCTCTTTATCCACTTTTTATTTCCCACCTTAGAGGACTAGCTATCATCAGATTGGTTCCTCTTTTTATCAGAGAAAATATTTTGATTAGTCCCAGTCAAAGGCCGGCACTTCTCTTTCCTGGTTGATGAGTTTTATTTCACCACTTTCCATCATTACTCTTCTTCCTCACTCCCTCATATATTTTTAGGTCCTTCTCTCTCTCTAACATTTTATAATTCATTCAACCATAAAAGGCTCTAATATCTGGTGTTTGCTCTTACAGACAAAGATAATGCTCTATCAAAATTCCTTATATTACTCAGATATTTTGAAGAGTTTTTGCCATCTTTCTTTTCCTCTTAGTTTGTGCCAGGTATGGAATAAAAAGAATATGTAACTTTAATTTCAAAAGTGTCCATCAATCCAAAAATTTATGAAACTAGATAAAAGTATGATTTTTTTTTTACATTGGCAATATCCTGAACCTCTCATTGGGCTCTTTTAGTAAAATTGACTCTTTTAAAAAATATTTACAATATTTTGTGCAATGTACAGCTGAAATGGCAGATAATTAAAAATATATATTTTTTTTTTAATTTGTATTTATTTTATCTACCTTGACCGAACCCCAACAAAAACCGTCTAATAATTGATCTTTAAATATTTTATGAATTTATATTGTTCCATACTTTAATTATATTTTTAAGATTCTGTTAATTCTCTCCTTCCGTACATGGAGGAAGAGGTTATCTACTGGTAGCTGCCCTATTCTAAACACTTATGGCTTTGTGCAAGCTTTAATTTTTTAGGTAATAGCATGTCCAGAGTGAGACTCATACTTGCAGTGGCAAGATAGAGAGACATGATCAGTTTTTTTGGCTAATCCAGTGCCCTTTAAAATTTGGTCTATTTATTTGATTTGTATAATTTTTGTGAAATTGAGATTCCTTTTTCCCCCTTAGGTATCAGTAAAGGCATTTATCACATTAATTGTCTACCTAGTGATAGACTTAACTAATAAATATTTGAAATTGTCTGATGTTCTGTTTCTCCTATTATTTTGTGACTAATTTTGTGTATTTTTATCATTGATATAGGACAATGCTTATCCTGCCGATGAGTTGATGCCCTTAAGTTGTGAGGGCAGATATAGAGGGAGCCATCCATCTAGAGGTGATTTAGATGATACTCTTGGAAAGTAAGTTGTTTAAAGGTTATATTTGAAAAAATATTATAGTTAAATTAATTATGGAATGGATCTGTATTATGTGATTCCAAAATGCTACTGTAGGAGCAGGAATTGCATTCTATTTTCATTTTAGCTACTTAACATTTCATTAGGATAAATGACTGTTCAAAGTGAAGGTCTTATTGCTACTCAATCATTTTGAGAATTAAAGGCATTTTCCATAAGTCTCAGGACCTTCTAATTTTATTGTTTTTGAAGAGAACTTTATCCAGACAATCTTTGTATGGTAGAATTTTCATTATTTTGCTTCCTTGACCTTCAGGGCTTTTGTCCCCATCATATGTTGTATGTTATAACATTACATAAATTTAAGATAACATAGATATATGTTATAAGAAATGTTAAGCTAGGGACCTCTCTTTTTCCTTTATCTCCCTGGTCTCCTTGTTTTTGTATGTGTATGTGTTTTATCTCATATATACTCTTAGGCAAAATATTTATCCAAAATTAAATAAATGAAGGTTTGGGAACTTGAAGGTCTACTGGTTTTCGATGTAACCTCAATGTATTATCAGCACCAGATATGAAAGTCATATATGAAAGATCCTCTCTTTTAACCATATAGATTAAAACTAATTCATAAAAACTATAATAGTGTAAATGATGAAATAAAAGTAATGCCAGAAGCTTGTTTGATGACTTCTGTTTCAAACAATTTTTTTTCTTTTTTTTTTTTTTTTGACAAGAAATATGTGATAAAATCAATACAGTCATTAACTTTTGTTTAAAATAATTAATTTTGAAACAAGTTTAACTCTGAAGCCAAGCCATGTAAAGATAGTTTTCCAACTTGTTTTGCATGTTATTTTGCATGTCGAAATATTTTGAAATATAAACTTATTTGAATGATAGCATTTATTATTGTGTTATATTATTATTTGAACAACATTTCTAATTACTCCCCCTCATTTATAATATATATATAATTACTTGAGTTCATTAATTAATGAAATCAGATAATAGACGATGGGGATATATATAGAGATCATATTGATAAAACTTTAAGATCTTAATTATTATTAGTGATATGACAGAACATTATAAACACAGTACGTGTAAAATATAATTTTCTATTATCTTTGTTCTGTAATATTTGTGTAAACAATGCTTTTAAAGGTAAGAGTTTAAGAATGTCTTGGGAAATGTTGATCATCTCCTCTTTTCTCCCTATCAATCTATAGCAAACTTTTACCCCCATTGCCTTGTCTAATGTAATAAATATTTCAGAATTGAATTTTAAAGGTGTGTGAAATAAATGAGAAATGGTCACAAACCCCCACAGTTCTCACATTTATTTTAAATGCAGAGCTCTTTCAAGACTTTTACCTCATTTTTAGTGCTCTGTTAACACAATACATTACCATACAATTAAAGTGTTAAAATAAATAAATCATAATTAATGACATATTACATTGCACATAGTTAAAAGCAAGCATCAAAATTAACTTTCTAAAAACACCATTATAGTCATCAAAATTTTTTATAATTTAAAAAAAAACAATTATCAATAAAAAAAGTCAACTTTATATTTTAAAATAATTTAATTTTTTTTTTTAATTCATCAACCTGTGACCATTTCTCTTTTTCTCACCCATCTTTGATTGAGAATCTCCACCAGCCAGCAATATATCTATATAGAAGCACACTTATATTTTAGACCTACTTAGTTATTTTTTAGTTAAGTTTTTTAATAGGCTAATATTAATGAAG
This sequence comes from Oncopeltus fasciatus, assembly GCA_000696205.2. Classification (NCBI taxonomy): domain Eukaryota; kingdom Metazoa; phylum Arthropoda; class Insecta; order Hemiptera; family Lygaeidae; genus Oncopeltus; species Oncopeltus fasciatus. The sequence goes on along the minus strand of KZ807194.1, from coordinate 338,979 downwards.
GTATTAAGATTTTAAGTTTTGTTCTTCCTTAAACCTCAAAAAAAAGTGAATAGCTTTTAGTTGTAAATTTTATGGTTAAAATTAATTATAATTATTAAATGAACCCAATTTTTTCAGCTATAAATTGAATCAATTTACTTTTGTTTTAGTTTTTCTCTTAGTCTTATTGATACTTTGGACACTTTAGTTGTTCTTGGAGATTTGGCTGAATTTGAGCATGCGGTTAAATTAGTTATCCGGGATGTCTCTTTTGACTCAGATGTTACTGTATCTGTATTTGAGACCAACATCAGAGTTCTTGGGTAAGTGATATATAAAGTCATTTCTTTGGAATAGGAAGTAGTTTGAACCAATTGGAATACTTAATGATTATTTAATAAATTTACTATGTTCTTTTAGTACTGTTCAGAAAATATTGTGGAACAGTTACAGGTTTTAATAGTGTGTATTAATAATGTACTCTTTTATTTACATAAACTAACTACTTTTTAATGTAATTTTTTCACTTTGTTGACTAATTTTAAAGCCAAAATCACCAGAGCAAGCTGCTTTTCATGAAATGGGTTCAAGATTAGATAGACTGCTTAAAGCTCTCCTGCCCTGCATATTTTTATGTTCCTACTGTTAGAGCCAGTTTCTATTTATTGTCCCCATTTACTACTATAGACCCTTCTATTTAAAAATATTATAGCAATGTTATAAATGGTAAAAATGGTATAAGATTTTAAATTTTCATATAACAAAAAGGCCAGTATAGTATTCTCCAGCTGGTTATGACAGGCCACTTGACTGAAAAATATTAGAGAATGAACTGGGTATATCAAATATTCTCTGTTACAATCAATAACTTTCTTCCAGCATAATGGAAAATCCCAAATTCCTTCTTTAAAAAACACCAGATTTTTACTGATGAAAAACTTGTTCAATGCAGATAGTAGCTTGTCTGTTATTGAAGCAGTCATGGTCTGTATGGCTGGCTGCTTTGTAGTCTACGAAAAGCTAAATTACTTTCTATAATTTCTTTTTTCAGAAAATATTTATTGTATAATATGTATTTTTAATTAATTTTGTTGTTATAAGAAAATCTCATAGTTATGCTCATGTTTATTTTTCATGTGAATCCTGCTTAATTGTAGTTACACAGAGTGGTTCTCAGAATTTTCTAGTATTATTTTGTTATTGGTTGGAAGGCTGTCTTATGCTCTAGTATCATATTCTTAATATATCTTTCTCTCCGAAATTCTTTTAAGTATACAGAAAACCTACTCACAGTGATAGATATTTTCATGCTGACACACATCATCACCATAAACTCCTAACTGGACAGAGCAGAGATATTTTTGGAACCAACTAAATTGCCAATGCAAAAGAGACATCAGGAGGCCATATTGGTGAAGAAGATTTCAATGCATTTAAGAAATTTCAGAGGAAGAGAACACTTAAACAAAATCGAAAGGAACTAGTCACAGAGGAATTCAGAGACCACACTACCTTTCCATATGTTGAAGGAACCATAGAAAGAATAGTCTTGATCCTCAAGAAACACAAGATCAGAACAACATATACAACTGACAAATAAAAAATGACCGATGTTCTTCCAAACCCTAAGGATAAGCTGGGACTCGGGATCCCAAGATATATCAAATTCAGGGCTCATGCAGGAAATCATATATTGGATAAACTGGAAGAATGATATGCACGAAGCTCATGGAACAAATTTCTGACATAAAGCATAGACGAACGGGAAAGTCAGCATTAGCAGAACATTTCATAGATTCTACTCATACAACAGATACTAAAATCCTAGCTAAAAAATTATTAAAACTACCGAACAATTAGGGAGGCCATTGAAATAATAAAAAATTCAAATACCGTTAATAGGGAAGAAGGATACACTTTAAGAAACCAGCATTATCAGTCAGTTAATAAAAAGCCCCTTGGACCTGTAGCCTGCTCTCATCTACTTTCAGCATGAAGAAGTGATCATATGATGTGTGAAAGCTCAGTAAAAATTAATTTTTGGGCATGATCAAGCTCAGAAGTAATTATGAACATTTCTGGAGATTGCGGAAGCAAAGTGAACATGTTGTATTATGTTTTATGAATGTATGATATTTGTGTTATATATTGTGTGGTTATACTATTATTTTTCTTTGCATGCCATATCAAGTCACCTTGACATTGACAACTAACATGGCAAAGCACTCTTTCTTAAGCCAGTCTGAACAGTTGTTATACTTTCCTTATCCCGGTCCATTCTCTAGTATTTTCAGTCAAGTGGCAAACATAACCAGCTGGAGAATACTATACTGGCCTCCTCATTATATGTGACCTATATATGCTATTTTTCTTTGTTTTATTTTATCTAGTTAATGTTCAGGCCCATCTGTTGTCCAAGGATTTCTATGGCATTTATGATTTTTTTACAGTCCAACCAAGTCATCTCGCAGAACAACTGTATCACCCACATACCTTATTGTATTTATAAGTTTGCCATTAATTTTCACACCACAATCCAGGTTGTGCAGAGCTTGCTTGAAGTTTTCTGAATACATATTAAAAACAGTGGGGGAGAGTATGCATCCATGCCTGACTCTTAAAGTTTTACATTCCGCTGTTGAATTTCCATTAACGTTAACTGTGGCTGTTTGGTGCCAATACAAATTCCGGATGATTCGTATGTCCCTACCATCAATCCCTCTGCCCTTCAGCATCTCCAACAACTTATCATGTTGAACTCAATCAGACGCCTTCTCATAATCAATAAAGATGGCAAAAACATCCTTCCATTGATCACGAAATTTTTGCAAAAATACTTTTTATGCAAATTGTGCTACTTGAGTTCCTAACCCATTCCGAAATCCAAACTGTGTTTAGTCCTGATCTCTACATCCTAAATTTTTATTGGTTTAGTGAGTATTATATTTAGTTTAGAGTAATAAAACTCAAAATATTTGTTCATTGATAAAATAAATATTTTATTTAGTTTTATTACATAATAAAACTATATGAAGTGGGGGTTTAACTGTCTGTACCATAAACCTTAATTTTCTGTGAACAACACATTTATCTCTCTTAAAAAAACTGCAGCAAAGCTTGGTCTGTCATCAAGACCTGTCATCACTTACGATCCAGAATGCTGGACACTATTCAGGAAAATTAAACTGGTTTTACTGAGGTTTGAGCAATGCATTCTTTGGATCAGTATGTACAAACCAAGAGTGGAGGCTTAGGAGGAATGCAAAACTTCACAAGCTGTACCAAGAGGCTTACCTTGTCAGTTTCATGAAAATTAGCTGGCTCTGTTTGGCTGGAAAGATAGAATGACAGACAACTCGATTCCTAAAAAGCTTCTCAATGACCTGGTACATGAAAGGTCAGTAGATAATCTGCCTTGGGCTTAAACTGCCTCTACAGATGCTCAATATACCCTTTAATTATAATTTTAAATTAATTAATTTTTTTTAAGTTTATAATTTTAATTTTATGGTCTAGAAGCTATAATAAGTTGTTTTACTTAATAAAATTGTTATAATGCTTTTAAATGCTTAAGAATGATGTAAGTTTATTATAGAGGGTAATCGAACAAATAGGAGTAGGAGCTACTTGAAATGTCAATTGAGAGTACAAAAATTATTTTACAGCATTGGGCATAATATTTAGTTTAGAACTCAACTCAGATTTATTTACTGATAAAATAAATATTTAAGAAGTTTTTTAGTAAAATAGGTATTTAGGAGTTACCTGAATGGAATATTTTAATTTTAGGGTTTATTAGCCATAATCATTATCTTATATAAGCAGATTATCACATTATCTCCACCACAACAAACTTTTACATCAAAACCAATTTGGTTTTACTAAACAATGTGGAACCTCAAAAGCACTTAACACTTTAATGTCTATTGCGGAAGAAGCCCTTAAGAAGAAAGAGCACATAGCTCTCATATCACTTGATATTCAAGGGGCATTCGACATTGCTTGGTGGCCTTCCATCTTAAATATATTAAAAGAGAAACACTGTCCCAGTAATATCTTTTAAATTGATTAAAGACTATCTAAGAAATGGTAAAGCATGTGTCATATCTGGGTCTATTGATATGACGAGGAACCAAACACTTGGCACGCCCCAGGGCACGAGTTACTCTCTGCTATTATGGAATCTTATCGTCGATTCACTTCTTCAAAAATTATTACGTAACAGTACTAGCTTTTGCTGATGACATACTTATTATAATTAAATCCAAATTTTACCAACATATACAAACTCTTATAGGAACAATGACAAAAATAACAAATTCTTGGGCAAAAACTCACAAACTTACTTTCAACACACAAAAATCCCACTACATGATAATATCAAGACAACGACAAACCCCTGAACTTACCGTCACTATACAGAACAAAACTTTACAAAAGGTATATTTTATGAAATATTTAAGGGATAACAATAGGCTCAAAACTAAAATGGAACAAACACATTGACACACTACAAAACAAACTTATCAGAATTATAAACTCTTTATCCACAGCAGCTAGAGCCACTTGGGAACCTGAAGACAGAAGCCCTCGAAATTTTGTACAAGTGTGCCATTTTACCTAAATAGGTAAAAAATAAATATTTTTTCTCAATTTATATTTATAGTTATTTAATGCTTTAATTTTTTTTATGTAACATGTACATTGTATACAATTATTATGTATGGCATGTGAAGTAAATAAATACCCTTATGGCAGGGTTACTGTCATAAGGAAAAAAAAAAGCCATAATCATTTGTTTCTTAATTGAGATAAATTGTGGTATGTCCCTTGTAGAAAGAAAGTCTTTCACAAAACCGGTAAGAAAAAGTCAGTCACACAATAGCTAATTGAACTCGTCAGTATTGATGTATTAGTATTTGAACCTTTTATGTTATGTACTCCCGCACACTTATAAAAAACATCTTTTACCAAGAAACGAATCTGTGTTCAGTGTCATAGCTCTAAACTAAATATTATGCCCATAGCAATAAAACAATTTATTTTACTCTCACTTGATATTTAAAGTAACTTCCCTCCCTAACAATTGGTTTGATTTAGCTGAATAACTAAGCAGTATTTTATAATTTTTTTCTTACATGATTATTTTCCAATAATTTAAACAAACTGATATTCTTACTTTTAGGGGACTCCTTTCTGCTCATATTTTAGCTGATTACGTCAAGGAGAAAATAGGTGTAATGCAGTGGTACAGGGGAGAATTATTGGAAATGGCTAAGGATATTGGATACAGATTACTTCCTGCTTTTAATACTACAACTGGAATCCCTCAGGCGCGGGTATTGTGGGATTCTCTTACTAATTATATATATTTTATTAACCCTTTCAACCTGAATTTTTTTTTTTTTTATTTTTTTTTTTTTTTAATTTTTATATTTTATGTGTACATTTGTGTACGCCAGGTCTGAGAGGGTTAAGAATAAATTAAGTTTGTCCATATCAACATTTAATTTAATGCTTTCATTTACAGTATACAATTTTTCCTCACTGAAATACAAATGAGCTTAATTAAAACTTTTCAGCATAGAGAAGTGACATCTGCATCATATTGTTTTTTTGTTTTTTTCATATTCTCATATTTATGTTAATAACATGGCAAATAGAATGGCTAAGTTCAAATGGAGAGTTTTAGACCATAGAGATTATTAGTAGAGAAAAGAGCATTTTCAACTTTCTTTTTTTTACATACATATTATGTAAATTTAAGAGTTATAAGGAAAACAGAGCTAAGTACTAATCAAAGCATTTTGTTGCAAACTCTGAAATAGTGTAGTCAAGTAAGAACACAAAGGATCATAATGATAATAATTAGCAGTTACAATCCGATCCTTTTCTGCTCGTTCATAACACTGTACTCTTAGTTAGAGGAGATACACCATTCAAGACGATATGTAACTATCAACTGTTGCCTGGTTGAAAAGTGATTACCAAGAGACTGGAGCTTATCAAAGTTGATTTCTCACATGTAAAGGTACTAGTCAGTTTTCTTCCTTTAACTTATAATATAGTCTTCACAAAGGTTATCATGATTAGAATTTGTCATGGATTATATTCTTATCGGTCAAAGTGAGAGACCAAGCTGGTTTTTGTCAAAATAATGCCACCAATATCCGCATATTAGTATTAAACAAAGAATTTATAGGAGTATATGAATACTCCTCTAAATTCTTTGTTTAATACTAATATGCGGATATTGGTGATGAATGAATGATCATTCCCTCTCAAAATGAACAAAATCTTTCAAGTCAGAAGAACTTTTGGAGCTAAATTTAAAACTGTCGCAAACAACAGTGTTGCCTGCTCAGAACTATGGTTCAGAGATATGGAGAGTGAAGCTATGAAACACTATATGCTGAATATATCCTGGAGGGACAGGAAGACAAATTTATTTTTATGGTTAACCAGAAAACAAGATCATGTATATTATGGAGACAGTAATAACATGGAACTGGTCATGGGCAGGGCATATTGTCAGGATTCCTGGGTATACTCAAAGGGAAAATGCTGGTCATCGACCTATTGGAATCCAAACTGTGTGGCTGTGACACTTAGCCTTGGGTTGCTCATAGAAGGGCGAATAGAGAAGTATGGGACAATCTATGTGAATGCTGGTTGCCTGGGTTATGAGTACTCCCACAAGTCAGTGTAAAAATGACTGAATGAATGAATTTACAATTCTTATACAATAATATAAGAATTGTAAATATTTGAATTAAATAGTTAGTATTTGTTACATTAGTTATTTACTTATTAATAGTTGAATTTATTGCATACATTTATGTAAAATTCAAATTATTTTTTTCAAAGGATCAATAGCTTATATCAAATGGATATAACCTTAATTAATGCCATAATTTAATTTTTTTTTAAATTCTTATTACATTCTTCAGACTCACGTTAACTTGAAATAACTGAAGTTAGTTATTTATTAATTTCAGATAAATTTGAAACATGGTGTGAAAACTCCGAAACTTTGGAATTCACGGGAAACTTGTACTGCTTGTGCTGGAACAATGGTTCTTGAAATGGCAGCTCTTTCAAGGTTGACAGGCGACCCAGTTTTTGAGGTATATTAAAAATAATGGCTTTTTGTGTTTTTATTTATTTTTTATTTTTTACTATTGAAAAGTTTTGAGTTAACTTTAATAAGCACATAATTTTAACAATGTTATTTTTTTTTACTAACTAAGTATTTTTTTTAAATTCAGCTATATTTTATTCATTGAGTCGGTGCTAGTCAGCCATTGTGTGAACAGCTTCGTTGTGTGCTCGTCATTACTAAGTATTTTGACAGTGTCTTAGTGAACAACTATTTATTAAACTTGGTACAGGCCAAGTTTAAGGGACAGTGCTCAACTTCACGCAGTTTAGTGAAGAACCATGGATAAACAATCAATTAATACGTGAGTAACCATGATATAAATTAGTGTTCTAGACAGTGAACAGTGCAATTGTTATCAGTGGAGGGGGAACGACACGTTCTGTCCAACTGCTAGCCCTAACTGAGAGTAGTACGGGAGAAAGTGTCCTGACGTCAGACAGCCTCCGTGGCTGGGTCTGATAAAAGGCCGTCTCTGCCTGAGAGCCCCGGCTTGGCCCGTTCGGGCGCGAGTTCGATCCCAGCCGCCTCAAACTTTTTTTTTTTTCTCCCTCTCTCTCTCTCTCTACTTTATTCACATGCACGGTAGTTTCTACCATCAAATAATTGTATCAAACAAAGGCCGTAATAAGAGGACTCGCTCAGCTGGAGGGAAGCCCTCACCCTTGAATTCACCACCAACCAGACATCAGCGACCTGCTGCTAGCCAGAGTCATCAGGGCTCGTCCACCAGCACACTGTCATCCCCGACAGGTGATATCATAAATATTTTGGCGACAAATCTCGCTGGCCTCAACGACACAACAATGACCAACAATGCCCCGGCCTTCACAGAGTCGCCGTTTTTCACGGCTAATCCATTTAGCGCTCTCCCCACCGAGGAAAACAGTATGGAAACAACGACCGCCCCTAAAATTCCCAAGCCCCCACCAATATTCGTCAAGAATATTAAAAATTTCCACTTAATGTGCACACAACTTGACCAAATAGTTGGCAGGCAAAATTATAAATGCATTAGCAGACAGTCTGATACCAAAATAAATCCTAACACTCCTGACTCCTACCGCGCCATAATAAAATACCTTAAAGACACAAAAGCCGAGTACCACTCGTACCAGCTCCAAGAAGATCGTGTACTTCGAGTAGTAATTCGATATCTTCACCACACAACTCCCACTGAGACAATAACAGAAGAACTCTTAGAGCGCGGGTTCAAACCGAAAAATGTCCTAAATGTCCTTGGCACCCGGCGGGGAACCGAGGGAACTTATAAAGTGCCACTCCCGCTATTTTTTGTAGATCTGGAGAGAACATCAAATGTCAACACCATCTATGACCTCACAGACTTATACCATACAAAAGTAGTGGTAGAAAAGCCTCACCCTCGCCGTGACATAATACAATGCCACAGATGCCAACAGTATGGTCACTCAAAGAGTAATTGTAACCATCTCCCTCGCTGTGTCAAATGCGGGGAAAATCATGAGAGCCGAGACTGTCAGAAGACCAGGGACACTCCAGCCACCTGTGCTCTCTGCTCCAAGAGTCACCCAGCTAGCTATAAAGGCTGCGATGCATACCAGCAGCTGAGAAAACGAACGCTGCGTGAGCCTTCAGCCCAACGACAGCGAGTTCCCTCGGCTCAACGCCAACGAGTTCCCTCGGCCCAACGCCAGCGGGACCCTTCGGCTCAACGGCAGCGAGGACCCTCCGCCCACTCTCAGAGGGAGCCGTCTAATCAACGCCAGCGAGGACGTCCGACCCAGCCCCAGCGAGGACCGCCAGTCCAGCACCAGCCCTGCACAAGTGCTCCTGTAAGGTACGTTCAGGAGAATCTCTCTTACTCCTGTGCCGCCAGACAGGTCCAGCTGCAGAGACAACCCCCTCAGCAGCAGCCAGCACCCCATGAACGTCACGCGGCCGATTCCCATACCTCTCCACCTCCTACTTCCTCCGACATGTACTCTGTCATGGAAACCTTTTTTGCCAGAACCCAATCCATGATGGAGTCCATGTTAAATCCCCTCATTAGTCTCATCACAGCCCTAATCGCCCGCTTTCCAGTTCCTCAACCATGAATTCCCAAACCAGCAAATTCCTCACAGTTCTCCTATGGAATGCCAACGGAGTACATACACACAAAGACGAATTGACGTTACTTCTCAATAATAGAAATGTTGACGTCGCACTTATATCAGAAACACGACTTACGTCACGAAAATACATTAATATACCAGGGTACAGAACTTATAGGACCGACCACCCAGACGGGAAAGCCCATGGAGGGACAGCCATTCTGATTCGCAGCTCCCTCTCCCATCATTTGATTCCTTCTGATCCTTCAGACTATCTCCAATCCACCACAGTGTCACTCTCAACATTCACCTTTCCCATCACTCTTGCGGCAGTGTACTGTCCCCCAAATAAACCTATAACTTCTGCTCAGTTCAGTCAATTTTTTGACTCACTGGGCTCCCATTTCCTCGCTGGCGGCGACTACAATGCGAAACATCTACAATGGGGTTCCAGGACGACTAACTCCCGTGGTCGTACCCTGAACGCTTCCCTTTCCTCCAGGCTTCTCACAACCCTCTCTCCTAATACCCCCACTTACTGGCCTGCAGATGGCAATCGAGTACCAGATCTCATTGACTTTTTTGTCTGCAAAAGCCTACATCCACTCCAATCCTTTACCAGCACACTCAACGACCTTTCTTCTGATCACAGTCCCGTACTCCTGACCATGTCACTACAACCCATCCCAAAACCGACTCCTCCGTCACTGGTTAATGGCCAAGTTGATTGGGATAGGTTCAAATCCCACCTTGAAGGCGCTATAGACCTCAGAATTTCCTTAAAATCCCCGCAAGACCTTGACGATGCTGTACAATCCTTCACCTCTGCTATTCAACAGTCGTGCTGGATAGCATCCAAACCTACCTCCAAAAAACCTCTAAATCCCAATTCTTTAAACAACAAACCTCTTCCCATCCATATACAGACTCTTATACTATCTAAAAGACGAGCCAGAACCACATGGCAGAGAACACGACACCCAATCGACCACCAAGCATATAACAAACTGAGCCGTTTAGTGACACGGGAACTCAGATCCTATCACAACAAGGAATTCAACAATCATCTCTCCTCACTCACAACGGAAAACAAATCCCTCTGGACTGCCACCAGAAAAATCCTCAAATACCACTCCCCCACCTCTCCTCTCCGCCGCGATGATGGCACCTGGGCAGCGTCCGATGCAGACATAGCCGAGGTCTTCGGCCGTCATCTTCAGCAAACCTTCACTCCTCACCCTGACCCAGAAAACCATTCTAAGAGCACAGAGGTAGAAGAATTCCTTGATTCCCCTCTTCCTCTGTCTCCACCTCTTAAAGCCGTCACCCCCTCTGAGGTCAAATATATCCTTTCCCGCTTGCCTAAACGCAAGTCTCCCGGGCACGACCTTATTACAGCCCAAATTCTAAATCACTTTCCTAATAAAGCAGTAACTTTCCTCACCTACCTCTACAACACCATCCTCCGAACCACACACTTTCCTCTCCTGTGGAAGTTATCCACCGTAATCCTATTTCCAAAGCCTGGCAAACCCCCAAGTAATCCTTCTTCCTATCGCCCAATAAGCTTGCTTCCCCTCTTTTCAAAGGCCTTTGAGAAGATTCTTCTTAAAAGGCTGATACCAATCTTAGACGATCACCATATACTTCCAAAACACCAGTTTGGTTTCCGAACCAAACACTCCACGGTCCAACAGGTGTTTCGTGTTGTAGATTGCATTTCCTCCTCTTTCGAGAATAAGCAGTACTGCATTGGTGCCTTCCTCGATGTGTCGCAAGCATTTGACAGGGTCTGGCATAGCGGACTGTTGTTCAAATTAAAATCCATCCTCCCAAGCACCCTTTACCTTATCCTTCGCTCCTACCTAACCGATCGATTCTTCAGGGTCCGACAAGGATTAGATTACTCCGAATATTACCAAGTGGAGGCGGGAGTTCCACAAGGTAGTGTGCTCGGGCCCATCCTTTACATCCTGTATACTGCCGATATACCCTCCCATCCTAACACACTTCTTGCAACCTTTGCTGATGACCAAGCAATCCTTTCTTCCGATGTTGACGCACATACTGCCAGGAGAAATCTCCAACGACATCTTATGGACATACAGCGATGGTGCCAGCTCTGGCGCATTAAGGTTAACGAAAGCAAATGCTGTCATGTTACGTTCACACTAAGGAAGAAGCAGCCTGGCAGAATTTACTTTAACGATATTCCTATCCCTACTTCCGACTGCGTCAGATATCTAGGCTTTCATCTTGACTCCCGACTAACATGGAACACACACACAAAAATCAAAAGACAGGAACTAAATAGGAGATTTGGACAACTTTACAAGCTGCTAAACCGCAAGTCAACTTTAACTGTGACTAACAAACTAACTCTTTACAAGACACTGTTGAGACCTATTTGGACTTATGGAGTCGAACTGTGGGGAACTGCTAAACCATCCAACATCCAAAGAATACAGTCCTTCCAATCCAAAACCCTAAGAATCATAGTTGATGCACCCTATTACGTAACCAACTCCTTACTCCACAATGACCTTGAAATCCCGTTTGTAAAAGAAGTTATCACAACCCGTTTTAATAAATTCCACTCTGCCCTTTCCATGCATCCCAATCCTCTAGCCCAAACTCTATCTAGTAGTACCCATCCTAATAACCCACCACGCCGCCTGAATAGGAAATGGCCGCGTGACCTCATCATTGCCAACACTTCCCAATAAGAATTGAAAACAAACAATTGTAAATATTGTAAATAGTGCTTTAGGAGTACTGCCATTGGGCAGCTTCTCCACCAAGCGAAATACATGATAGATTAATTTTTTTTTTTTTTTTACTTATTATTTATTTATTTTTATTTTTTTTTCTTTATTATTATTATTTTATTTATTTATTTATTTATTGTTTATTTAATCATTATTATCATTATTATTATTATTTTATTACTATATGTGTATGTTGTACATTATTATTATTATTTATTGTAAACTATGAGAGCACATTGCAAGATGCACGCTGTGCAGTATGTAATTACTAAAATAAATAAAAAGATATTATTATTATTTTATTCATTAGAAATACTTTTTTTTGCTGTCCTTAGTAATTGCATTTATATGAAAATAATTTAATTTCCCAGGTGAAAGTATCCTTTTGAAAGTAAAATTAAACTAAATAACCAAGTGATTAAAGAGAAATCTTGAATTATAAATACCTTATAATTTAATTGACTAGCTATTATTATTTATAGTTCAATTATTTGCATCTTAGAAAATATGCCCTTTGCCTCTATCGTCACTTGTACATTCTCTAGGATATTGTCACAATTAAGTAATCACTAAAAAAAAAAGTAATAATAATAATAAAATAAAAAATTCACTTAAGAAAATAGTGTTTTTTTATTAACATTTTGACTGATCCCAACTACCTCTTTAGTCTTTTATAGGATATTGTAACCTAGTGTAGAATAAAAGCTGCAAATACTGTATAACAGTTTTTGTAGCATAAAATTGATTAGTATTAAATGATTTTAGCTGGGGTTCGGTCAAGGTAGATCCAAAACAAAATACAAATTTAAAAAAATGATTTTTTTAAAAAGATTATCTGCCAACGTTTCGGCTTACATTGTAAGCCATCTTCAGGGCTTTAGAAGTACTGTGTCATGAGAATACAATAATAATTGACAATAATATAATAGAGAATTACAATAACGTAATGTGATATCAAAAGTATGAATGTAGAAAGCTATGTAAGAGAATTTAAAAAGATTTAAAAAAACAATTTGAAAAACTTGCAGACAACAACTTATTGAAAAATAATTGAATAACATTAAAACAGTAATTTGCCACACCTACCTATCATGAAGACGAGAGAGGACGTACTGTCCCTAAGTTCACATTTCCATGACTAAGGGAAAGTATAAATTTTCCAGATACACACCGTGTGAGGTAGAAAGGTGGGGGGAAGGGTATTATTGGGAATATGTAACTTTGGAACTGGGAAAAATGTTTGACAGGTTTATTGAGAAGGAGGGCTGATGGTTTTTAGAATGTTGAAAATGTTAGAATAAGTTGAGGAAATTTTTTCTATATCCGTTCTGTCGTTAACTGGATAGTGTTGTAAGTTAATGTGAATGGTTTCAGACAAAAGGCGTTTGTGTTCATAGGGTTCAGTGGAAAGAATGCTTATGCTCTCAAAGTCAAATGTGTGTTCTTCATGAAAAACATGTTTGGTGAGGGCTGTTTTTATTAGTTTATTCTTTTTGTGATTTTTATGGTTATTGATTGTACGGGAAATAGGGTTTTTTGTATGTCCAATCTAAGAACCAAGGCAATGCGGTGTGGAACAGGGAATTTTGTAGTCGACATTAGTTCTGTTAGGAAGTGGGATGGGGTCTTTAAGGATGGTGTAAATAGATTTTAATTTGTTGTTGGTGGAAAAAGAAAGCTTAAGGTTAGGGAAAGTTTTTCTGAGAGATTTCTTAATATTTTCAGAAAGTTTTGGAATATAAGGAAGAGAATGGAAAACGAGGTCGTTATTTTGGGGAAGGGGGATTGTTGGAGAAGTGGAACTAAAAAATTATTTTACAAGTTTATTAATGTTGTGTTTAGGAAAACCATTAGACTGGAGGATGTCAGTAACACGTTTTATATTTTTTCTGTGGAAAATCTTGTCAGAAATAACGACCTCGTTTTTCATTCTCTTCCTTATATTTTTCAAATTGTTTTTTAAAATCTTTTTAAATTCTCTTACATAGCTTTCTACATTCATATTTTTGATATCACATTACATTATTGTAATTCTCTATTATATTATTGTATTCTCATGACATTGTATTTCTACAGCCCTGAAGATGGTTTACAATGTAAGCCCAAACATTGGCAGATAATCTTTTAAAAAATACATTTTTTTAAATTTGTATTTTGTTTTGGATCTACTTTGACTGAACACCAACTAAAATAATCTAATCATAATATCTATGGTTAAAGAAACTCTCCTTTGAAAATTAATTAGTTTCTAAAAGTTTAAAATTTTGACAAACTTTTTTATTAAATTGATTTTCATTACAACAAATATATCAAATTGATGTTTTACAATATATTCTTATAATTTATGTATTGAAAATTGTAACAATTATTTCATTAATGACAAGAAAAATTAATAATTATCCATTAGATTATTAAATCCTAGCATTTCTTGTTTTCTTAATAAATTTAAAGTATTTAAGGTATTTAGCCCATCTGAGCATTCATTACTATTTTGGGGCAATTCAGTACATGCACTTCTATACCCCACAGAAGTAGGACCTAAATGCCTTAGGGACACAAAATTTTTCATTTGCCTATTTTATATCTAAAATTTGCTTAAACTGAGTAGACTATAAACAATATTCCAGGCTATTTGATATATTTATAGGAAAAAGCTGATAAAGGAATGGACAGTTTATGGGCACTAAGACATCGTGGGAGTGGTCTAATGGGTGCTGTACTTGATGTTGAAAGTGGCAGATGGGTTAGACGAGAATCAGGAGTTGGTGCAGGGATTGATTCCTACTATGAATATTGCTTCAAGGCATATATATTACTGGGCAATCCAAAGTATCTTACAAGATTTAACAAGGTAATTTTATTTTCTTAAATATTTATTTTAATATAGTAAAAACAAAATATCAAATTACTATGATATTTATACAATCTAAATAGAAGAATATTATTCATTTCATTAAATTTTAAATTGTGTAATAATACTATTGATTTTATTATTATTATTCTTGTCACAGGTCTTATAAAAAAACCAAGGTCTACCTATTTCAAAATGATTTATAGTGATATCGGTCCTCAAGTCCTTTCATTCCAAATAACTTAAGGTGTTCTTTATGGAGCTTTATAAGAGGCGCTCAAATTTCTCACCCAAAGTAATGAACACAGAAAATAAATTGGAATTCATTGAGAGGTTTGGGAGAGTTGTCAAATTAAGTGACATTTGACAAAGATGACTGCTTGTAACCCATTAAGAAATAAAATAAATATTAGTAGGAGGCAAACTGCATCACGAAATACTTTTTAATCTTGAGATTTAAATGCACCATCAACAAGATGAGAATATTATTTCACTGATGCTATTGGGCAAATCATTGCAGATTTCATCGATGGCATCCCTCACATTGAGAACAAGGAATCTCTCCTATTCCAAAGCACTTTCATATCTGGACCAAGTTCTTGCTCATCCTTCTCTAATCTTGTTCATGAAGCTAGGACTCTTGTCCCACCAGGTGACCTTAGGCACATAATCCTGTCAGCAAAATTTATAGAGAAATCAGAAGGGCAAAAATTAATCCTCTG
>KZ807194.1:309380-322414 GCA_000696205.2 Oncopeltus fasciatus | reverse complement strand
TATTTAAAACATTGAACTGTCTTTGTATTTTTAAAATTAAATCTTTTAATTTGTATTTAAAAGTGATACACTAAATTTCATTAAGAAAAAGAATTATTTGTGTCTTCTAGGCCTACTGTATGCATTAGAAGGCTTCTATTTTGGTAAGAAAAGCGAGAAATAGTTTATCTCATTTATATCTATTTCCTGCTGCCTTAATGTTTGACTGTATCAGGAGACAGCATATCTGCTGTCAATATGATGATACAATTGAAAGAAGTATAATATCCTATAACTTCATTACATATATGTGTTTATATGCATCACTGGTCTCCTCCTGAACAGCTGGACCTCTTTTGATATAAATTTTATGTGCTTCAGTGGTTCTCTACTTGGTTAAGATTTACAATAGTATGTGATTGACTTTAAAGTTAAGCTAATAAATTAAGCTTTATTTGATAAATGTTTAGAAGCTGTGATTGACAGGTTCTAGACATTTATTTTTTACCTAATTCATACCTATTAGGAAATAAACCATTGTAATCAACCTGAAATACTGAATCATAAAACCACTCTAAATTTAGTGTTTTACATTTGACACATTGAATCCAAAAATTAAAGAAAAAAAATGTTTGCCTGTCATTAGCAAAATTCTTGGAGAATTTGACAAAATATGGTATTTAGGTTATCACCTAAATCATTTATATGAGCTCGATCTTCTCTCTTGATACTCTTATTCTTCATGTTTTCATACTTTTCAATCCTTTCAACTTAACATTGTTGGTTGTTCATAACATTATATAGATAAGCTCTTCTATTATAGGTTAATTAATTTTTCGCTCAGTGATCAACTGTCTTCATTGACTGCTTTGTTACATTTTAAGGATTCAATTACTACCCCTATTTATTTCTTCCAATGCACATTGATTAATGGCTTTAGGTGCACTTATCTGAACCAACATCACTGCTAATAATTTATATTATATCTTTTTGAACTGTATTGTATTGGATACTAATTGGTAATGCTGTTCTCCTTTCTGCTTACTGAGACAGGGTACTACCTGCCAGGACCTGCTCAAACAGCCTTATTAACAAAGTGTTAGTGCTATTCTGCTTTTATTTTCATTCCTGAAAAAGCCGTCTTATGTGTGAAAGCTTGACTATAATTACCTTTTCTACATGATCAAATCTGTAAGAAGTATTTATGAATATTTCTGGAGATCGTGAAAGCATAGGTGAACTAAGTGTTACTCTTCTATATCTCCTCCTTTATTCTGCTCTGACAGGCTGTGGATCAAGGATTGGAGTGCTGTACCTCTGCCTTTCAAATACAGTCATTAAGGGCTAGGAGAATCTTTCAAAAATTTTTCAAATATTTTATTATTTCATAGATTTTTTTTATATGTGTACAACATTAATTTTAAAAATTTAAACATTAATTTAAAAAATTTGACTGAACCCCAACAAAAAAGAAAACATCTAATAATATCTACGGTCAAAAAACTCTTCATTTGAATTAATTTTTATCTTTTTTTAATATTATTTTTATACTCCCATTTTATTTTCAAAAGAAAAACATCATACAAGAAAAGAAAACTAAACAAATACACTGATCCTGTCCTTCTTGTGCAAAGTATATTAGGCCTTTATTGTGATTTGATTCTTCATTTGCACAAAATAAGAATTTTGTCATATTTCTTGCTTACTTAAAATCTATTTCTATTCCATTAATTCACATCTGCAATTACAGCATTATTCTGCCGTTATGAAATATGTAAGCCAAGGTCCTATGCTTTTGGATGTCCACATGCATCGCCCCCACACTAATGCACGGAATTTCATGGATGCATTGCTCGCATTTTGGCCAGGACTACAGGTAATTTTTTTTAATGATTAATTTATCATTAGTGCTAAATTTTCCCTATAATTCATTTAATAATTGCTTAAAATTTTTTCATTGAAGGTGTTAAATGGAGACCTTAAACCAGCTGTTGAAACTCATGAAATGCTCTACCAAGTAATGCAAAGACATACATTTATTCCTGAGGCATTTACCACTGATTTCCAGGTATTATTTCACCAGTTTTATTATGCTTTATTAAATATTCTTTTAAATCTATTAATTTAAAAAATCAAAAGGGTTATTATAACTACCAATGAATATAGAACTATCATACCTTCTGTAATCAGTCTTCATTGGTTTCTGCAAACCATGTTTCTGTTGGCGAGCGCTTTCCGAAATGATCCATCCTCGTGGCAGAATACACATGTTCACTGTCACTGTCTGTATTCAACTGCGTTTGTATTCTGTGGGTTTGTCAGGTGTGTCAGGTATAAGCGTCGTTTAGCTATAACGGTCACTTTGTCGGTGATAAGGTCTGTCAAACGAGAGAGTTATAAGGGTCGGTGTCCATTATTTCAGGTATTAGTTGTAGCAGGGACAACAAAAAGAACACCTTAACAAATGAGATTATAACTAATCACTGCTACAACTAATACCTGAAATAATGGACACCGACCCTTATACTCTCGCGTTTGACAGACCTTATCGCCAACAAAGCGATGGTTATAGCTTATACCTGACGCACCTGACCAACACACAGAATATAAACGCAGTTGAATACAGACAGTGGCAGTAAACACATGTATTCAGCCATGAGGATGGATCATTTCCGAAAGCGCTCGCCAACAGATGGTTTGCAGAAACCAATGAAGACGAATTACAGAAGTTATGACTGTATTAATTTTAATTTCAAATAGCAAAACATTTTAAAATCATTGTTCAATCAAAAGCACTTGAACTATCGTCATATTCTTTTAAATTAAATTGTTTACATTTTATGAGTGAGCTATCAGAAGCAGCTATTGTGTTATAATGTTAAAATAAGTTAATATAAAAATTGCTCAATTGGAATTTAAAACATTTTTGTTCATTACCTATTTTTTGTCTTTTAATAATAAACTGAAATAAATAAGTTGAAATTTAGTAAAATTGAAAAGTGATACCCCTTAAAAATTGACATTTTATTTTTATTAGTCTGGAAAATCTAAGTATTTTCCTGATCTGATAGTATATTACTAGTAAAGAACTTGTACTGAAAGTATAGTATGAAGCAGTAAAAAATTTTTTGGGTATTTTTTGTAAAGATCCTAAAGAAAAATTTTTTTGGTTAGTGAACTTGGTCTATGACTTTGCAAAATTCTTGCATAACTTAAAAGGAATGTTTAAAATCTATACTTGGAGCATTGAAGTAGCTGTGGGGATCCATTTGGGTGTCTCTATCCCAGCATAGTAGGGCGTAATAATCCTTGAGTTGATCGCCCCTAAACCCGATCCTACCTACCTACCTATCTTGTGCAAGCTTATGTAGAAAATTAATAGTTGGCCCAGAGTCATGAGTGTTTAGAGTAGGGTAAATAACCCTAAATAAAATTTGATAAATAAGCCAAGATAGCCCTTCTCGCCACAACCTTAAGTGGTTGGGAAGGGTTAAAAAAAGTACGTAAAAAACATGAGTTCCATGCCAAAAATGTATTTCTGTGCATATATGTATTTTATTTCTTTCATCTGAATATACTTCAAAGTGTGTGTATATATGTATTGCTGTAAATTTATTTTAAATATATACATATTTAGTTTTTATCACCTTCAATATATACCCCTCCTCTACTATCCTTACAGAGCTCCATGCAAATTTTGCATTGTTCGAAACAGTGCTTGAAGTCTTGTTCGGTGAGTTCCTGCATGACATGACCTGTGCTGCTTTTTCTTTCACAGCTTCAACAGGCTGAAATCTTGTTCCTTTTAATGCAGATTTGACCTTGGGGAACAGATAAAAGTCCCATGGTACCAGGTCAGGTGAATAAGGTGGATGGTCTTAAACTGGAATGTTGTATTTGAGCTAGAATCATCTTGACAGACAATGCACTAAGATTTGTCTTGATGGAGAATACATGACTTGTTTTTCCACAATTCAGGTCGTTTTTTCTTAACTCTTTGGGGGAGTTGAACAAGCACCTCACAGTAGTAATGTTGATAAATAGTTTGACCTTTAGGAACCCAGAGAAGGTACACAACCAAATGAATGTCAAAGAAAACGATCATCATCGCTTTGAATTTAAATTTCCTCATTAGAGCTTTTTTAGCTTTCAGTGGGTTGGACCCATTCAGTGCATGTATTGATGTTTTGTTTTGGGATCGTGAAAAACCAATATTTGTCCCATGTTATGACTCTTTCCAAGAAGTTAAGTTTATTTGTAATGGCATCTCGTGTCAGTACACCATTTTTTAAGTGCTTCTTTTTGTTCGATTTTGAGAATTTTAGGCACCACTTTTGCACACACTTTTTCCATGTTCAAATAGTTATGTAAAATTTGCCTTACATATTCTTTTCTTTTCAATTCCAACCCTGGAATCCTGACAGTCGGATCGAACCAGATGACTGACCTTGATATTTTCATCGGTTTTGGACGTGGAAGGGTGACCCAGGTGGTCATCATCTCCAACGTCATCTTGGAAACGCTTGAACTACTCAAAAATTTGGGCATGTGATAAACATTCATCGCCATAAACTCTTTTTAATAAAAAATAAGTTTTAGTAGGGATTTTACCTAATTTCAAGTGAAATTTTACAATTTGTTGCTCTACTATTACACTTATCATTTTTTCGGTAAAACAAAACAATTACTTCTTGTATAAACAAAGGTTAAGGCCAGACTGATTTCTAGACAAACACAGGAGGAGCTGCAATCGAAAGAGAATGCAATTGAATGCTTTATGCTGCACACAGCTGTTGGTCGTTCGGAATTGGCACATACGTAGTTCTTCTGTAGCAGCATCAGTCTCATTATTTAATAGCCACACCTCACATTTAATCCAGTTTTTTAATTAAGGTTCGTATCTATTTGGTCCTAATGATTTGACAGAATAATCAGGGTGTAAATTAAGGGTTTGAAAATCATTAATACTTATGCTTTCAATAATCAATCCTATATAAGTGGATTTAATAAACAGATTATTCTACAACTTTGTCTTCAAATTTTATGTTGTTGTATATACATTGTTGTCTCAATTAATTATTTGTTAGTCAGGCTCTCACGTATTACAAATCTTAGTTTTGGAAAGCATATTTGTATAATATGTTTATATCTGAAAACATTATTGTTTCCAGATTCATGTTTTAATGTTTATATTAAAGTAAAGTAAAACTAATGGATTATATGCTATAAACTTCTCTTGGCTAATTTCTCAAGGTTTTTATATATTTCTATTATGTCTACCCAAAATAAATACTATTTTTTGATTAAATTTATTCTTATTTATTTATTTTAATTGTGTATTGAAGTTATATCATTTTATCCCCATATTTAATTTTCTTATCGTGAGTAATTAATTTAGGTTCATTGGGGAGAATATCCATTGAGACCTGAATTTTTGGAGTCCACTTATTTCCTCTACCGAGCAACTGGTGACCATCATTACCTACGAGTTGGAGAGAAAATCTTAAGGGAGCTTCAAACACATTGTAAAGTTCCTTGTGGTTATGCAGCATTATCTGATGTCAGATCCGGACGCCACGATGACAGGTATTTTTCATATATATTACATCAAATATATTCCTTGAACACTAATTGTTTATAATCATAGCTTTCCTCAGCTGTTAAAATTATAAATTCCATTACTAATTTAATATGGTTGGAGGTTCGTTGGCCATCGAGTATTATGCTGGGAAATTAGTCAGGGTTTCAGCCAGGATCAGAAAAATAAAATTCTCCTTAATTCTTGGGTAATTATTTTATTGCTGGTGTTTCGACTTAACTTGTAAGTCATCATCATCAAGGCTGAAATACTATACACTTATAGAATTATAGATTAGAATGAACCGACAGAGATGAGATATGTTATATGATAGAAAAATATTTACAGAATAAACTAAACAATACAAATATGAAAAGATATAAGTTATAAATGTCAATGTTATATATAAAAACTTTATGTGTACCAATAGTGATACCTGGAGAGATCTCCGAGGGAGGTTTATGGTCCCATCTCAGAGTCCAGAACTAAACTGAGAGACAAGCAGTGAAAAGGGGTGGGAAGGGGTTTGTTGGCATATTTCAAAGGTAGGTAACAGTGGTCGGGTTAATGTTTTCAAAGGAAAGTTGGAAAGGCAGACTCCGGGGATTATTTATCTCAATTTTCTGTTGAATTATTTGGAAAATATTACAATAAGCTGAGGCTGGTCTTTGTCCTGCCTATCATTAATAGAGGTAGGATTGGGATTTATTTGCACTCATGCCTTTCCAACTTTCCTTTGTAATATTGTCTATTGTATTTCAGCCCTGATGTTGACTTACGAGTTAAGTCAAATGTTGGCAATAATAAAATAATTACCCAACAATTTTGGAGTATTTTATTTTTCTGATCCTGGCAGAAATCCTGATTAATTTCTCCAGCTTAAAAATTTAACAATATAAATAATAAAATCCATTATTAGTTAGTGTGAGATAGTAGCGGTGTAGCTAGTGATCATTACACACCTGTATATAGCGCTCCGTCTTTCCAACTATAATATACGAGTTGTAGCGGTGTAGCCAGTGATCAGTACACACCTGTATATAGCGCTCCGTCTTTCCAACTATAATATACGAGTTGTGGGTAGAACTGAAATCTCAAACTCTACATACATTTGCAGTGAAGTGTCAGTGACATGTGAGAGCAGATTCAGCTCGAATCTTCACGAGGATCACATTTAAACATTGAGTAAAGCTAACTACTTTTGTAGCTGTTATCCTTAGCACTGGGGACAACAGGGGAAGACCTGTAAAGCGAACATTCACTCCTCATCCAGATCCCGATAACTTATCCAATAATGTGGAGGTTGAGGAGTCACTGGATATACCATTACCAATGTCCTTTGCGATTCAGGCAGTGACACCTTCTGAGATCAAGTACATTATAAACCATCTGGCTATGACCTTACCACCAGGCCAGAAAGTTATTTTAAAATTAATAATACCTTTAATAACTTCCTTAAATATTATTCCTAATCATCAGTTCGAATTCCGATCCCATCATTCTACTGTCCAGTTGGTGTTTCGCATTGCAGACTTTATTTCCTCTTCCCTCAAGCGAAAAGAATTTTGTCCTGATGCATTCTTAGATGTCACTGAAGCATTTGACCGAGTATGGCATACTGGACTATTATATAAGCTGAAATCCATATTTTCAAGTACCATCTACCTAATCCTCAAATCTTATCTTTCTTACCGTTTCTTTAAGGTCCGGCAAGGATCAGATTACTCTGAACACTACCCTGTGAAAGCGGGTGTTCCACAGGGCAATGTGCTTGGACCCATCCTTTTTATCCTTTATACTGCTGACATCCCTACTCATCCTAATACTCTTTTAGCCCTCTTTGCAGATGACAAAGCGATCCTCTCCTCCCTCGCTGATACCGCTTCTAACAATTTATGAAACCACCTTGATGCTATTCAGCAGTAAATGGAGAATTAAAATAAATGAGTCCAAATGCATTCAAGTAAATTTTCAGCTAAGTAAAGATTCTCTTAATAATTTTACATACAATAAAATCCCTATTCCTCTCTCCGATTCAGTCCGTTGCCTTAGGTTCCACCTTGACTCTCGACTAAACTGGAGTTAAATTAAGAGACAAAAACTCCAACCAAATTTTATGAGTGCCTTATTTTATTATTTTTCATCAAATATTTGATTTTTAGTATTTTTCTTTTCTATTCTTTGTTGTGGGCTTTATGAGTGTAATAAATTTGTCAACATACAGCCATTGAAGTAATTTTTTTTTTAAGTACTCATTTTAACAACCACTTAGAAGTCATAGAGAGAGGGGCTGTATACAGCTAGCCACCCTGCTCTTAACATTCTTGCCACTGGGAATGCTTTTCCTTCTTGATAAAAGTTGATCTGGGTGGGACTGTGAAATCCTAATGGAACCTCTCATTTAACCCAGCTCCAAAGCCAATACTTTCAATTTTTTACTTTAAACTTGTGTGATGTGATGAAAAGTCTAACTTACTTTATTTTATGTATATAGTAATTAGCTAAGCTCGTTTGTCATATATTTGCCATTTATACTTTAGATTAAGTAAAGAAATTCCGAGATTAAGATACTTTGAGATTTCAGTGAATTCTTTTCTTTTAGATTCTGAAAGCATTTTCATACTTTATTAATGTATTCTGCTTTTACATATGTATACTTTGGCAACACTCTGTAGACAATAATCTTGATTCACTTTACTTTACTTGGTATTCTATATTTAATTAAATGCATTTAATAACTTTATATATTCAATATTAATTTCAATTTAATTTTTTAGGATGGACTCATTTGTGCTAGCTGAAACATTTAAATATTTGTATCTACTTTTTACTGATCCAAGTGACCTTATCTTCAATTTAGATGACTTTCTTTTTACTACCGAAGCCCACCTTCTACCTCTGAGTCTTTCACGAATTCATGTCAGCAGTAACACTTCCTACTCTGTTAGTACTTTACTCATTATTATTTTACTGTATTTAATTTCAGTTTGCAATAATCATATTTTATAACAAGGGAAATATTAATAAATATAATTATAATAAGTGTTATTTATTTTTCTTTAAAGTGATTAATATATTATAGTTAGTTGTACTTGTGCTTTTCATTTGGTATTCTTCTGAGTAATATGTGACTTATTTTGTTTGAGGTAACCCATTACAATACCACCTCACCTTCCATGGAGATTCCTCCATACATCATTAAAGTCCAGATAAATATCATAAGGTGAAATATTGTGATAATAAATAAAATAATACCAATTAATCCTTAGATGATTTTAGTTGGGGTTCGGTCAAGGTAGATACAAAAAAACACAAATTTAAAAAATGTATTTTTTAATAAAGGATTATCTGCCAACGTTTCAGCTTACATTGTAAGCCATCTTCAGGGCTATCATGAAGATGAGAGAGGACTTCCTGTCCCTAATAATAATCCTTTATTAAAAAAATACATTTTTTAAATTTGTGTTTTTTGGATCTACCTTGAACGAACCCCAACTAAAATCATCTAAGAATAATATCTACAGTCAAAAAAACTCTCCTTTTTAATACCAATTAATTTCATTGGCATATCTATTTTGTACCTTGAGAGAAACCCCCGAAACATTTTTGTAAGCCATTAGTTATTCTTAATTTAGTTAATCTTTAGTTTGTAAATCTCAATGTAGTTTAAAATTATTAGCAACTGAAGTCTCAGAATTATCTTCATTTGTTTTTCATCATACTTTTTTTGTAAATCAGCATTGTTTGTAAATGCTAAACTGAATCATTCTGGTTTCAAAGTGAGTATTATATAACTTTCTGTATATCTCTTTCAATTATTCCTTATAAAAAACAACTTTAAAGATGAATGAATTAACAACTTTAATAAAGTCTTTATTAATGAATTCATTCCCTAGATTTTGTAAGAATGTCGTATAAAATTTGGTTAATTTAACAAAAATCGTATTTATAGGGTTATTGCACTATTGTGTAGGATTGAAAATCAATATTTTAAACTCATTATTTTATCACATTTAGTCTCTATGAGGTCTGCAGGAGTGTATTTATTAATTAAAACAAATGCTGGTAAGAACCAGCAACATGAACAAAATAAAAGAATATTAACTTTACTGATTTTTTGTTGTTTTTTTTTTTCAGGAGAGTTTTGAGAATGAAGAAGGCCCTCAACAGTGCCCTTCTTCACTAAAGCTTTTTCCTGAAGCATTAAGAAAGCCTCTCAGAAATTTTGTATCTGATACTTGCCCCGATTCAGGAAAACAGCCTGTTAGAAGAAGGCTATTGGCTGTAGATTTTCAGGTTGGCATTGTAATATTGATATGAAGATAATTTTAAACAATAGTTCTTTTTTTTCTTCTCACATCACTAGACTTCATTTATTCACAATTTCATCCTTTTTTCATAGCACTTGATTTATTAATTTTGTTTTTTCCTTTCTCTTGTCTCATATGGGGTGTTGAATGTAGAATTACTGCCTCTGACCATTTTGCCCAATGGTTCTGCCTTATCTTCCCTTGCATGCTATTAAACCAATTCTCCAGTTCATCAGCATACATTAGCCATGATTTCCTTTGAGCTTGTTTCCTTTACAGTCTTGCTTCAAGTTACCATTTGGCTTATGGTTCTTTCTCATTCTATTAATATCATTTCCACTGTCTTTGCTCTTTTATATTTTGAAGGGCTCAAACTGTGAACTTTGATCTCCTTTCATTCTTTAT
The DNA here is from genome assembly GCA_000696205.2 of Oncopeltus fasciatus. NCBI lineage: Eukaryota > Metazoa > Arthropoda > Insecta > Hemiptera > Lygaeidae > Oncopeltus > Oncopeltus fasciatus. The sequence continues at coordinate 312,142 of KZ807194.1, read as the reverse complement.
CTTCTTTTTCCCAATTCACTTTGAAAATTTTTATTCTTCAACAGTGATTATTGACATGAGAATCAAAATATGTTTAACCATCAAATCTGTAAGAAAGAACTGAAAGGAAGGCCCTTTATAGCCAATAAATAGGCTATATTTTGGCTCAATTATTTTTTTTAAAATTTATTTATTTATTTTTTTTGCTTTCAATGCTACTACCTTTAGTGATGGAGGTGAGGGGGGGATATTTAGATGCATTAACTCTTATTCTAAATGCTCATGTCACTGAGCAGGCTTGTTTCTCGATAAAAGTCTCCACAAAGCAGAACTCAAATCCTTAGTGCCTGATTTGGGAAACCCAAAGAGATCCCTTAGTAAGTAGCTGGTGCACGCCTTCTTACTTTTTTTCTACATAATCTTGTACTTTTAGTATAAGGCCATATGTTCCATTTGTCACTGAATGAAACATTTTAGTCTAGTAAGTATAATCATCATTTGCTTCTTGGTAACTCCTAGAATGTATATGTTCATTGATCTTTCTTCTCTAAAGTTTCTAATTAAAATCATTATAATCCTTCATAATTATTATAAATCTTTGACTTTTAACTTGGCTTCACTATTTCAGAGTGTGCAACACAATACTTTGATTAGTAACTAGCTTTTCTCCTCCTTATTACTCTCAAGTTTATAAAATATTTATTTAGGTCTTGTTCTGTGACAAAATGTTCTTTCTGGCAGTCTAGGCTGATTCATCTATAAAATTGAATTATGAATAGTTTTATAGTAGTATATATTACTATATATTATATAGTACCTATGTGAATGTTTATTTTCTACTTAAAACAGAATTAATTGAATGTTGTTCTAATTGTTTGCCCTTACTTCCTACCCTCCCCCCCCCCTGAAAAAAAAGAAAGATTTACAATCATATTGTTCTGGGTTTTTTTCATTGTTGTCTGAAAATCTTCATAAATTGTTCCTATCTAGTGGCAGTATCTTCATTAGGAACTTATACTTGTATCTGTAATACTTTTAACCTGGGTGTCTTTAGATTGACAACGAGGATGAAATTGTTTATTATTGAAGATTAATCAATCTCCCTGAGCATGCCTTAGCTCTTTCACTTTTTTTATTCTGGTTTTTCTTGGATATAGCAAGAAGATGGATATAGTAATAATTGCTACAAGTTTCTGTGCTAAACTCAAACATTTTCACCCTCAGTATGCCTTCTTTTGCTTTTTCAATCTGTTTGTACCTAAGAAGATTAGACTAAAACTATTTGAGAGCTTTAAATTTCTTCCACTAGTTCCTTGTCCTTACCCATAAAAAACTGCACTTTCTTTATAACACATTGTCTTTTCCAACCCTTGACTGATACTTATTGACTGTTTGAATCTTCTTAAAATAATCCTTTACGTATAAATAAAAGATGATCAGCTAGTTTTGCTTGTATAGATTTAGATATATATTTTTTTAAATTTTCTAGCAAGTTTCATTTTAATCATGTATTACATGATTATTTTCATTTTCATCTTTTCTGGCTGTGATGATATTAGATTTGCATGTTAAGACTGATATTCTAGTGGAAGGAAAAATTTTATTTGAAAAAATTACTAATTATAATTTATTGGTATCATATATATATATATATATATATATGCGTCTTTGTGTGNATATATATATATTAAGAGTTGCAGTATCATTTTTCCTCCTTACAACATTATTCTTTTCAGGGTTTCTGTATTTTTATTTTAAATTGGAATTCATTTGTTTTAAATGAGCATCAATTCTGAAAATTTTAATGCTAATGATAATGATTAAGCAACGGCATTAAAATGAAGCACATTGTTCTTTTTCATTCTTCATAATCATGTCTCTTTGTTGTTTGAATTAATTAAAAAGGTTAACCAAATTATTTGATTTATTGGGGCATAGATAATTTTATCAGAAACTTTATCAAAAAGGAACAGCTCAGATTGGCTCTAGCATAATCAATGAAACATCAGGGTATATTTTTCTCAGTTTACCACCACTACTGATTTTAAAATTTAGTGCAAAATTATATACTAACTGAATCTTTAAATTTGTTACTATATTTTATATATTTCCTTTAGTAAGAAGTTTTGTTGTAAATGAGAATAAAAGTTAAGTGAGAATGAAGAAGGCCCTCAACAGTGCCCTTCTNATAAATAATTTTCTTTAAGCTATATTCAAATATTACTTGTTTTAATAAATATGAGACCATAATATTATTTTACTATTCCATCATTATGTTTTTTTTCTTCAATGCATTCCTAAATTAAAATTTTTCCATTAGTTATTATATCAATTTTTTCCATTACCTGGTGAAATTAATTTTTAATGAATTATGTTAATGTCGAGTTATATTCTGTCCCTTTTCTAGCTATGTGTTACTAATTTTAGTTTTTGTGCAAAATAGTTTAGAAGAGATTTGTAATGGAATCTAGGTTTCGCTTCTTAATCAATTTAATGAAATATCTATTAATTTTTTTTTTCATTCTTTTATTTATTTATGTAAGATTCCATTGTATTTTTAATGTAACATACTTTAACAGTTCTGTATTAATTAAAATGTATATTTAAATGAATTAACATGTCTTATAAGTATTTTTCCTCTTACATTTCTGATTCATTTTTATTCCATCTTCATAATAGTTTTATTTTACCTTCCTCATCTTCCTTTATTAAGCTCTATATCCCTGCTCTATCATGATAGGGCTCAAATCTATAATTTTCATCTCAAAATTAAAAGATTTTTC
>KZ807194.1:258674-294134 GCA_000696205.2 Oncopeltus fasciatus | reverse complement strand
TTTTTTTTTTTTTTTTTTTTTTTTTTTTTTTTTTTTTTTTTTTTTTTTTTTTTATTGAGGGTGTTTAGAGTGAAATAGATCTTTATTCCAGCCTATAAGTTTATTACAGGGCATAGATTAGTTTTGTCGAATATAATAAGCATTGAAACTGCCAAGAATAAATAATCTCATATTAAAAATTAGTGAATTATTACTGCTAACCTGAAAGCCCAGCTTCCCCTAAGTATTGTGACCCCATTTTAACCAAAAAGGGTTGTTTGGCAGGAGTGCATTAACTATGCAAATATTCCATATTTAATTAAAGATGCCCATCAATGAGAGTAAATGACTAATTTGATCTTAGGAAGCTGTAGAGGACAATGAGGATGAAAGGTTAGATTGCTAAGAATGGCTCCTGACTTCTGGAAGAGTGCTCTTAACATTCATAGTTTTATTTTCAGACACTTTCTTGTATTTGTGTGTTTTTTAAGTAATTAATTTTTATAAAACAAAAACATTTTTAACCTTTAATGTTATATCAATTTTTTTTTATAACAAACAATAATTAAGATCTTGATTTATATCAGCCATAATTAAATTCATTCAATGCATTTATATTACATGATAAATTGGGTTTCTGCATTTTAAAATGTGTCCACTGAACCCTGAGTTACATTCTTAAGTATTTTCTTTGTTGTGCATATTTTGTAAGAATTGCTTGAAATATAAACATTGTAAAATTAAATTTGACACCTTTTATAACTTATGATTTTTTTTTTTTTTTTTGTAATAAGACAATTTTTCAATTTGGTCTCTATAAATTCCACTTTCCTCCCAATTCAATTCAAGCATTAATGAACCATCTAATGTTATGCAACAATAATATGCTGTCTAATAGTTCTTAGCAGCAGTTACATCGATCTTAATCGTCTTTGAAAATAATGATTTTGCAATGTATAATGTCTTTTGAGATATCATATTAAAATAATTTTAATTTTAATGCAGGCTAAAATACAAATCTCATATTTCAATATTTGTTTCAGTAATAGGAGGCTCAATTAATCACTTTTTAAAGTATTATGATATTCAACGTTATTTGAAATTTATTCATTTTTATTTCTTATTCATTTATATATTCCATAAGAATACTCCATACGTAATTGTATATTTTATATACCAGGTTATACTTTTCCTTTTTTTAAATAGTATTATTCATTTTTTAATCATAAACTATTCAAATTTATCATAATTCATTTTATAAAGATATCTTAAAAGTTGTATCATACAAGTATTAAGTTGATTCAAGTTTTTTTTTTTTTTTTTTGTATGTTATCTGTCATAAAATTAATAAAGTAAGGAAATGGTTCAATTTTCCTAGTAAAAAGAGGTATTTATTTATAATAGTTTATTTTCTGTAGTTTTTCTATTGGAGAACTACTTATGAAAAAATTTGGTGCCTTCAAATCTTAATATTTTCAACTTCAATATCAAAAATCTTTAAAAATAAATCTGTAATAAATTTGTATAAGTCATAAACAACAATTTGTCACAGTATCCAGTTTAAAGCTATTCTCAAATATTATTTATTTTCAATAATATCAATGGAAATTCATAATGTATTTCAGTTCTGACTTCAGTTGAATAGATTCTAAATTTATAGTTAAGCTAAATAAATAAATACGAATCTGAGGTCTATTAACAGCTGAACCTTATATTCAAGGCATTGTTTTCTGCAGCACATCAGCTAGTGTGAGTGAATCTATGATAAGGAGTAGTTACAATGTATTTCTCTACTATAAAATAATTTTTTTTAAAAACTTTTTTTTTTCTTTGAGTCATATAATTCCTACCTAAGTATTAGGTCTGTTATCTCTTTCAATTTGACTTGCATTGTATAAAAGTATTTATTTTGGCAGTGTAATGAAGTTTATCTGCATTTAAGTGTATCTTCTAAGACTCGATGATTTACTTTTAGAAATCAAAAAATTTGAACTACTTTTACTTATTTCAATACTTGAATACCATAAAAAAAGGTGCAAAAACTATTTGACTTTGCTTAGAAATATTTAGAAAGTCTTTCAAGACTCTTTTGAGCTAGCTAACTTTACATTGCACTAGATGATTTTGGTTGTCTGTTTTTCTTTAAAAAATTTATAGCTTGCCTTATAGAAATTAAATTTTAGATTTTCTCTTTGATAATTAATAAACTCTTCAATAGATAACTAAAGTGGGATCTTATACTTTTTAAAATATAGAAATTTTAGTGCCAGAACTTCTTTCATATAAACTATAATTTGCTATGCAATATGCAGTTATGTACCATGAATTTGAACAGGAAGCTGAAAGTTTTCATAATATTGGTGCATAGTTGACTATATATGTAGATAACTTTTAAAGTAGGTGCAATTCTGTTTTTAGTGGATAAGAGATGTAAAATGTTGTTTGATTTAACCTGAGAACATAACATTTTTGGAGTAAATACAAACAGCAAGTTAGTTTGATAAAAATTTATTACTTTTTCCTTTAAAAAATAAATAAACTGTCAATAACAATTAACAAGTGAGTATTGAATAATGTTATCAGTTACTTTTCATATTCCATATTTATTAAATTCAAATAAGTGTTGTTTTTTTTTTTGTTTAATCAACAGTCTGGTAATCCAGAACACATGAGAATTATTGGTGAGATGGGAATCAGCATAACACACCTTGATGATGGAAGAATACAGTTGTTACACACTTTTGCTGAGGTAAGATTTTATTTAGACTGATTTTGAAACATTACCCAGAAAAAACCTAGTGATCTTACCAGGTTTCCCTTTGTGTCAAAGAAGATAAGATTTATGGTTTTTCTTAACTTTATAAGGAGATATATTTTCAACTAGTCAACAATATATATTTCTTTCAAAAGAACAGAATGCTTTCCAAAAGTAACCGAAGGATGTTAACTTCTTTTTCTTGTATTTTTGAATCAAATTCTGAACCCAAACTCCAAAGAGACTCCAAATCATAAATTTCTCTTGCTTCACTTGGCATTATATGCAAAGCTATATTCCCTAGGTCCATAGCAATCCACTGAGCTGAATTCTCTCCTTCTATCTTGGGAATAAGATCACTATCATTCCGCTTTTTCTTGAATACACCTCTAATGTATTCTGCAAGACCACAAAAATATCTTGACCATTATCTTTCTTCAAAATTTCAACCAATTCTTCAACATCAAATACTCCTGTAATTCCTCTTTTAAAAGCAGTAAAAGAGAGTAAAAACAATAGGAACCTCTGTTGAGATATTATCTAGTAAAGCTCTACTCCTGTACAGCCGCTTTTCTTCACTAACATCTAATATAACTAACATCTAATATAACTGGTGAATCTTCATCTTGGAATATTTTATATTTAGAAGTCGAGTTATTTGATTTATTATTAGGAGTAGAGCTAGTTGAATCAGAGGAACACAATGCAAGAGAACAAAACTGTATTTCTTTGATATATTTATAGGCATATACAGTTTATTCTAACTTTGTAAATAGCATCTAAAATTAAATTATGGGGTCTTATAAATTTATTTCATGACACCCATAATTTTTATAATTTAAAGATGTCTTTAATGCACTTTTCATACATGAAATATTCTATTTAATGACATTGAAAACAATTATGAATATGACAACATTTTGTTCATACTTTAGTCCTAACATTTTTTTTTTTTTTTTGTTTAATTATTTAATGTGCACGGTTTTCTGTACAGTCATCTCATTCTAGTTAATCAGTCTTCAGGTTAGTTTTGTTTTCAACCATTTCCAACATTTGCAGTTCTTGAAAATTGACTTGCCTGTCAATATATGACTCTAATTTGTTGAAAATATAGTTACAAATGAATACAATATCTTTTTAGATAAATTAAAAAAAAAAAAAAAAAAAAACCAAACCTGTGCATTTGTTCATCATTTACATTTTTATTGGATTCAATGATGAATAACAAAAGTAAATCATTTTAGCAGTATTCTAAGTGGGGCATTCTTCATTATTGGGAATCTGTCATTTTTTTTATCAATCAATTATTATCAATAGTATATTGATTTTTTTTATTAAAATCTTATGAAGGATATCTTCTGAAAATATATTTTTTCTTGAAGGCCCGCAGTGTGGCAGATGCAAAAGAAGGACTACTGTTTATGCAAGAAATGTTGGAAGTTGCTAAATCTCAGGGGCCTGAAGCTCTTCCTCAGGCTGTGATTTTTAACTCTCAGGGTGTTATGCATACTCTTTCTGCAGGCCCAGCTCACTTTGGCAGGCAGTTAGTTGGTAATGCCAAGGTAAAATTTTGATTCATTCTTAATGCTTGAAACTGAACCCTTTTATACTCTTATTTGTCAGCTTTGTTGACTTTTATGTTATTGAAATCTAATGTATTAGATTTACTGAAGTTACAATTATTAAATATGTGATTCTTAAAGTACTATTTTTAAATTTATAAAAATTGTTGTCTGTCTAAACTAGTCTTAGTTGTGAAGGTATATTTTTGGGAATATAAATATAAATAGATAGATCTTTCTTTGGGCTTAGTCGATTGGCTTTAGTTATTAACAATATATTTAAATAATGATTTTCAAGTTTAAATTAATGAATTTCTTAGTAATCTTACAGCATTAGTTGAAATCGTTCAATTTGTTTCTCATAGTTTTTAAAGTACAATTTGAGTTAATATTGCTTCCCACTTATTTATTAAATAATACTAAATAAAAAACAAATTTGGAAAAGAAATGCTCTTTGCTCTGTTCAAATAAAATATTAATGTTTTTTTAAACATAAATTAGAAAATTTACAGAATCCCCTGATAAATCTTGTTACTAAAGCACTCTGCTGGCTTCATCACTAGATGATTTACCTACTGTTACTATTGAGTGAACCTCTCTATTTATTTCAAGATACTTGATTGACTCAACAATATTCAGAGAAACCAAACCCTATCTCCATTGATTCTAGAGATAAAATAATCTTTTCGTAAGTTTTTTTTAAGCTCACATTGAGTGATTTCTCTTTATTATCAGAGAGGAAGAGAAATCTTTTCAATATGGTTAGAAATTGTTCTTATAGACTTCCACTATCTCAGACAGGATGTACAAAACTTGGCAAAAAAAACTACTTTTTGTTATGGTCGTCTTATATAAGAATTTATTAATTAAAACAATTAATGTTAATCTATATTTATNAGTTCCAGAAAGCTTTTAACATTTCTGTCAACTGATAAAATGTATATTCATTAGAAATAAATTAAAATTTTTTTTATTTATTTAAATTCCTGTTCAAGCAATTTGGGTCATGAAGAAGAGCTCTATAGGTAGCCACTGTGTTCTGAATTCCCATAGCACTGCTCTGGCTTTTATTTATCTTTAAAAATTTTTCTTTTTATCATAGGTTTTCAACCTCAAACACATTGATACTTATTTAGAATTGAAACTTTCAGGAAATACAATTTTGATACCTTCCAAACCATCTTAAAATTTTAATTGTAAATAAAGTTAATTTATTCTTAAACTATTATAGGTTTTAATATTTATTGAAGCTTATATTTATCTGGATTAATTTATATTGTTGCTTTTTTGTAGCATATAAATTTCTTGTTAGGATATATTATAATAATTTTTAATTCTACCTCTAAATTTTAAGAGCAAATAAGATTAAAAGTGTTTTTGTTAATAACTTTAAATTTAATTTGTTGTTTATTATGGTTATTTAAGTAATATAAATAGAATATTGGTTTTATAAGGTATAGTATGTACTGAAGTCTGTTAATATTTTTTTTTTAATTGTTACGAATCTTGTATCAATTTTTTTTTACTGATAATTAGCTTGTATTCCAAAGAAAGAAAAAAAAATGATCATTTTGTATATTTCAACCATCTGCTAAGTAGAATTGTGATACTTATGTATCACTGGTAAATTGAATTTTTTGGTGTAAAAATACTGTTTTGTAAATAAATATTTTTTCTTTAAATTGCTTGTTGTTTATTGATTTAGTTCTTGATAAATATTTACTTAAAATTTCAGTGGGTTTTAATATTACCTATACGCAAAGGAAGACAAAATCTTCCTTCCTAGACTTTATCCACATTTCTTACTCCACAGTCTGACAAAGCCGACACACTCAGAAGTCTTTTTCAGTTTCCTTCTGCCCCACCACCAAATTATGAATATTTCTACAAATCTCAACCATTGAGTTCCCATTCTTTCTCTATTTCCATGAGGGAGGGGGATGGTTGGAATATTTGCCAGATCTAATCTCTAACTAATTTATCCCCTCCAACACAATTCATAAATTATTGAAGTTGACAATTCTCCTACTCTGACAACTTACAGGAAATCTCTATATCCTAAATCGCCAAATTCTCCCCACTACATTCCTGTATATTACTATCTTCTTTTCATCCATATTTTACCAAAAAATAAGTAAATTTCTTGAATCCAAAGCCCCTCTTCTAAGCCTCTGCCTCCACTCGAACAAGCTTAACCAGCTTTACTCCAAGCAAAAAACAAAACTGCTTTCAACTTTCAATTTGATCGATAAGGTGATTCCATGGTCATCATTTTCTCAAAGCTACTCAAGTAAGCAACGCTATCAGGTAAGCAATTACTAATAATAATAATAGCCTGCCAATTAAAGAAAGAATGAGGAAGATATCAATAAATGAAACAAATAATAAAATTACTTAGAAAAAAAATAGACTAAGATGGGAATTTAAATAATTTTGTACAGCAGTTTAGTTGAAGCTAGATAACTACTAAAATAAGATTTTTATGAAGAAGGAACCTAAATTTAAACTAAATATTATGCCCACTACCTCAAAAAAAAACATAGTTTACTCACACTAGATTGCAAGTAAACCCCACTTGCATTGATCTGATTTTGGTCAGTAAGGAACTTGGGCTTCTGTTTTTGAATTTGAAAGCTCCAGCCAAATTTCATTGAGAATTGACTGATCTCTGACCTCTAGGGCATTGACAGACACACACGCATATATATTATGAGTTTATACATAATAGAATCCCAATATTTGAGAAAAAAAATTCTCTACAGGTCATAATTTCTAACCATTTTAATTCACAACAAAATTATTCATTAATAAGAAAAATTGAACCATTAGGAGTGAGGAATAATGATAATCATTAGCAGTATTAAAATGGTTTTATGAAATTGCTTAAAAACATTTAATTCATCAAAGAAATCTAATTTTAACTAAATTAAAAGTCATATTAATTATTTAAGTTATTATTAGTCAAATAAACATTAAATCTATAGGAAAACTTGTATTCTCAATAGTCTGATTTTGCCACCAATGCATTGATTGTTCTCATGACAGATTTTTTTCAGAAATCTTTGTTTTCTCTGATCCTACCTACTAGACATAAAAAGTTATAGTCTCTAATCGATATGTGTGTGTGACAATGATCTACAGGCCACAGTTTTCAAATTTTCTTAAAGAAATTTGCCATGAAGCTTTTAAACCAAAAAAAAAAAAAGGCTAAGTTGACCAATAGTATTGGGGATTACCTGAAATATCAAGTGCGTGTAAAAAGCTTCTTTTGAAGATATATATTTATAATATAAATGTTTAATATTTTGCCTATGTCATTAGTCGACTATTAATAAAAAAAAGTTTAATTATTTTGAATATCAAAAAATATAAATAGCTGTTGTAATTTTTGTTCTAAATTCAATTTGATTTAAAATGATTCAGCTTGAATTATACAATCTGGTTTTCATCTTAACATATAACAAAAAATTTCTATATTTTACAAATATTCATTACATAAATATATTGTATCATCAAATAAGTATATATATGGAATAGCAAAAGCATTATTAAATGATGATGCAATTTTCTCTTAATTTTGGTGTGATTTGTTAATTTGTATTTCTATCATTAAAGCAGAAGTATCTCAATCACTCACATAAGCCTATTCAATTTTAGAAGAATTATACCAAGGAAGATTAATATTCCAAGAAAGAAAATTCTAGACCACTAATGAATGAAAGATGAATTTACCATCAACAAAAATTTCATTTTTCTCTTACCTAAATCATGTAGGTGTATGTTACTCTTATTTTGGACCATTAAACATAGATGAACGGGGAGAAGTGTTAAAAAACCATGGCTGATTAACAGTTTTTATGTGGTAGTATTATTAAATTCAAAATAGAACAAGACTTTTGCTGTTAAACATTCTTTTTGTAAATTGAAATTTATCATGAAATTTCTATGTTTTCATTTATATTAGATCATTTTAGTTTTTGAAAAACAATAACTCAAATTGTAGGCAAGAAGATTAATGCTAGCTGGAGCAATTGGAGGAATTGTTGTAGACAATTCTGGAGATTTAAGTAACACGTCACCTTTGTTTGCTATGTCTGGAGATGGAACAGATGATGTTAATATCCCTGTTGTCTTTCTGTTTGCTAATGATGCTGCAAAACTTCTGGCAGCTTTGACTAAAGATATTAAGTTGAAAGTCACACTAGCCTACAGAAAATCTCGAACAGGTATTATATGTAATTTTTAATTTTCTTTCAAAACGATATATATTAATTATTGTAAGAACATTATTAATTATTGTAAAGCCCATTTTTAAATAGAAGATTTTGAAAGGTTTTGTTTTTATGATAGCAATATACCAAAACATTGATTTGCCACTTATTGTGAAGCCATTTCAGTTTAAAATGAAACTGTACATTATAATCCCATAAATTATACTTAAAAAGAGGTGTATAAAAAAATGTATTATTTTTTAACCATTATTATATCTTTGATACAAAATAAAATTAATACTCAAAGTATAGTACATTGTAATTTATTGTCATTAGCCATCTGCTAGCCAATTGCTTAATCCCACACTGATACCTTGTGGTGACTGTCAAAGAACTCAAGGAATACTATGTCTACTTCTGCAAAATTATGTAATCTTTTCCCTTGAAAACATTAGGCCCTAGATTATAACAAGTAGAAATCTTATGGTGCATGGATGAGGAGTGGTTCGAAGATGAGGCCGGAGTTCGAACCAATGTGGTTCTTTTCTTTGGCTCGACAGGTAGTGCGAGTAGTAGCATTATATTGTTTGAATAAAACTTCTTTTCGGTTGAACAAAGCAGGTTGATGCTCAAACAACTTTGTACAATCTTTCCAGTTGTTTGCAGTAATGTTCAGAATTCATAGAGCATCCATCAGAAACAAATTCATAATGAATAACACCTTCAAAATGCAAAGCATGGATTTTGTTTTTAAATTGCCGCATTGCAGTAACCAGAAAAGTATTTTGACTGTGATCTAGTCATTTTATACAGGTTTTTGGATTTCATCTGTAAACCCACTTTCCATCACTAGTGATAATATTCTGGTATAATGTCATACTAGAAGAGTTTTTCAAGATATTTTCACAAATTTCTAACCTCTTAGCTGATTGCTGAGGAGTAAGTTTGTGAGTGACCAGTCTACTGCACTTTTTCACTTTTCCCATGGAAAGTAGATTGCGACTAACAACACACCCTGGCAAGTTTGCAAGTACTTGTGGAGAGATTCGTCTCTTCAGTTTCCTGCAGAAGCTCATCAATATCCATTAATGGTCGCCTGGAGCCCTTCTCCATCTTCATATCTCCCCTGTTAAATTTTTCAAACCAAAGCCGTGCCTTCTGCTGGTTAAGGACACCTTCCCCTTCATTTTAATAATTTCACTAGTTACTTCAGTGGCATGGAATTTTTTTCCCAGCAATTTCTTTAAACTGCTAGAATTTTGTATGTTACTGTCATGTTTTTTCTTTGAACCAAATAACTAAACTGATGTTTCTTTTTTTTAAGAAGTCTAATGGGAATTATTAGGCTTAGAGAATGTTCTAAAGGGATTATTAAGTAATATATTGGTAAGTATTAAATAGGATTAAAATATTTCCAATCTTGGTTTTTCACTTACGATCCTGAAACAAAACATCAATTCATACATTGGAAGGGTCCAACCTCACTGAAAGCTAAAAATAGCTCGAATGGAGCAAATCGAAATTCAAAGCAATGATGATTGTTTTTTTTCTACATTCATCGGTTTGTGTACCTTTACTGGGTTCCTGAAAGTCAAACTATTGATCAACATTACTACTGTAATGTGCTTGATCAAATCCAAGAAAGAGTAAGGAAAAACGACCCAAATTGTGGGAGTTTTTTGGAATTTGATAAAACGGTCATTTTTTTATGCACTCCTTAATATTAAAAGATATTGTTGAACAGCCAAGAAAAGTTTTTTTTTTGTTGTTTTTTTCAGAAAACATATTTTATAATAAATTGTGCTTTCTTTCTTGCTAGAATTGGATGTATCTCTCAAGTATAGATTAAATTTACCACTATTTAAATATAAACTATACTGCCTTTATTGACATTTTAAATATAGTTTATTTGTATTGAAATTTAATGTATGCTATAGTATTTTAATAAAAAGGCTTTTAAGTAATTACAAGGTGTGGCTATTAAATAATTAAACTGTTGCTATAAAAACTTTTCTTGGCATAAGTAGTTCTTCTGCAGCAGCATCAGTCTCGTTATTTAATAGCCACACCTCAAATATTCATAAGTGTTTTAATTTTATTGGATGAATAAGGAAACATTTCCTTCATATGATTTTTTATCCCTTATTAAAAACCGATTAACAAGGAATTCATTCCTTGCTAATTGACTTAGTATCTTCACTCTATAAAACTTTTGTTTCATTGTTTTATAAATCTTCCAGGTGTATTGTTTATGTTATAGGTGTTGTTCATTGTCCTAAACTTGTAAAATATACATTATTTTTAGCTACCCTAAGAAAATAATTTAATCTCTTTTTACATGTAATTCATTGATGTAATTCATCAAACCTCCCAATCGTTAATCTGTTATCTTACACTTTACTTCTACCCTCCATTTATTGGAATAAAAGACACATTAATTTCTACAAATATTAATTTTCTTGTGGTATTTAATCCCACATAAATTATAACAATTTTTAGTGCAAGGGAATAGAATAAAAAATCTAACCGTCCTCGGATGTTAGACTCTCAACACTAGTGCGGGGAATTTAATAACTTATCAGGCTTGTCCTGGTAGCGTAAAAGGTAACGCACTCTCCCGGAAAGCAGGAGATCCAGGTTCGAGTCCGGGCTGGGACAATTGGATTTTTTATTCTGTTCCCTTGCTCTATTATTAATTATTAAATTAATTAAGAAATCATTAATTTCTACATTTTTGTTTTCCCCAAATTTCTGATGAACTAATTCTGTTTGTATCACTTAATATGATAAAGGCACTTCATTAATATGACTGATAGAATTTTCTAAAGTTTTTGAAAATGGGATGTGGTTAGTAACCAGTTTACATACATCATTCTATCCTCCATTAATGAACTTTCCTGTTCATAAAGAAACTCTCATCAGATATACTGGTTTTTATATCAGGCCTAGACATTAATAAGTTTATAAAGTCAACAATTTTATGGTTCTAGACTGAATTTCTCTCTTTTGCTACTTTTAAGTTCATGGAAGCATCAAATTTGTTATCCAAATCTTTACCCAACTTCTGTTCAAATATTTTATTATTCTTCCAAGTTCAAAATTAATATTTTCTAGTTTGTCCTTATTATGTGTATAATTACTTATTTACTCATAGTTATGAATGTACATTTCATATTATACAATGATTTTAGATGGCCAAAGTAGAAAGGAAATAGATCCTAGCAATGAGAAAAAAGGTTCCGTCCAAAATTTTTCTTTCGATCCTCATATTACTGGAGAAGTAAGTATTTATAAATGTTAAATACACTTGGAATTATTTTACTGAATTCAATTTAATGACATTCTTTGCCTCAACTTCCTTTACAGTCGTATCTATTTTATTCATATTGTTTTTGTTTATGTAGGGTGAGATAATTGAAGTGAAAGGAGATGATGTTAAAATGTCAAAATTATCTTCCAAAGAAGATAAGCAAGATTCGATTAACCAAGATGATGATATTTCAGCTTTACCAGAAATGTTACAAAATGTTCTTAGTACATTATCAAAATCTTCCTCTTCATCTACTGAAAAGCCTTTACAAAACTAAATGCTTGTTATTCTTATTTTTATATTTATATGTATTTCTTTTTCTCATAAATCAGCTAATGTCATAAGAGATTGAGAAATGACCAAACCATTTTAAAAAATTAATTCTTCATCATTTAAATTATTACTTATTTAAATATTTTAAAAAATTGCATGTTCTTTTAAAAAAAACATATACTTAAAATAAATGTAAATTGACTTCTTAATCAATTAAAATACTTATCTGATCTCTTTGTGAAAAATGGTATTTATTTTTGCTTCAATAAACAAATGGGATTGCTTTTTCCCCTACTTTTCATACGACTGAAAATCATTCACATCAAATCACACAAATCATTTTGGTCATTTTTCCCTCTTTAAAAATAAATTAATAATGCTGTTGTTTTGGGTTCCATTAAGACAAAAGAAAATCAAAACATGGTATTTAAACATTTAAATGGGAAGGATGACATTGCTTGAAGTTTAAATTTTAAATTGAACTTCATTTCAAGAGGACTTGTTCTTTAGAAAATTAATTTTCATCTGAACCCCATTTTGGTACATTATATTGACCTGTTTATATTTACAACCTGTGAAAAAATGTTTATTTTAATTTCCTTCTAATATTTTGGTTTGTTTTTATTTTAGACATCATTGCAATAAAATTTTAATTTTATTAAGACCTTGTAAATTTTAAAATATAGTAAATTAATAACAGTTTTAATTTGTTAATGTCATGATTAGGTAATTCATTACTTAAAAATTGATCAATTATTTATTGTATTAATTTTATTTCTCATGCTATGAAATTGTTTTAATATGAGTTTAGAAGATTTAAAAGAATATGGATTATAATATTCAACTCTGGTTATATAATTTCATTTTTTTTTTTTTTAATGAAAAATAAAATATTTTGTTTAGCAATATATTCTTAATAATTTTAGCTGGGATCCTTCTCTCAAGAGAACCAAATTTATTTACATGAATTTTTTATTTATTTTTTTTTTTTTTCATTCTAGTGCACAAGGTAAATGGAGGTAAAAAGCATTTAGGATATATTAATTTCTATTGCAAGAAAATATATTTTGAAGTTTCTTATGAATAAGCATTATATGTCTATATATTAAATTTACCTCCATTAGTCAACTTGGTTGGCAGAATTAGGAGAGGGAAGCAGAGAACCCCTGGGACATAGATACTTATGTGTTTCTCATCATTCATTAAAAGCAAACAAATTTTAGACATATAGTTGGTTAGATTAAAATTTGTAAAAGAAAGGACTATTCTACTATAATGGAGAAGGGCACCCTAAATATGCCTTCAACATGGCAAAAGGTTTTGTCAGTCCATGTATACTTATTCTGTTCAATTTATTTTTGGCAATGTCTGGCAAGTTATTCCTCAGTCGATGACCCTCAGAGTTCCAGAAAGCTTTTAACATTTCTGTCAACTGATAAAATGTATATTCATTAGAAATAAATTAAAATTTTTTTTTGCTAATCGCTAATTATTTATTTTTTAGTTTATTATTTCAAAAGTAAACTATTGGAAGATTGTTGAACCCTAAAATTTCAAAATTAGAATCCTTCTTCAAAAAATGTTTTGTTTTACTTTTCAAGATTCAAAGAATCTGAAAATAAAATTTAACAAGTATGACAAGCAGGAACAGGGTATACTTAGTGAATTCCTTAGCATTGCTTTAAAAAATGCATATATTTTATTTTTCCAATCTTAATGATTTAATTTTCTGAATAACAAAGACATATGGATTATTTCATTTATGATTTTAATTATTGTTTAATGGGATTCATTGAGAATCGGCAATTGCAACAACCAAATCATTAAAATATTTTGAAACATGTTTTGGGTTACAAATATACCCTCGCTTCTGATCTACTAAATTAAATAACTTATCGTGGATATATTTTATTTAATCATTTTAATGTTAAGTGGTACTACAATTTGTTGTTATTTAATGGAAATTATGGTAGCATTAGTTTTAAAAATGTTTATAAATGTGTTTTAAAAAATAGCAGACCTTTAATTAAGGATATCTCTACTTTGGTTTTACATGTAATATGTATTTTCCCATTATATATAACCATAAGATAATGCAATCAGACAATGCTGAAAATTACTATAAAAATTCAAATATAAAAAGATCCAAATTCTAATTTTGATATTTTTTTAAAAAGCAAGTAGTACTCTTAAGACCTTAAAGAAATGTAACCATCAAGTTCGTTGTTTTAATGCAAGTTCCACGAACAAAAAAACATATCCATCCAAAGATGATATTCATTCATCTCACTACTTTAATTTAACATTGAGATGTTTTACAGTATGGACCCAATAAGGGTCTGGATATCCTTTGATGGGGCACACCTTATTTATATGATTAAAACAATAATTTAAAAATAACTGAAACCTAAACTTAGTAGTGGAGAATATTTTTTTTGGTGTTCGGTTAAGGTTGATCCAAGAAATACAATTTTAAAAAAATGTGTATTTTTTATTATCTGACAAAATTTCGACTTACATGGCTTAATGGTAAGCCATTTTTAGGACTATCATGAAAGTGAGAGGGGGTGTGTTGTCCCCTGGATCAAATGTTAATGGCCACTGCCGTCATGAACATTTGAACCAAGAATTAGTGTCTGAGTATTTTCTTCTCTCTTCTCTTTCTCTTTAGTGCCTTTCAGCGTGGAAGTGCTTTGATTATTTGATATTTCATAATTTGTTTAACTATTTTAAAAAAATATATATAATGATGAACTATTTTATTAAATTAAATTATTGTTTTGTGAGTNTATAATGCATTTAAACACCATTGAGCTAATATTCAATTTTCATTACTGATGGTAAATTTGAACAATTATGTTTTGGGAGTAAACATGAGCACAAATTAAGTGTTTATATTTCAATACAAACACATTTTCTAAAACTTACTATCATACGCATCTCTGATTCTTTTTGCAATCATGACTAGCGGTGTTACTAAGTGTCATATCATTACTTTTGATTAGGGTTTATGAGATATTCATCTAGACATCTTTTATATTTTAATATTATATATGCCTATTCCGGTAGAGAATTAAGGCTTGCAACTTAAGCAGCCTGCTTGATTCTGATACTGTCATATGACCCCTTTTCTTGAGTATTAGTTTGTTTCTCCATAATAACTTAAATATTGAAAATTTCAATAGATAAACAATAAAACATATCATTCCAGGTTTTATCATTTTTAAAATTCTTCTTTGGCTCTTTTAGTTTTATCTTCATCTACATCTGCTTTACAACAAACGTATGAAGTTTAAGATCATTTATTTACTTTGATGAAAACTAAGTGGATGTAATTTTATTTGTTTAAAATAAAAATTTGCCATTTTATTTACTATGAAAATAGTTTCTAATGTCCTATCCTTATTATAATGATTATTTAAGAAGGTTTTTAAAAAATAAAAAGTTTACTCTCCTTTGATAATTTGTAGCATTTATTAATTTGTTTTAGATTCCTACGCAAAGCAGTCTGCAGGTTCAACAAACACCAAAGAAAAATCTTAAACCTTTGAAGTGTGAGAAATGCAAGCGTGGCAGGCACTCCCTCTTGTTGCTAATAGTTACGTTGACAATGGTCCTTCCTTCTCTTGGTGTTTTCTTGTATCTCATGGCTGAATCTCTTCTCCACCAATATGCACACAATTATCATATGAGGGGTTCTTCATTTAGGAATAAGCTCCACTGCCTCTTTTATTCACATTTTTGTGCTTTCTGCCAGGCTGAAAGAAGCATGGTAAAGATTGGAAAACTCCAAGATGAAAGGATGGCAAAAATGAGAAAATATGTAAGGAATATACCTATCCAGTGAAATAAAAGTATTTTGTTATCAATCACTCATGAAATTTATTATATTTGACATATCATATATTGCAAAGTGAAGTTACAGTTAATAGATAGGGCATGAGTCAAGTTTGAGTGATCAGGGAATCAAAAGTTATGCTATAGTCAGCTTTTGTTCATGCATTTATTTTAATAGGAAATTATCAAATGTTTCAGTTTTAAAATTGTAATTAAAATTACTGTTTGTGTTTAAAAGTGGTTTAAGTAAAATATTTATAGTTATTAATTATTCATGAATTGCACCCTAACAAATACCTTAGTTATTATCCTATTCATTGTTGATTTGTTATTAAGAATCAACTTAATTTTTACAGAGTTTTAAAATGTGTACAGTGATCCGTTCTAGCATACAAGGTTGTCTATCTTAAAAGTTGATTGCTTGCTTGACATAAATTTAATGGCCTTTTAAATTTAAGAAACTTGTTTACAAACAAGGGAATACTACCTTTTTTACTATAAGTAAAATATATTCATTGGACATGCTCTGATGAATTTATCCTCTTATTTGAAAAGTGGTGCCCTGAAAGTTCAAAAAATCATAAGGGAAAAAATTCTGTGCTTATTTTGTAACAAATTTTGATTTAATGGTGCCAAACTTATTTTGTTGACTTATTTAACCTCTATTAAACCTTTGGTAAGGTAAAGGTGGGTGAGCTCTTGAGATAAAATTCTTTAATACAAAACTCAGCATTATTATAGCTACTGCTCGATTCAGTTTATTTTCTTTCCTTACTGCTGACTGTAGTATAATGACTGTGAAAATGGGCAAAAATGCAAATTATGAAAAATTTTTTATGAGTATTATAAATTGACCTTTTGCCTGTTTGCTCAGTAATTAATTTTCTGCCTTCCAATTCATTCCTTGATCAGATATCTTGTTATATTGTTACTGTTTTTGTATTTTTTTTTTTAAATAATGGAACCAAAAAACATTTTTCTTATAAATAATAATACAATAATTCATTTATTTTATCCCTCAATATTTTTTTTCAGAAGTATAAAAAAAATTCAGAAATTTAAATTGTAAAAATTAACTATACATTAGTTACATAAATGAATTTGTTAGCCAGTTATTATTGTTTGCAATTATTACTATAGCTATTAGTGACTTTAAAATAATTCAAAGCAATTTGTTTGTTCTGTTAACTGTTTTTGTTCCTTTACAAAAACTTTTCTATTACTATATTCTATTGCTCTTAAAAAGCTCTATTTAGTAGTGTCATTAACATCAAACCTATTCCACAAATTAAAGTGACTTCAACGGAGGAAAAAGTTTTCCGAAAAAATTTCTTACCAGTTCCTTAGTCAGTCTGCTAGTAAAGTTAGCCATCATTAACTGGGATGAATAACCAAACTGAAGTTTGTTGCTTGTATCCCTCTCTAGAAGTCAAGAGTTTACTATGCTCTGGGTCTAGCTCTTGTGTTGATTCTAGAATACCAATTGTTTTCTAAGCTTCTTAACTGCTAAAGCAGTTATCAATGAACAAAGATTAAAATTGCTAGAGCTCTGAGAGAGATTTTCTATAAAATAACAATTAATTTGTATTAGCATTTAATTTGTAAGGGGTTGGCAGATTAAAAAAAATTAAAATAACTTTATTTGGTATCTGTAAAGAACCATAAGAAATTAAAAAATTGTTTTTTTTTTTTTTACTGATACTTTCTATATTTATGCCATTATTTAAATTATACATATATTAGAGAATGAATATATGTAAGTTCATAATAAGCATCGGCATGCCCAGATTTACATGGTAAGGCTAGACTTTTTAAAAGTTTATTAAATAGCTTATGATAACAATAATAATAGAAAGCCTTCTTTACAGAGATATTTTCCTTATAATATTCTGAATATTTTATTTTCCAGAAAATATTTTTGTTCTTTAACTTTTAATTGTTTTTTTAAAATATTGTTTTAAAAATAATTATGGACAATATTTAAGTACTGCTCTATTGCTTTTTTATTAAATATTAATTTTTTAAAATTATAAGCATCACATTTGCCATCAAATTTTGTTATTTATTTCTGTATTTGCAAGTAAATAAATAATATATGTATGCTGTGAATATGAGATAAGTTCTTGCCAAGTTCATTAGTTAGGGAAAGATAACTTACTTACAATTTTTAATGCAAGGGAACAAAATAAAAAATATAACAGTCCCAGCAAGGTCTTTTAAATGGAAAATGCACCGGCCCGGATAGCAGGAGATCCAGGTTCGTGTCCTGGCTGGGACAGTTAGATTTTTTATTCTGTTCCCTTGCGCTAAAAATTGTTAAAATTTATGTAGGATTAAATACCACAAAAAAATAATATTTATAAAAATAACTTACTTACTTAGATTAACTTGATAATAGTCAAGTCCATGTAGCAAATATTTTTTTCTTAAACACAAGAAATCATATTTCTTCTGCCTATTTGGAAAAATATACATTAAATTAATTTTGAATATTGTTTATCATCTCTTCCTTTTCTAAAGGGCGAGACATAAATCATTAATAAAACACCATTACAAATTTTCTGGTTCCTCCTGACTTATGAACATCTATATCTCTTGAAAAAACTAAATAAAAGAAATCTACATGAAAGTATAAACAATATTTTCTTCTTGAGATAGCATTAATAATCTTTGTTTTGCATGAAAAGTACAAAATTATATGTACAAATATATCAAATTAATAACTTGCTTTGAACAAAATTACTGCTAAAATAATAGGTTGTAAATTTTTTTTTTATATATTATTTCCTAAATAATAAGCATATCAATGGTCCTTCNTTTATCAAGTATCATATTTCAGGTTAAACCTTTATCTTGATGCTGTGATTTCACTGATTCACAGATAAAAACTGCAATTGTACTTCAATGCTAAATGTCAAATTTTGCCTACTTTAAATAAAATTCCAAATCATTTCAATTTTTTATGCTTTCATTATGAAAATTTTAACTATTTTTGAGCTATTGCCCACATTAATCCAATTAACTGTAGGTTTAAAAATTTTGTTTTAATATCTCAAAAATATTTCATCGTATATTTTTCACCTAAAAAAAAAATTGTTGATCAGAAAATATTTTAAAGTATATTTTGTAAGTTATATTGGAAAATAATCTGGAAAAAAAATATTTTCACAAATTTAATCTATTGTACAGATACAATTTTTTTTTAATATTTGAAAGTTATACTTGAAAAGCAGAATTCAGTTCATCTTTTTTTTAAAACTAAGTTCTCTGATATATTAACAATAATTGATAATAATTTAAAATTATTATTATTTTAAGGAAAAAAAGTTTGTTACAACCAATTTGTTTCTGGTGGGCTTGCCATGGCTTAAAACTTTTTTCTTTAAAATAATTGCAAGGATTCTTATTTACAAAAATATATTCAAGTGAATTTTATAATTTTTTTACTGATTACATTTTAACATTAAATTTTTGAAGGAAAGAAAAGTAAGAATCAAAAATAATTTATTTTACAAATTTAATTTTTTATTTTGAAGACCGAATGCTAAGTAGGGAGGGCTCTCCTCTAGGAAAATTTTGCTGTGTAGATTGGTTTATAACTTTGTTTTTTCATTGTCCTCCAAACTAGTTTAAAACAAAAATGAACTTACCTTATCAAGGAGTTGGGGGAAATTAATGAAAAATAATTGTAAAATATTCTTGGCTTGTGTTTGTCTCATAAGGCCTGTAAGTGCCTAACCAATTCTAGGGACCAGTTGCTTGTATGAACATGCCAAGAAAAACTATTGTGCTTATATTTTTGGAAGAGAACACCCTCATATTTGATAAGTATATTTTATTAAGTTTTATTTTTATACATATATTTTATAAAAATAGTATGAGTAAATTAATTTGTTTATTATTATTTCAACCAATATTTTTTATTAGGCTCGATCCTTTAAACTCAGCTCACATTTTTTCCACTATTATTTATGTCTTCTGTTTTAGAATGAATTTATCTTACTCTACTTCTAAATAGCTTCCTTTTATTCTTTTTAAATCTATTTCTTTTTCAGTTAGAAGGATTGAGTAAAGAGACAAAGAATTACAAATTTGTGAAAAGTTATCAAACCAATGACTACTTCAGCTAATTCTATTTTAACACATTTATTTGTTGAGTTCAAAATTGCTGAAAGGATCAGTTTTAACTTAGCAGCTTTTTATAGAACTTCCTTGCAGTACTATTAATAGAAAAAAATGTCTCCTTTACAGTACTGTTCAAGAAAGAACATTTTCAATCTTGAATTTTATCATTACTAAACAAAACATTCTTTTTTGTTTAAATTAAAAGGCATAGCTCAAATGTAAGATTCTGATGCAGAAACTATTTCTAAGAGGACTGCTTTAAAAATAATATTTTTCTTTATAAAGAAACGTTTTTCAAGTAAACATAATTAAAATAGTAAATATGCTGTACTTTTTTCTTCATTAATAGTTCAGTTACAAAAGTTTTAAACTACTCTTTAATTACATATTATATGTGGCATAAAGGTACAATTTTTGTCTCTTCTCAGATATTTTTCTAAATGCTTACATTTTAAAGAATGTATGAAATTTGGAGGATCTTGGGTTGATGAATATGAAAATATTGATTTTATTAATATTTGCTAATTTAATTTTTTCTACAATGTCATTGAATTCCCAATAATCAGTTGGCTACAAATATTGTGGAGTCACCTAGATTTGAAATTCAATAAAATATACATCCATTTTTTATGTAGTATAGAGAGCCTAGTATCCTTTTATTATATATTTAGTAGCTCGACAATATGTATGAATTTGAAATTTTATTTTTCCTACAATTATTAGTAATTTCTCTATAAAGATATTTTATTAGCATTCCTTACTATTAAAATAATGCCGTAACGTGGTTTTGGTGATAAATTATATGAAAATATATTTTTTATACTGTAAAATTTTTCTTTATTTTTTCCCTCTACCCTTATTGTTGATATGCACTGTTTTTTATTGTTTAATTTCAAAATATTGCAGTTAATTATCTCGTGAAAAATACTTTTTCATACTATTACTCCTAAAAAATTATAATTTCTTTTGCTGCAAGCAATTAAAACCCCCCACCATGCATGAATTAAAAACTAAGTAAATTCCTCAGCATCGTGTTTAATGAATATTTGTATATGAACTATCCTGTTCCTTAAACAAAATGATTAAAATAATTATTTTGAGGTTGTAAACCAAGTTAAGTTACCAAAATTATGACTAGAGTTTTTAATCAAGGTTCTAGTTTCAGATTAATCCCCAACTCCTTTTGCTGGGATTTTTTAATTAACAGAATATATTTTTGATTCATCATTAAAATCCCCTTGAGATTATTCAAGTGTGTCGTATAAAACCCTTAACATTAAACCAAAATTTGATAGTTCATTTTTCTAATCAATGTAGTGCTACATGCCAAGTTATTATCAAATTTAAATAGAACAGTTATGTTGCTGGAGCTTTGGAAATTTTTTTTTTATCAAGTATCATATTTCAGGTTAAACCTTTATCTTGATGCTGTGATTTCACTGATTCACAGATAAAAACTGCAATTGTACTTCAATGCTAAATGTCAAATTTTGCCTACTTTAAATAAAATTCCAAATCATTTCAATTTTTTATGCTTTCATTATGAAAATTTTAACTATTTTTGAGCTATTGCCCACATTAATCCAATTAACTGTAGGTTTAAAAATTTTGTTTTAATATCTCAAAAATATTTCATCGTATATTTTTCACCTAAAAAAAAAATTGTTGATCAGAAAATATTTTAAAGTATATTTTGTAAGTTATATTGGAAAATAATCTGGAAAAAAAATATTTTCACAAATTTAATCTATTGTACAGATACAATTTTTTTTTAATATTTGAAAGTTATACTTGAAAAGCAGAATTCAGTTCATCTTTTTTTTAAAACTAAGTTCTCTGATATATTAACAATAATTGATAATAATTTAAAATTATTATTATTTTAAGGAAAAAAAGTTTGTTACAACCAATTTGTTTCTGGTGGGCTTGCCATGGCTTAAAACTTTTTTCTTTAAAATAATTGCAAGGATTCTTATTTCTTCTTGAAGGATTCAAATATTCTTCTCTCAAAATTTCTAGCTATTCAAATACTTACTACTAAGTAATAAGTTTTTGAAAAATATATAGTAATAAGCACTTACTACTTATTACTATTTAAGCACAAAGATAAATCTGAAAAATTTCAATCTCAAGAAATTAAAACTACCAGAATTTATCTCTTGGAAAGATTTTTTTTTTTTCAACAATAAGGCTAGACCACATACATGCTTAGGGTCTGGGTAAAAATTGAGAGAGCTTGACTGGGAAGTTTTCATGCATCCAATGTATAGCTCAGACCTAGCCCCAGATTAACATTTGTTTTATTCTTTCCAATGAAATACTTGCACCAAAAGAGGCTTGTCACTTGGCTCAATTTTGACCAGAAATTTCAGAACATCTACAGGGATGAAATAATGATTTAAAAAGGAAAGTGGCAAAAAGCCATCAGTCAAAACAGTACACATGCCATTGATCACAGTTTGATTTTTTTTTTTTTTTTTTTATAATTTACATTAAACAAGTACAAATGACATAGGTCATAAGTATCCATGCAATCCACTTTAGACTGCAATCCTTTATTGTTACTAAATAAAATAAATATTATTAAAATACAATTTTAAAAAATACATTTTTTTTTATCATCCTTGACTGAACTCAACAAATTCTCTAATTATAATGTAAGTAAATTCATGCACAACTAAAAAAATGTTTAAAAATAAAATATTAAAATGCAACTTCTTCCCTTCGGATAAGAAAAAAGTTGCATCAGTGATAATCTATAAAAAGAAAAAAATTAAAACTTACTTTAAAAAATAGAAATAACCCCTCTTGGAATAGTCATAAATTAATAGAGCTATTTTGCACCAAGGAAATGAAAGCCTTGGAGAAAAAAAAAAAAAGATTCCTTGAATGTTAAGAATCTCATTCTAACATAAAACATGATGGCAAATCAGTCACAATTTAAGGGTTTATGAGTTCCGGTGTGTTATAATATAATACCATCAAATTATGTTATAAAGTGTGTCAATCCCCATCAAGAAATTTGGAAGAGTTAAAGGATACTAGCTAGAAAGAAAGGAATCAAGTCCTAACTTAAGTTACATAAAAATTAATGTATTCTATGCTGTGGTGCCTGAAATGTGCAATAAGGGATAAAGAGAGGCCATAAAATGTGAATAGCCATAATGTATTTTAATACATTATGTTCTAAATACCTAATATTCAAATAATTGAGTACAATTACTTTTTAGACATTTTTTAAAAGTCATTTCTGTTTTTTAAATAAATATTTATTGATTTTATAATAAATGTAAATTTATAAATTATTTCATTTATTAATTAAAGTTTCAATTGATTAGATGATAAAAGTTGTACAAAGCTTTTTTTTCTCCTCCTAATTTTATGTTAAATGAATAGCAAGTCCTTAATGTAAGTGTGGGTATGTATTCAGGAGCAAAAAATAGAATTACACCAGGATTCTTTTTGCAATCATGACTAGCGGTGTTACTAAGTGTCATATCATTACTTTTGATTAGGGTTTATGAGATATTCATCTAGACATAAAATGCAGGTTAAAAGAAGGAGAGTCATGGATAATTATAATTCAATAAAATGGTAATGCTGGATCAACAAAAATATAATTACAATTCATTTTAAATAATTTACTTCAAACACTTAAGACTATGTACAATTTAATTAGGCTAAATCTTACAAAATTTATAAACAAAAATATACACTTAAATACGAGTGAAAGAATGAATTATTAATGTTTGGCTACTATGACTAGGAATAAAAAGACTTATCTCGAGATGATATATATTCTTAATGGACTGCTTTTGTGTGAGTGTTGGGGGGGGGGGGGAGGGGATGCTTAATTCTAAGCATATTTGCTTTTGCTATACTAACAATACAATGTTTTTAATATAAAAGTACTTTTCATATACTCAGGAGTTATGCAAGCGAAAATATATATAGCAAAAGCACCCAACATTTTAACTTTGACAAGATTATTCAAAATATTGACATCACCTTCTATCTCAAGATAATTGTATTGTCTTGAAACAAATTAAAAACAAAAAGAAAATATATAAGATCTGTACCCAGGTTTAGTGGCTATAAGAGGCACCATTATGTTACAGTAAATTACAGAGTTAATGAGTTCTTCAAAAACTGAGCACAGTGAAGGTTTACATAGGCATGTATTCATCGATGCAATCATCAAATAGTTTTATTTTTAGTTCAAAGACTGATGAATATGATTGGATTTTTTATATATATATTTTTTTAATATTTAGAATTGTTAGAACACAATTAATCTGTTATATTGTAACCAAAACATTCAGAATTTTTAAAGTTGAATAATACTAAGCAATATTAGCCTCTTAGTAACTGACAAATTCAATTGAAAATGGAATTGCAAAAATGAAGTATTTTGGATATGATGACATTTTTACTATGCTTTATTTGCAATCAACTTTCATTTGATTTGAAATAAAAATATTCCTTTATTATTAATGAATTGTAATATTCGGAATATTCAGAAGCTAAAATTGCCCCCTGCCTCAAAAATCATTAAATATGATCAACTAAAAGAGGTATATTCAAATAAATTAAATAAACTAAAAAAGTTCTCAACATTAAATAAACTAAAAAGAAGAAAACAATAAAGGATCTAGGAAATCATATATCCAACACATTATCTTAAAAATAATAATTTTCATTAATCCATTTTGCTTTAGTCACAAAAAACTTATATTGAGAGTCTACATATATCTATAAAAAAAAAATTATCCATTAAAATAAATGCTTGGAGATCAGATTTTATTTAGTGTAATTTTAATAATTTGTGGTTAGCTCTGTAATAAGATCTTTGGGCCTTACAAAAATTAATATATTATATTATTACACACATTTGTTATTTTTACATATATATATATATATAAACCACGAGATACAAGTGTCCAATTATGCATTATATACATGTCTAATGGTTAAACACTGTAGGTGAGCTATGATAGCAAACTGAAATTTTTAATAATACTACTATAAAAATTGACTCAGTCAACAATATAAAAAATAAAACAAAAATTTCAATTAAAAACGCTCTATTTTAAAATTTGTATTAAAATTTTGTAACTTAATTAAAGCTTGAAAAGTTTTTATTTACATTTGACTAAATTTTGTTAAAGATTAACTTATGCCACAATTAAGGCAATGCACAAGACAAGTAAGAATGGACCAAAAAGAAGTATATGAAGATAAATATTTCTAGAGTTAAGGTATTAATGACTGTTCCCTAACTTACAGTAAGACTAACTTCACTCATCAAGCCAGTGAGAAAATAGGAATCATAATTGATAGACAAAACAAACTGACTAGAGATTAAAAATAAATCCTTTATATTAGTGCACTATTTTTTTGTGACTTAATGCTCTCAAGCATGCACACACATGATAAATTGATTATCTAAAAAAATTACTGACTATTACAAAATATATATTTGTTACTCTAACAAAAGTCAAATTAGAAGTTACTGATATTGATGATTCACTAACAGAATTGCACTACTGAATTAAGAGACAGTTTATGACAAGAGAGGTAGAACTTAAATGAAGTAATGTCCAGCCAGTTAGTATCTTTCTGATATTAATGCAGGTATTAAAAATATAGTTTAATGCTTAATTAACCCAAAAAAGGTGGTTTTCAAAAGTCTAATTACTTAAACATCAAGAAATTAAGTAGTGAAAAAAAAAAGATAACACAAGGAATACAATTTGTCACACTTTTTAACATATAATTGGTTAGTGCAAAGGACCTCAGCAGTCTACACACTGTGAATATTAAAAAAAAAAAAAAATGCCAGGATAAAGTTATTTTTATACCTCAATTTAAACAATGTTAGGGAATGAAAAGCAACTGAAAATGTGGGCTCGTGATTTAGTATTTTTTCTAACATCTGACACATCTGAATATATAATGCATTTAAACACCATTGAGCTAATATTCAATTTTCATTACTGATGGTAAATTTGAACAATTATGTTTTGGGAGTAAACATGAGCACAAATTAAGTGTTTATATTTCAATACAAACACATTTTCTAAAACTTACTATCATACGCATCTCTGCATATATAAATTTCTTGAATGAAATATAACATATAATAAACAAAGTAGTATTGTGGTTTTTTTAATTGAAAGTATAAGTACAATAATAGTTATTTTTATATAAAAAAAAATCAAACTGTGCATAATAATTATAATGATAAATTTGTACAAAATTAAATAATCACTCAGAATAGAATAACTTAAATGATATAAAAAAGTATTTACAGTTCACTATTTCATTAGAATAATTTGTTTATTAGCTAACTTAACTAAAGAATTAAAATCTTTGTCAAGATGGAGTCTCCAGAATTTTGTCCTTCCCCATACAATAGGCGGAAAATTCGGAGAGCCTATTCCATGTAAAATTCTAGCAATTGCTCTACCATGAAGAGTTGAATCATTAGAATACATGGAGATAAGTCGCCTGATATCACTAGCAACATCAGCTTCATCGACAATTACATTCTGTATAAACAATAAAAATAAAATTAGAGAGTTATTTTAGACTTATAAAAGTAATAAGATACAAATAGTTATTTCTAACTATTTTCATAAACAAAAAAAAAAATGTTTTTTAAAGAGTTCTGTTCGTCTCTCTCTCTCTCTCTCCCACACAAAATACATAAATACATGCATGTGCACAAACTCATGCACCTACTCAAACACACAAATGTGCTCACGCAAACAAATTAAATTTCTACATAAATTAATTTAATACATACATGAGGCAGTTGCACTCCAATTAATGGTTCTTTTTCAGTAAAGTATTTCCTCACTATAGCTTTGAGATTGTTAGAATGTTCAACATTAACATCTTCACAACATTCCATTACACTTTGAAGAGAAACACTGCAAAAATAAATTCAGAAAATTGATTTAAAATATGTATTGCTGCAAATTTAATTTTATAAAAAAAAAAATAATGAAGCCATAAGCTAGAAAAACCTTACTATGTTTTTTTCTAGAAACTATTATACTTTCTTATTACACAATTCAATAACCCAATTAAGTCTCCTTGACCTTATAAGGGGTAATGAATACACTTGTAAGATTTTTTTTTCCATTAAAATAACTTTTCCACGAATTGAGGATAGAAGACACAAAATTTCAGGAAAGAGCTCAAAACTAGTTAGGGCCACCTAAAGGTGTAAACATCTGAAGAAGTTCTGATGTAAACATCTAAAGAAGTTCTGATCACATAAGGAGAGATCAGTCTACAAATCTGCAAACAGCTTTATTTTTTAGTTAATATAATAGTCATTTGTGGTTTTCCAGGGCATGACAATGATCTGCTGGAAGGTTACTAGTGAAATGCATATCATTAATTTATTAGGTTATGAAGACTGTGAAGTTAACTAGAATGCCACTAGCAGATTAAAATTACAAAACAACAAAGGGAGTGATGTAAGGTTCCAAATTTAGTCTCCTGTTGTTTTCAATTTTTATAAATGGCATGCCTGATTTTTAGCAAGTTTAACTAAGATACAATATGGAAAATATTTCCTTGAAGGAAATTTCCTAAATTCCATATAAAATAAAAATCAAAACCTTTAAACAGATATAGAACTTAAGCTACCTCACTAAGTCTATAATTCATCACTCCTTAATGCCTCTTTATCCTGAGAGACATTCATTTAGTTATTGAAGAAGCAAGAGCTCAAGAAACAGGTATGTGAGCTTTCCCTCTTTGCTTGATATATTTAACTATTTATTTCAAAACTATTTCCATAAGCATCTCTGCATATATAAATTTCTTGAATAAAATATTACATATAATAAACAAAGTAGAATTGTATTTTTTTCTTAAATTTAAAGTATAAGCACAATAATTTTTATTTAAACATAAAGGCTATATTAAATAATCTATTCTGAGCATTCTGAACCTGATAATTCTTGTGACATTAAAATGAATAAATAAATATCGGTATTATTGACAGAAACCTTTAACCCATCATAATCAATTATAAGAAACAGTTTACAGTGAGAAATAAAAGCAAAATACTAATGACAAACCTTCTTTCCCTCAAAATACTACAATAAGTCAATGGTAAAACTAGCATAATGCTTTGGAGGAATTTTCTTAAGTCAAATATAGATAACAAGCTAGCTAAATAAAAAAAAATTTAACCAATTAGTGCTCTTGGGAGATACTGAAAGAAGTAGAAATAAAGATTAATATAGATAAAATGCAACAAACTAGCACGGGAAGATATAAAGGGGAACTGCTTAGAAAGATTGTGAGATGACTTTGAAGCAGCAAGAAGACTCCAAAAAGCAACATGATCAGGAAGATCTAAGATACAACTAAATTGTGTGAGACATTTGGTTACATTATTATCCATGTAAAGCACTTAACAAGGCATTGCTACATAGTTAAAATTATTTTAAAAAATTGCCAGATATATATTTTAAAACAAATCTTTTAGACATCTAAATTTTATAAACAAAGTCTCGAAAACCTTAGCACTAGAATCAAAATGGTAACCTGATATCACAGATAGAAAAATAGATTGAATGGAGATTATCAGCTCAGATAAAGCCTAAATATGAATAAAAGAAAATTAATCCTAATATGTATTCAGGATGGTTTAGAAGTATTATGTGTATTACCTTTTTAGAGAATCATAAAATAATTTAAGTTGTTTGAGCCTGGAATCTTCTTGATCAAGTACAATGGAATGAAGAAGCTCAAGGGCTTCATCCAGCTGACTATCGTCTAAGTCTCCAGGGGACAGCACTCGAAAACCAAGGCAGCTGAATTCAACAGTTATGCCTGTTTTACGAGGTTTATCTTCAACTGAAAATAAAATCCATAAAAATTAAATAGTCTAATAACTAATTTAAATTATTATTAAAATGCATCAAACTCAAAGATGAATAATTAAATTCATACTTCCACCTAAAAAATTTCCAAATTGGATGAGCTGTTCTTTAAGTAACCCTCCAAGATCAGTTATAACACATGAAATTCAGTTATAAGGACATGAGCCAAAATAAATATACACATGAACACTTTTATTTTATTTAAAAGGTTGTGGAGAAGATACAAACCATCTAAGAAAGTTAAATGATAAAATTAAATTTTTTATACTTATAGTTCAGCAGTTTTAGAACCTAACCATAATTAGAACCAAGGATCTCAATATTAAAGTTCAACCAATATATGCTATAATCTTTTCAAAACTTAACCAGCTTTTAATAAAATAATTTGAGAACTTGCTTGGCGGCTGAAGTTAACACTCAACAGTCAATAGAAAGCTTAAAATTTATTATGGTAAAATAGAATAAAATAAATAATTTATAAACATTATGGACAACAGATTTTTTCTTGCTAAAAATCAATAAAATAAAATGTTGAATTGAAACACTGCTTACCAATTGTCCATTCAAGTTGTTTTAATGTATGCTTGACGGTCCCACTATCCCAATTGATTTTCCTGGCAAGTTCAATTATATCAAATTCAACACTAGCAGTGTCTTTTACCGAATTCTCAGCCATGGCAAAAGCAAGAGGAGGACACTAGAAATAAATAAAAAGTCAAATACATCTAATAGGTTTCAAAAGAGAAACATAACACAATAGATATCAACAAAAGTAGAGGTTTTTTGACCATAGAAATTATTATTAGATGATTTTAGTTGGGGTTCGGTCAAGGTAGATCCAAAAAAATACAAATTTAAAAAATGTATTTTTTAAAAAGATTATCTGCTAACATTTCGGCTTACATTATAAGCCATCTTCAGAGCTATCATAAAGATGAGAGAAAGTCATGGAAATGTGAACTTTGGGACAGGACGTCCTCTCTCTCGACTTCATGATAGCCCTGAAGATGGCTTACAAGTAAGGCGAAATGTTGGCAGATAATCTTTTTAAAAAATACATTTTTAATTTTTTTTTTGGATCTACCTTAACCGAACCCCCAACAAAATCATCTAATAATAGATATCAACATGGCACTACCAGAGGAATTTAAGACTTATTAATTTATTATTGTTTATTATTTTTCTAAGAATTACTATATTACCACCATTTATGAGAATCAAATATTAGAGTTATATTTAATTGACTTCTACCCTCTCATTAACTAGATAGAAAAGGATATTCTTGTTAAGAGTGTGTATTTATATTGAAAAAATTTCCAATTTCAACTATAATAAAAATTATAAAATATTGCTTTCATTTTCAAAAAAAAAAAAAAAAAGGGTTCATCCATAATCAACTATGCTTTTGTAATGATTACAATGAAACTTACATGAAACATTCATTGAAAACATCAATGAACTCCACTTTAGAAAAAATCTTAAAATTAAGTGTAAAAGCACTTGGTATATAGGGAGTATAAATACATAATAGTTGTAAAATGAAAGCACGATTTAATTTATTCATTAAGATTTTTTTTTCAATAAAACATTTAGAAATTTCAATTAAATACTTATAAGTAACCGCTACTGGATTTCTATTAAATGACTATCCAAATGGGATGGATATAGTAAGAAAGGTTCTTTATAGTATATTGAATAGATCTATGGTCCATATGCCCATCACCTTAATTACTTCCAGGCATAAGATATTACTTAACTTCATTCATAAGATTTTTTAAAAATTTATTTCAAAATAACTTAAGAAAATTATATTTTAAATTCTTACAGTTCTTGCAACTTTAATAAGATTCTTTGATCCTTTGTATGATGTTATTTTGCACTTGGTGTAAGCTAGAGGCAATACTTTAATCCATTTTTTCTTATCAAGCTGAAGATATGCAAGTAGAGTGCTTATAACTTCCTGTGGAAGATCCAAAGATTTAACGGTACTTTCAATAGGAAATGCAACTTCATGGTGACTGCACTTCTTACTATTAGTTTCAAGAAGCCCTGCAACAAATAATAAGTGATAGGGTATAAATTATTTTGAAGCTGATAATTTTAATTATAAGGGTTAATACAACGTTTCATAAAAAAAAAAAAAAAAAAGGATATTATGTATTTATTTTCAAATGGAGAGTTTTATTGACCATAGATCCATGTACACATATTTTTGGATCTACCTTGACAGAACCCCAACAAAAAAAACATCTAATAATTATAAATGTATGCATCATATAATTAATAATATGGATATATTAGTTATATACAAATAAGTAAAATAGGAAAGATAGAATGTTTCTCATCAAGGAGAATAGAATCAACTATAAGGTATATCAAGCACTCAGAAGTAAGTATGTAAAGATCACATATATTCTTGACACAAAGCTTCTATGATCCTCTCTCAACAGTTTGGCAAAAATTCCCCTTCCCACAATAATTTTGAAAGTATGCTTCAATCTGTTTCATGTATATTGCTTTTTACAGTGACAAGTCTTGAATGAAGAAATCATAGCCAGACTCCTTTCTAATACTTCTTATGTGGGAAAAGAGTGAGGGGAGGGGGGGGGGGATAATACTTCTTATGGAGGGAGAGAGAGAGGGGGGGAGAGGAAGAGAGAAATGACAATGGAAATTTTCATAAACAATATTTCAATATATTATTTAAAATATTTTAAAACTACTACATTGAAAGAAAATCAACTAATTCCCGTTTTGGTAAGATTGGAACCCTAGTTCAATATAAACAATTGCAAAATATTTCTAAATATCATCATTAGAGTTCCAAATTTAGTATCACCAACACTGGTATTAAGTGACAGTAATCTGTCAGCCTTTCATAAGCTGTAGCAAATAACATATCTAGGGCGTCAGTAAGAACTACAGAAATTTAACATGAGAGGACTAGTGTCTGTCTAAGAGCTACTCTACAACAAGCAGTTCAAAGGTCAGCATGCTTAAGCTACTGATCAGGAGATGCGGCTTTGAATCCCAACATGGTAGATACTATTTTTCTACCATGATAACTGTAAAGTATTTATAAAAAATATTATCAAGATTTTTTTTTTTTTTTATGGTTCCAGGTTTATCATTAAGGAGTAGTTTTATTTATAACCAACAGGCATAAAATTATATTCATCGAAAATAACTAATGGTTATTTATGGAGGAAAATTTATCACATTTGTTACCAAGTCTAGTAATGAATTACTCAATTAACTAACAAAGTCATTGGTTCACATTGATAACAGTGAACCTAAACCCAAAAGACAGATTCTTCTCTTTGGCACCCACTGCCATATCTCTCAAGCCAAGCACTGCGAGTTTAAGTAACACCCAGGACAGGTTCATATCAAAAAATAAAAGCTAACCTGAGCCATGGGGGCAACCTCTAGATAACTCCTGCCTCCATTGTTTACTATCTTATGGGATTGAATGGGAGGTAGAAATAAATAATAGAAGTGACAATTGTTCAGTGGTTAAATGTGACTAAACAACAACAAAAAAAGGATGCAATAAATTTTTTATTGAAAACTACCAATATCCAGGAACTTAACAAATGCTTAAGTACTCTTAACATTTAAAAAAAAATGATTGTCAATTGAAATAATTAAAAGATTAAATTAAAATAATCACAAAATTTTTACATGTTACTTGTCAATATTTTGACAATTGCAAGTAAAATACTATTTTTTTGAGCCCCTTGATGACAGAGGGTAATTCTGTTCAGGAATGGTATATAAATCATATACCACTAAACTATTTCTCTCCTTTTAGAAAATAGAAAATCTATAGATAATGTTCATCTTCTTAACAAGTATACAAGAAGTATAGGACTGTAAAATACTGTCCTATGCTCTGTAAATTAATCAGAAAATATTTATAACAATATTAAATACAGTTATGTAATTGGAATATTAATTTTATATTCTGGTAAACATTTTATTTAATGATCGATTAGAAAAAAACATATGCATATATGTTGTGTCTTT
This sequence comes from Oncopeltus fasciatus, assembly GCA_000696205.2. Taxonomy (NCBI): domain Eukaryota; kingdom Metazoa; phylum Arthropoda; class Insecta; order Hemiptera; family Lygaeidae; genus Oncopeltus; species Oncopeltus fasciatus. Next base: position 261,144 of record KZ807194.1, on the reverse strand, counting down.
CAATGATGGAAAGGAAACTAAAACTAGAACGAAAAAATAGAAATCAATATTCTGCTAAATATTGATACAATTAGACTTTATCGTTTAATATTGAATAAAAAGTATGTAAAAAAAAAACAAAAAACCACATACCACCTTCAACAAGAGGGAATTCATTTTTACGGCAATTACAAGGCATAAAGACCATTTGAAGCAATCGTCTTAAAACAACTCTATCCATAGTGTCTGCATAAATATGCCTTTGCAATTCACAAAGGTCATTTTTCTGAAAAAATTAATAATAAATAAATAGATAATAAATTTATTGAGGATAACTAAAATTAATGGAGAATACATATTTAATCATATTAAATCATTTTAAAGATAAAAGTAAATACAATATTCAATACCTTTGAATCTAAGAATAAATGGCAATAAGCTTGTTTCCTATCCCTGCCAGCTCGCCCAATTTCCTGCACATAACTTTCAAAAGAATAAGGCATATTGTAATGAATAATGCCTCGAATATCATTTTTATTTATGCCCATGCCAAAAGCAACAGTAGCAACAACAATTCTCAGCTTGCCTGAAATTAACATTAAGCTTTAAATAAGTAACAACCCACAAAGATATTTAAAATAATTTGGTGAATAATTTTAAGGTTCAAAAAAGCTTTTTAAACCTTGTAAGGATGAGAAACTTTCCCTCTGAGTGGTAAATAAAATCTTCCTATAAAACACTTTTTTTTTTGTATATCATTTCTTACTCAGGTTTCTAATTGCAAACAATTAATCATAACCTATTCCTATTTATATAGAAAATTTATTTTTATCCCTTTTTTATTTCTACAAAAATTTTAAATTTAATAATAATGCTTAAAATCCACTAATTACTGCTCAATTTAAAATATATAATTTGACAGTGTATTAATAAAAATGTGATAATGAGTTTAGCATTGAGTATTTCAAGAAAGAGTACTATAGAATATTTTATTTGGTTGTGGTATTTTATCCCACGTAAATTTTAAACAATTATTGAGAGGGAATAGAATATAAAAAAAAATTCTATTCCCTCTCATTAATTGTTTAAAAGTACTATAGAACATTAAATCTGATCTTCTAGGTTACGTTTTTAATGGCTCTAACTAATAGACTATTTATTTGTTATTTTTAGCATTTGTATAAATTTTTTAGTTCAAAATTAAAAAAAAAACCATTTCCTACACTGTTAGTATGTATTTCCTACTAGAGTATAAAACCACTATGAGTTTTATAATTTTGTTATAAATTTACTTCCATTCTGCATGGTTCATTTTTGTTTAGATTAAGTAACCTATTTAAATTTACACAAATGTTGTTTACTAAGTTTTGTAGTATAAGGGAAAATATTTAACCCCATAGGTTATAATTATCATTAAATTCAAATGAAGATTTAGATTAAGAGAAGTAAACCTTATTACCAAGAGACCAATTTAAAATGAAATTTTTCAAAATTAATAATTAATACGTGTTGGGCTTAGGTTGAGAAGAATAGCCATGAGAACTGCTATGATTAAGACATTAGAAACACATTGTTTTAATATTATATTTTATAACAATTTCCAAAACAGAAGAAAAAAACAGAACAACTGTACACAAGAGATATCAGAGATAGAAATATTTAAAAATTGGAGAAGGATATAGTTAACCACATTGCTAACTATAACAACTTCAGCCTTCAGACTGAAAAAAATTAATTTTTCCACACATCATTGTAATTATAAATATATATATACTCTACAACAAGCAGTTCAAAGGTCAGNATCAGCGGATTCATTCAAACCAATTTAATAGATATATATATATATATATATATATATATATATTGTCCACTCTGAGGATCTCACATCAAGGGGTACGCCTTTATATATTTATGAAATTTTAGTAATAATTAATGAATCATTTCTTTTTGAATTATCTAATTCTATAACAGTCTTGCATTAATATAAATACCACTCATGAAGGCCGACTGTACTTGGTTTCGTCTCCCAGCAGTAAGTCCAGCATGATATGCTTCAGCATGTAATGACAAACGACCTTTCTTGTTTGCAACATTGCTCTCCTAAAAAGAAAATTAATCTTTAAAAATCCCAATGTTTATACTATTTGTAGAGACATAAGATTCCTTAAGAGATAAGAACAATTATTTACTATCTACAATGCCTACAATGTAAATGGGTCATTCACTTCAGAATTTAAAGTAGATTTATAAATTACTTAACAAAGGCGCTTGGTTTAAAAGCAGATTTTCCATTGAAAATACCATTTTAAACACAAACCTTTAGTTATAGAACAATAAATAATAGATTATTGTATTCAAAAATAAAAACATTTAAACAGATAAAATTAGTCTAGAGTTACAAACTTCTGATTGGTATTGTGGTAGTCAAGAATTTAGTTTAGTACCATTAATATTATTGCATATTATACAATTATATATATATATATGTGTG
>KZ807194.1:242196-258556 GCA_000696205.2 Oncopeltus fasciatus | reverse complement strand
AGTTTTATATATATATATCTGTGTGTGTGTGTGTGTGTGTGTGTGTGTGTTAATCAAGAACAGGTGGGATAGAGAGTGCAGTGCACACACAAAAAGAAAAAAAATCACAAGGAGTAAAATTTTCGGGGATCTCTCGCCTTTTTTCTACTAGACCTAGATGTAGACTGCCTTCACTCTTCACTGATGAAGGGCAAGAAGAGATCCCTAAAAATATAATTTCTTGTGATTTTTTCTTTTTGTGTGTGTACTGCACTATCTATCCCACCTGTTCTTGATTACTATATATATCGCAGTCGCGAGTGTTTCATTATATATATATATAAAATATCAATTATTAGTGTTATAGAAGAGAGAAGTGTTATTGAACAACCACCTTACTTATAACTAACTACCAAAATGTTATGTCCTTTAAGCTTCCAGTAAGGTCTAAGTTGTATTAAGTCTCTCGTGAAAATATTTTCATATTTGGCTATGTATAAAGGACAAATCAAGCTATTTTATTAAAAATATAATACACTGATGTGAAAAAAAAATTTTTATTAAGAATCTTTATTTGGTCAAATCATTTTTGTCAATGTTACATAGTTTAACACCAAGGAAGAAGAAACATAATTTGTTGAGATGTACCTTAATTCTTCATCTACATTATAAGACTTTTCAAAATTAATTTAAGCCTTCAACATCAGTAATTCATAATGTTCCATTTTAACATTTATCTAGTTGTAGAGGTTCATTGTAATTTGAACATATTTTCTAAATTTATAATATTTATTTTCAGTCAATGAATCTCTCAGGCATATTAAATTTTTAGGTGGTATTTTCTCGACTAAATTACATATATTTGAGATATGTGGTATGCTCTTTATTTATAAACAAATTTCTTGGTAGAATTTTGTATTAGAGGCATAGCATTTTACTAACTGATTAGGTTTTCAGTGTCACTAAATCTTTCACTAATCTGGTATTCTTTTCTTTTTTAAATATATGTGAATGACATATCAATTGTTTTATTTAATTTTATTCAATTATACAATATTTCTGTACAGCTTTCAAATCAGTTTAAAACCAGGGAAGGCCTACTGATAGGAAATAATAAAACAGCACAGAAGGCATTACAGTATTTTGTTTTAAGGTAAAAATGAATTGTTTCCAAATTTTATTTTTAAACAACTATTAATCTAATTTCAATTTTATTTTTATTTATCATAATTAAATAAAAATTCATAATTTATTGAGGTTTATTTGATGTCATAGAGGACAATTTCTTTTTAAATTTATTAAAACATATTAGTGAGAAATTGGTGCCTCACATGCTCTGGAATTAGTTTTGTCTTTATTCAGTCTAATGAGAAAACACATTTTTTTAAAGGGAAAATAAAGTTCTTGTTCCAAGAATGCTTCAAAAGTGATGAAAAGTTTAACACTTGTTAACAATCTATACCTTGATTAAAGAAAAATTTAAAACTCTCAAAGTCTAAAAGTGAGGTTGCCTACAACGCGATCATATTGATATGTGAAAATTGCCATAGTTTAGCCTCAATGAAAATCTAAAATGGGTGAGGGAGCAGGGAGTATTAAATGAAAATATATAGGAATACAATATACCTGAAGAGTCACTCGTAGAAAACCAGCTACTGAATCACAATCCTCTCTTCTAGTGCAGTAGATAATTATAGAATGACAATTTTTAAAACGATCCGATTGAAGGAGTGTGATCAGAGATTCTCTCCTGTTTTCCTCAGAAGAAACACTCAGGAACAAGTTGTCAGGTAGAGGGGTGTCGGTAATAATAGTATTATCATCTTCTATTCCCAACTGAGACATTACTGTGACTAAAGTAGCTCTTGATGCAGTAGCAGTTAAACCAAGAAGTGTTAAAATCCCCAGCTTTTCCCGGAGCACCTAAAAACATATTTTTTTAAAGTTATGAAATAAAAAAAAATTTAAGAGGAAAACACCAACATAAAATGAAAAGAACAAGCAACAGTAGTGTCACTGGTATAGCGGTAGGAGTTTTGGCCCCTAAAGTGAAGTTTTATTTGATTCTCAAATTATATTTAATTCATTGAAATTTGTTTAAATAAATGATAATATCTTTCCCCAACATAAGCATATAAATTTCCAGAACTTTGTTTTAAAATGGAGCTAAAACATTTACAAGTTTAGGTTTGTTTCTTTTATTATTTATACAATGTATTTCAATATTATTAATCTNTTATTATAATTATTTAGATCATTTTATAGAATTTATATAAAGCTTTTATTACAGCTCTCGGAGCTTTTACTACAGTTCCCAGAGCTTTTATTATAGCTCCCTGTTCCTTTCAAAATTGATTTAAATTCCAATACCTCTTCAAGAGTTAAAATTGATTAGGGAATCTCTTATCTCCACAGAAAATTCTCATTGTTAATGTTTCAAACTGAATCAAATTAAGCTACAATTGTATTAAACATACCTTAAGTACAGTAGTTTTAACGTGAATTTTTTAAGGTTATTTACTTTAGACAATTTTATCAGTGGAAAAAAGAAATTAAATCCCCAAACTTCTTAATATCCTCATGCTTAATCCAAGCAACATTTTAGTAATAAAAAATAAATTAGAGACTCTTTGAAATTAAGTCATTTTCTCCTATGGAAAAAATAAATAGATAAAATATATTAATTGACTACTGAGAACCATAGTTTGCAAAAAATGTATTCAAATGTTAGGGCCAAAAATGACATACGAGTGATTCTTCATGAGTGTCAGAGACTAGATTAACTCTTTGTCACTTGATTGTAAGACTATATGGAGAAAAATAAAATTAAATAATAATCAAAAAAATTTAAAAATTATCTTTTTTTAAAATTAAAATTTGAAATTAACTTATTACAATTACTTTAAAAATTTCCTTCATGGGATTTGTTTTAGTGGTCATTCAAGATATAATATGTATTTGTTGTTTCATACAAAATATGCACACACTTACTTGACATATTGTGAGGTAAGATGGCCTGAAATTGTGAGAAAATTGAGAGATTGAATGGGCTTCATCAATGCAGGCAAAAGCAATTGGGGGTAAAATTTTAAAGAGAGACCTAGCCGAATCCCAGGAAGAGAGGGATTCAGGTGCTATGAGAAGTATTGAAATTGATTGAGATTTTAATGAATCAAGGACAGCTTCTCTCTTTTTTTGAGTCATATTATGATGAAGACAAGCAGCTCGCAGCTTTTTGGATCCACAAAAAACCTGAAAAAGAAATATAAATATAGGAAAGGGAAGTTTTTATCCCTAAAGTTAGGGGGTTAACCTTGACTCATCTTTTTCTAAATTATCTAAAGGATTAAAAATAATTATTTTTTAAAATGTTTTCTAATTCATAAAGTGGCATCTCCTAAATATTATTTATAAAAACAAATATTGACCCTCTCGAATGTCAAATAGAAATATAGAAAACTAATTAGCTTTTGAATATGAAATAGATGAAAGATTGTCTGTATTATACATTCAAAGTAGTAGTAACTGATAGTAACATCCAGTACAAGTACAAAACTATTTTTAAGGTAAGATAACTAAACTAAAATAACTAAAGTAACTAAAATTGAAATACTAATTCAGATTTCTAAAAAATCAATAATAACAATGAACACACCTGATCTTCCATGAGTGATACAAGAGGAGATATCACTAAGGTGAGACAACCAGGGTTTTTCTTATTGTATAGATAAGCAGGCAACTGATAAATTAAGGACTTCCCACTGCCAGTTGAAAGGGTCACAAGAGTAGAACAGCCAGAGAGAATTCTCATAATTCCTTCCTCTTGGCCAGGATGGAAAGAGGTATGCCCCAATTCACTTAAGGCTTCATATACTTCAATTGGTGTCTCTGAAAAAGAAGATAAATGTAAAGGGATATTGAAAAAAATTAACCTTATTTATGTGTTGTTGTTTGATTAGAGTATATAAATTATGAACCTAAATGATAACAATTAAATTTTGCCCTATATTATGGTCTAATAACATATATTACACAATAATACATACACATATGGTATTCACAAAACATATGACCAACCTGTACGGGGAGGATGTTGTTCAGAGAATGAAGAGCATTGAGCTCTCACTCTCCCTCTCATTCTCTATTCCGCCCTGAAGAAGCCATCACATGATGTGTGAAAGCTCGGCAACTATCAACAACTTGACATTGTCCAACCCGGAAGAAGAAACGGTAAATAGATAGGTATGATGTATGAGTTTATAATAAATTAAGGGAAATGAAAGATTAGTTCTTGATTTGAGTCCCATAGACTGAGAGGTAGGGTCATGAAAATGGGAACTTGGTGACACAACGTCCCCTCTTGCATTCATGATAGCCCTGAAGATGACTTACAATGTAAGCCAAAATGTTGGCAGATAATTTAATAAATACACAGTTTTAAATAAAATTTATTTTACCATTTATTCTANCCAAAAAGTGAATGTTCAAATTTAGAATTTTTTTGACCATAGATATTATTATTATTAGATGTTTTTTGTTGGGGTTCGGTCAAGGTAGATAAAATAAAATACAAATTTAAAAAAATGTGAATTTTTTAAATTATCTGCCAACTTTTCGGCTTATATTGTAAGCCATCTTCAGGGCTATCCCGAAGGCGAGAGGCCCTGAAAATGGAATTTTGGTGACTCAACGTCCCATTTCGCCTTCATGATAGCCCTGAAGATGGCTTACAATGTAAGCTGAAACATTGACAAATAATTTAAAAATATTCATTTTTTAAAATTTGTATTTTTTTGGATCTACCTTGACCTAACCCCAACAAGAAACATCTAATAATAATATCTATGGTAAAAAAAACTCTCCAATTGGATATTAGAGGGTTAGGATTACATTCATTGTATGAAGTACAACCAAATAGGTTTAAGAATTGTTTTGTAAACCGTGTTTGTTTTATACTGACAATAATAGTTGTATAATTTCTGTCTGTGTTAGATCTTGTCTTTTCAATCTTATGTGTTCCTGTTAAGCCATGAATCCAAATGGAAATCCATGTATCTTATGGAGTTGGATTGAGGAAATATTTCATTTAAGGATATAAGAGGAATCTTGGTAAGTGAAAATATTTATTTTTATTTATTTTTATATGCCAAGTGTTTGGGTGAGGTTTCGACATTCATATCATATGAAAGATCAGGAATAGACATGGTGATGGCCGTATCATCAGCAAAGGTAGCAGAGAGTGTACCCACATTTGTTTTTTATGTCAGAATCCCAAAAGGATGGGTCCAAGCACACAGTTCTGGGGAACTCCAATTATAAAGAGCAGTAATTAAAGTAAATCCCCATAGAATCAAATAACCATTTGATTCCCAAATTAGATTTGGGAATGAGAATCGTTATAGAAAATTTTCAAAGAAAAGTGAAATATACTAGGCAATGCATCACCAGTCTTCATATTAAATGTTTTCTTATAGTACAATAAAAAAAAAGCAATCAGGTTGACAGATAAGGAATATCTGAAAGTTGTCAAAACAAGGGCGAAAAGCTTGTTTTTAGAAATGTTTTACTCCTTATCACTCATTAAGAAACAGTGGGCTAGGAGGTATAATGAATTAACAAATAATAGAAATTGCAATGCTAATAATGAACAGAGCAGGAGTAATATAAACGAGTACCATAAATGCACATATATAAAAGTATTGACTGAAAATATTAGGCCATTTAGGGAATTTGATGTGGATGGTATTACTCTTACTTTCAAACAAAACAGTACATTTAAGAAATATTTATTCAAAATTCAAGAATAAGGTTAGTAAGGACCATCAGTCAGACTTGGTATATAAAATAGATTGCTTAAATTGTCCAGAATATATGTTGGTGGAACTATGCAGTGTTCAAAACACAGGATATACCAGCACAAAAATGACTGCTAAAACATAGATCAAATAGAGAAAAAAAAAAACCAGGTCTGGTGTAGCATTGTCACAAGTATGAAAATGAGTAAGAAGTAAGAAAATAAGTAAGAAAACAGGCAAGCACATCCTAAATAAACAACAAACAAAAAGAACAAAACTTGAAGGTAAATTTGTTGATCGTCAAGTTTTATGAAAAGAGGATTATCAGCAATTCGGCCTTGGTAGTTGAAAAATTAAAATCTAACTTTTAACCAGAAAAGTTTTTATTTTAGTCAATGTTTCGGCCTGAATTTTAGGCCTTCATTAGGACTGAATATTAAAAAAATCACCCTATTTGGTATGTTAATATAAAATATAATATATTATAAATAATTTTTTTCTCTCTAATATGTTCATTATCCAGTTCTCATGCATTTTATATTGTTGATTACACACAGTTTTATATTTTCCTTTATTTATTATTTGTTAAATTATGACACATAGACATGTTTCTATATTAGTTTTGTATGTTTCATTTTCATATTCAGCTCTGATGAAGGCCAAAACGTTGGCTAAAGTAAAAACTTTTTGTTAAAAATTTGTTTTTAATTCTTCAATTATCAAGACACAATGCCTGATAATCCTCTCTTCACAAAAAAACAAAACTTTTAGAAGCGATACACATAGCAGAGAATATTGACAAGTCAGTTGATTTTAAGACTAATACTAAGAATATGAATATGTAATAAGGGGAAATTTTAAATAATATTAATTTATAGTGGTGAATTTTAACATTTGTTTTCAATCTAATAATTTTGGATGTAAGATATATTGGATGGATGTATTTAAGTTTGGTTGAGTGTGTTGTAGGAGAATTGAGTGTAAGTATAAGTAGTATAAGTATATATATGTGGATAAATATATTTATGAGTACATATATGTTTACATATACATGTAATGTATGTATATGTATATAATTGTGTGTTTGAGTATTGAATAAATGGGTATTTACAATTATTTCATGTAATAATAATTTTTATAAATTATAATCATTGTTTTTAAAAATTGGTTTGGTTTTTTACTGACTGGTAAAAGTTGAATAATAATATGAAGAGCAGTGGATAGCCAGTGTTATAAACAGGGACTTGGGTCATTCCTGGTGCTAGGTCTATCTTGATGTGATGTGTAAAACCTACATAGAATTTGGAAGGTAGTATATTGGTGTTTGTACCTGATTAAATAACGTGTCTGCCAGGTCATTTATTCCTAATAGAAATATTTCAATTTGCATAAATTAGGTAACCTGGATCAGGATAGCTCAAATATTGGTCTTCCCAGAAGGCAGAAATTTTATTTATTTTTAAGAATACAGAATGGGGGAATTATGGATGTATAGTCTCTTTACTGGAGAGTACATTGAAGGGGTTCCTTTATTGTGGAAAATGGTGAAGTCTTAGTGATGGCTGATTGATGGGGGATGAGAAAGAAGAAAGTAGTGAAACATCTACAGGTGACATGGACCTGCTTGTGTGGCTAATGATAACGAGGCTTTATTTTTGTTATTATGTTTGATTATAAAGTAGCCCTTGCAACTTTTTGTCACCTTGTGCTTGGTTTCAGTTTTGGTGGTAACTGAGGGCAATTTCCTTAGGTAGCTACTCTTTTTTGGTGATATGTATCACCCATTCTTTAAAATAGTAGTGATTAGAACAAACTGTAAGTAAATACAAAGACTTACAGATGCTTATCCCACTGCTGGGACTGAGCAAAGCCAGCCTGCTGGGAGGTAAAGGGAATCAATCCTAAATTCATCCTCCTCACAATTAAGTAAGTTTTAATTTACTTTGTGTGGAATTATTCTTAGCTGGATTTACTTAAAAGTCAGTCACAATCTTCAGCCTGGCTACATCTTTAGCTGTGACCAGTTTGATAATATATATGATTGACTATACACCACTTTAAGAGAAACTTACTTATTGCAGTGAGTTAATAACAAACATCTCTCCTTACAAAGCTTGAAGTCTCAAATTCACATTAATTCTCAAATTTCTTTACTAAAACAGTAAGGTGGATTATCCAATTGGGATTTGAAAAAATAAAATTAAATATACAAGTTAGTTATACAATAAACAAAACTAACTTCTTAGTCAGGCTCTCTACAGACTCCAATCACATGGGTGTCAAAAAATAGAATAAAAAATAAAGTAATATTTTCATCTCTATCATTCCTACTAAAGATTATTTAATTAAAGATACTGGATTTATCTAGTTACCTATTAAAGATCCATCAGGATTTAAATCATACATAGGTTTAATTAATGAACCAAGGCGAAGGTATGTATCATCACCTTCTGGTTCTGGTATTTCTCCTTTCTGAAAAGAAAAAAAAGAGAAAACACATTAAAATTATAAAATAAAGAAATTATCAGTTCTGAAAGGAATGCAAATAACAAGAAAAAATGTCATCCTAAACTCTCTAAATTGTCTATGATATTATAACTTAAGTTAAAGACCACAAAATATACTATTACTTTAATTTTTTTTTTTGGAACTTATTTTTCAAATATGTAAATGTTGTATTTGTTTTTAAAAAATGTTGATGAATAGAAAGAAAGACACATTTAAAAAAATGAATGGGCAAGTCTTTAAAATGAAATTTTTTTTTTTTGTTAACTTTCAATACTTTCTTTGAAATTACAAGAATGATGGAAATTCAATTTAATACACAGAGTAATGGAATCTTGGCCTTCTCGAGCTGTTTATGGCAGCCTAATGGGCCAAGTTCAGAACCCTTAAAACCTTTTCCAACATCATCCACCAATCAAAGCCTCCAGTGGTCCTCAATTGGATGCCACATATTTCTTCATCTTAAAATTTTTAGAAATCTTTAATCACCCCATCACAGCCAACTGAGTATAGCTACATATGCCTATACGACATCAGGCTCATTAAAGGAGTAGAATTTGGTTTTTGATCTTTTTCTTCTCTGCATTGAGTCATTTCTTACTAAGTCTTACATGAATCTAAAAAATTCTTGATGAAGATGAAGTCCTGGGTGAAATGGGGGAGAACAGTGTCTGGCAATTTGTTTAACATAATTTTAGCTACATCAAATTGTTACTAGTTCTGTAATTTGGTGACTGTGGCTAGACCTGATATTTGGAGAAAAAAATGGTCTTGAAAAGGGAGGTAGCAAGAATTGAGTGGGACTCCAGGCAGTCTGAATGCGGTAGAGTGATGTCGGGTTCTATAACATTCCTGTGTTTTTCTTCGATCTGGAGGGCTTTTTTATACACACATTGGTGTATAGGGAAGTGGCATCCAGAGATGTCATGATAAAGTATGGAGGTATCCAAGTCCCCGGTGGTTTTGGAGGCGAGGAATCATTCATAAGAATTTTTGAGCTCGTATGAGTTAAGACGGCTGAGGTGGTGAAGGGAAGAGAATAACAATTTAATAAGATTTGAACCAGGAGAATTTATTTAGAATATTATGGAGTGTAGGGGGTAGTAAGGTTTGTGAATTTTGGGTAGTTCTTTAAGTGTGGGTGCAGTGGAATTAAAGACATCAGACTAGAGTAGGTAGATTTGTCTATACATAGTTTTTGAAGAAGGGATTTGATGTGGTTATGAATGGAACAGGATAAACTAGGAATGGAATCTGGAAAGGGCTTGTAAGCGGTGGTGTCAGAAAGCAAAGAGTAAATTTTTTCTTCGTACTCTGAGTGGTCCATGACAACTGTTTTATTACCTTTGTCGGCACGGGTTAAGATGACCTGATTATGGGTATTAAAGAAAGAATGAATAACCACATCAAACCCCTTGATATTCCAAATTAAAATACTCACCATCCTTTTACAGTTGTATTTGCATATGTTTGTATATATTATACAAAATATGTAAATGCATGTAGATACAAGTTGATAATCATAAGAAGGATCAGAGAAGATTTGTGAAAGTTAGTCAAATGTCATATCATGATTCTAATGTAAATAGCTTAATGAGTGAATTTAGTAAAATATAGTTGTACAATTAATTATAATTGGTAGGTTATCACCTATTGTGTGTAACAACAATATGACTCACGTGAAGCCCTCTCTCCTATGCTAACAGATGTTCTTTACATCTTCAAGACGGGCAATCTAATCTGTCTAATCTCCTTTTCTACACAGAGAGGTAATGCAAATAAATTATACTTCAAGGCCATATTCCGGAAATAATTATTAATAGAAAGAGCTGAAGAAAATATGAATTAATCTAAATATATGTTAACAATTTGATAATAGGGAAATTTTAAAAAAAATTTACAAAACACTCATGCATATTTTAACAAATAAAAATAAAAGTACTTATATTTTTTTTTTAAACACAAGTCTATAAGGATGGTGATCTAAGCACCTCCAGAGCTCTACTAATCTCCCAATAGAATATTTCGGTCCCTTAGATACTTGAAACTAATCATCTGTCTTACAATAACAAAATAAGACAAAATAAATATTTTATTTGGTTGTGGTTTTTTATCCCATGTAAATTTTAAACAATTAATGAGAGGATAACAAAAAATAGAAATTAATAGAATAAAAAAATCTATCTGTCCCAGCCAGGAATCGAACCTGGATCTCCTGCTATCCAGGCCAGCGTGTTAAGCCATTACACCACCAGGACATCCAGGTTCGATTTCTGGCTGGGACCGAAAGATTTTTTTATACTATTCCCTCTCATTAATTGAATAAGACAAAATATTTTATTCTAATTTTTTTTTATCTTAAAAGAGAGAGAACATGCAAAAAGTATACAAACAACTATGAAAAAGCAACTTAAGCATTGTGGATTTAAAAAAAAAAGAAATTAAATATTTAGTTCATGGAGCTTTCTTTTGAGACTAGAGCACAGTTTCAGTTTCCTCTAAAATTTAAATTAGTTTACTGATTTATTCCAGAAAATTCAATTTGCAGAAAAGTTCTTAAACTTTTCTATTCTTCAAAAATTATTGAAGATTTTGACCATTATCAAATACAAATAACTATTTTTTTTTAATATTGTATTTGTTGTGGTATTAATCTAATTTATACAATAAATGCAAGGGAATAGTACAAAAATTAATCTTTTTCGTAGTAAGATTTTTTTAATTCTTTTCCCTTGCATTTATTGTACAAATACCTAATGTGAAAAAGAGAAATTGAATTGTTCTTAAAAAATCAGTTAGCATTGCTTTGGTGTTGAAATAAAAATCTAACCACACAATAAATTATTCTATTTTTGGGACCCATTTTTGAAAGTTATTGCACAATTATACCCTTCTAGAAACAGGGATGAGAATATATAGTCAAGATGGTAGGATTTCAAATTGAAATAAGTGTATTTGATCAAAAATACACTTACCTCAATCAGCAAGAGTTTGCTGCATGAAATCACCCTCATGAGAAAGTATTTGTGGAGAGCCTCACAAGAACTTTACAATTAAATAAAATATTCGTATTTACCTCGGATATAGTAAATTTTCTTCCACCTCGATGAGCTTTATCAGCAGCTTCCCTTGCCATTTCTGCAGCTTCTTCAAGAGTAGGGAAAGGACTTTCTTCTGAACTGTCATAATCCTCAAGTGGAGTAAGCCCATCAACTTCTAAATAAATAAAAATCATTAAAAACAATCAGATCCATAATGCCATTTAGATATTCCAAAAATAATGTCCAAAAAAGACTCATGAAAAAACTGTTTTGAGTCAGCTGTGATCTAAGTTTTTACTTCTAATAAATTGCTCAGTAAAGCTCAGGGATTACTTATAATGGTCATTAAGTTTAAGTAAGTTTTTAAGTTAAACTTATTATGGTCATTAGGTTTAAATGACCATAACAAGTTTAATTAAATAAATATTATTTTTTTGTGGTATTTAATCCCATGTACTAACAGTTAGATTTTGATTCTGTTCCTTGCACTAAAAATGAGTAAAATTTACGTGGGATTAAATACTACAAAAAAATAATATTTATAAAATTAAAATTTAAAAAAAGTAAATAACGAGAGTCATTTAAACAGCTTGACAATGTCAGCTCCTCCGAGCATAAGATGATATATTTGTCGGCCTCGGAGGTTGGACTTTTGACCCTAGTGCAGGGAATTTAATAACTTATCAGACTGATTCCGGTTGCATAATTGGTAAATGCACCGGCCCGGATAGCAGGAGATCCAGGTTCGAGTCCTGGCTGGGACAGTTAAATTTTTTATTCTGTTCCCTTGCACTAAAAATTAGCAAGTTTAATTAAGTGCATATTATGATCCAAGATTCATTTAAATTAAAACACTTAATAGTTTTTAAAAATTGGTTATGCATTTAATACATAAAAACAATAACAACATAAAAAATATTTTTTAGCACCTAACTCCATATACTCCTCCCAGAATTTTCATAACCCCTCCAAAATTTTTCTAAAATATTTACTTATAAACTATACAACCTAAAGATCTGAAATTCTTTTATATTTTGAACCAACTATTCTTAACAATGAAATAAAAAACTGTACTTAATGAGGAGAGGTTTGTTAGGATTCGTTCTTGGGAGTTGAAGAATAAAAAACTGATTAGTAATCTAAAAATTTAATATTTATTTTTGCCAAAATCACCTTAATTTCAGGCCTTCATCAGGGTTAATTATCGAAAGAAAACATAAAAATAATATAGAAACATGTCTATATGTTATAATACAACACATGAATAAATAAATAAAATTATAAAACTGTGTTTAATCTCTACTATATAAAATGCATGAAAACTAAATACTGAGCACAAGTAAGAGAAAAAAATACATAATATTATGAAAGTTACATATCAAATGGGGTAATGGGGTAAGGGACCTCTGCTCTACAATGACTAACTTATGACTTATCTGTTTTCTTATGGGAAATTGTGGAAGGGGACAGGAACTGGTTGTAAGAGGGAGGTTCGGGATAAGAGTCTGTACATTTCAAAGGGATAGATAGGTGGCTTGCCTTGGAGAGATTAAGTGGTCTGAGGTTCGTGGAAATATCAATTATGTGAAAAATGAAGGGTCTGGTATGAAATACTGAAGTGCTATGAGGTGGTCTTAAGGTGATTTTTGTTTTAAGATGTGAAAAATACTTATGTGGAGGAAATAGTCTTTGTCTGTTTTGACATTAATGGTCTTACGTATGTTCAGTATTCAATTTTCATACATTTTATATAGTTGATTACACACAGTTTAATCATTTCATTTATTCATTCATATGTTATATTATAACACATAAACATGTTTCTACATTATTTTTGTAGGTTTTCTTTTGATACTCAGCCCTGATGAAGGCCTAAAATTTAGGTCAAAACTAAAAAAAAAAAATTTTTGGTTACAAATCAGTTTTTAATTTCTTCATTTAAATTCTCCCAAGACTGAATTCCTAACAAAACTCTCCCCATAAAGCTCGTCAGTCAACTAGTTACCTCCAAATCGAACTCTACTTAATTTGAGATATTAAATAATTTTTTTAACTTACTGTTAGGGCAAGCTTTAGAGAAATGGCCAATATCCCCACATTTAAAACATTTTAAAACTCCTGTGCCCCTCTCAAAAGTACTGTTTTTCTTTAAATCCTTCCATTTCTGTTTTTTATATTTTGAAAAATTTACATTTTTTTTCCCTCGAGCATATCTTTTCTTTTCTATATTGATTTTAACGAAATTCTCATTAGCAGCTCCAGAAGCCATTTTTTTCTCAAGTAGGGCCATTTTCTTGCTATCCTTAGAGTTTGAAGCAGAATCAACAGATTTTGTAGTCTGTATCTTAATACTTTGGGATGGTGCAATAAGTTCAGGCTTAGTAAAAGAAGTGAAATTATATTCATTAAGGCCCTGCAAAGAGTCAATTTTAGGTCTTTTACTTGGCTGATAAGAGGAATTCAAAGGATCCATCAATGTTCTCTTTTTTAAATTATTTGTTTTATTTTTAATACTATCATTAGACTGACATTCATTTACTGATGGGGAAGATAGGTCTTTCGCAACTGATTCTCTTGGTTTGACACCAAAGCAATTAGTGGAAGCTACATTTTTAACAAAATTAGAACTTCTGTTCAAACAGTCCAATAAATTAAGTCTACAAAATGACTGGCTCTGAGATTCGCAATCAGAATCATATATTAAATCTTCATCACTGTCGAACTCTTTTTGGATTATAGATTCTGATGCAGGAGTAGAAATAGAGGAATCTGACTTAATAGATGAAATTCCAGAATCCTCAGATTCTACATGGGAGGACTCAGGCTTCTTCAGGGAACTATCCTGAGTCTCTTCAATTCTATCAAGCCAGCCTTTATCGACAGAGTGGTTAAGGGACAATTTCCCAGATGAAGTATCAAAAGATTTTTGCAGCAAGCTAACCGGTATACTCACACGAGAAATATCTCTATTGACAATTTTAAACTTATCATTAAGAAACAAAGCTGATTCGTCATGACAATCATCAATAAATGATGGAACCTCAGAAATTCCAGAAAAAGTGGACTCCTGGGAACAATTAACTTTGCATTCACCGAAAGATAGAGACTTATTAATAAGCCCTTCACTAACAAGGGCCTGAGGAGATGAATTTTCACTAATGCAATCTGTGGTTTTGGATCTACTAAAATTTCTAGGTTTCCTTGGATTACGCTTCTTGAATTTAGATCCAGCAAACAATTTTTCGGCATACTTTGATGATATTGATTTAGGTCCAGATTTCTGTGCCTTTGGTTCTTTACTTTTCTCATTGGACTCTAATGTGGACTTCTTATTAAAAATATTTTGAAAACTACTTAAGAGTCCTTCATTTGCCTTAAAGTCACTAACATCAATATTTTTACTCATATCATTCATTGAAATATTAATTGAATTATCTACAGTAGAGGTATCTTGATTGTTGAGACTACACAAGAATTGTGGGTCACATTGAGTTTCAGATAGAGGCTCGAAGCAAATACTGTCATCTAAAATAGCAACTGATTTTGAGTCATTTGTTGTATTGGTATCTTCAGCATTTTCAGATGATGAATTAAAACAGTCTTTAGCATTTTCATCAGAAATAACACATGTACTAGATGTTTTCAAAGCTTTATATTTCAGATTCCAGTACACCTTGTAGGCATCCTTAATTTTTAATGGTGCTGCTTTAATATCAGCCTGTAATGAGAAAAAAAAACTAAATGAATAATATAGCATTCAAATATTATTACAGAAAGTTTTAAAAAAAATCAAAGATATGTTGCCTTAAAACTAATTCTACCTTCTACTAATTCTAGAATTATCCATTCAACAAAAATAAATACTGTCCTATACAATTATTTTTAGCTTAAGGCTTAAGCCTTAGCATAGAGTTCATCCTTCAAAAGTCAGAATTAAATTTTTTTTTACTCTCATCTTCAATAGAATAATTAATTAAAAACACCAGCATGCAATTGTTAACAATTTAAATATTTTGAAGGTTTAAAATTATTTATCACTTAGAAAATGAGATAAAATTTATATGAATTTTTTCTTAAATATTTTTAGGATAGACAAATTTCTTCTTACATAGATTGTTATAACAATAAGGCAAGACTATAGTCTTGAAACACTAAAGTTTTAAAACAGAATATACTTTTAATTTTTCTTATATAGAATTTATGAAGCTCAGAAGCTATGGCAGCATGATCTACTCCTCAGCTAGACAAACCCAGCCCTCAGCCTTCAGGACCAGCCCTGTCATGAGCCTCTACTCTGAATCTGGAGTTCCTCCACTGTCCGAAAACTGCTATCCAGCTCCTACTTAGCTAAATTACTTTTCCAACCAACGAACCCAGCTTACAACTACATATTCGAGCCCAAATATCTTCCATTATATCAACAAAACCCACAGCGCCCAGCTCTATTAACAATCCGCCAGAGGACCATGATCTCTTCTGTCCCAACAGTAAACATACAGGACTACGAAACTGAAGAACCCCCGTGGAAAAGAAAAATCCCTGTAATTGACCTACAATTAACAAACCTCAATAAAAATTACACCACAAGTGAAAAACTAGGGAAAGCAAATGAAGCTATTCAAGCCATCAACCGCCAGTGTATCATATATTGTTGCTATATTAAAATTGTTATCTATTGTTTCTAATTTAATTGTTAATTTACCTTTTAAGTTATATAATTCATATTTCTGTTTTTAAAATGGTTTTGTACCTATATAACTATTTATATTTATGTGTACGAATATAACTTATTGCACACCAAGTACTAAATAATGAAATGTAACCAAGAACTAAAAAACGAAAAACATTTAAAAGAATGGATAACAGATTAACCCTAGAGAATCCCCAATAGTCAGGGCGTAATAACCATGATGTTGATCACCCTATAAACTGATCCTAATCCTAATCCTGAAGCTCAGAAGAAAATTTTCTAATGTCAGGGTAACAATGTGAATAGCATAATCTCAATGAGGTAAATTTATTTTAAAAAAGTGCTTTTTT
>KZ807194.1:214224-225262 GCA_000696205.2 Oncopeltus fasciatus | reverse complement strand
ATATATAGAAGGAATATGTGGGAAATGAAACACTTGTGGCTGCGATTTATAGTAACCAAGAACAGGGGGTATATAGATTACAGTGAACACTCAAAAAGAAAAAAATCATGAATAGTAAAATTTTTGTGGATCTCTCATCCTTCCTCAGTAAGGAGTGAAGAGCGACTGAATGAGTCTCTTTTCACTCCTCACAGACGAAGGGTGAGAGGGAGATCCCCAAAAATTTTACTACTTGTGATTTTTTCTTCTGTATATTTACTGTACTCTGATATGTCCCATCTCTACACACACACACACACACTGATGTGTAACGATGTATATATAATGCATTGCTTGTTTTATCAATTGATTTAAAAATGTGTGAATTAGATCTTGATGTTCAATTGGTTTCAATCAAATGATTTGTTTTCAAATAATGCCTAAAATGACAATATTTGTGGTTCTGCTAGTTATGCTAAGTGATTGCATGATTTCTCACCTGTTTAATTTATTTAGTTAATGCCCGAGCCAAATGATGCAAAACACTTCTGAGACTTATAATTGATGACTATATTATCACTACCCACTTTTCTGATGGCACTGGCATTATCCCTGTGATTACAAGAGAGAAAGATTCATCAGCTTAAATAGTTTATTATTTTAACTTATTTTGGTTATATTTTAATTGAATTTAATAATAATCTTAATAAATCCTGCTATTTTGTGTAAGAAATTATCTAGAATAAGCAACTGCAATTTTTTCTAGTTTTATTTATTAGTTCTATATTTTTTAATTGCAAATTTCTCTATGTAGAGAAGTGAGAGGAAGGAATTATTAGGGACTGAATGAGTTAAAGGGAAAAGGGGGGAAGGAATAGAGTGAGAGAGATAAATTATGCATTTATGAATAGCAATGGCAATAAATAGTATTTTTTCTGTGCTTGGAGTGCCATACACGTTTTAACACTGATTTTTACCTTAGTTAAAATTTTGTATTAAGTCCTTAAAACCCCAAATTCTTATTTTGAATTCTTCCTCATCCCTTGTTTCTTACGGGTTGTTTTTCATTAAAAATGTCTGAATTCAAAATTTGATAATTCAAACTCAACCAAATGCCTTCTGCTTTCCTAGTATTACTTCATTGATTTATGATTTTTGTTAATATTCTTAGTAATATAATTCATTTTACTAAAGACTACATATTATCTTTTGGTAACTGTAAGTTTTTCTTTGCCCTTATAAAATTCATTTTGTTAATTTTTTAATTGAGGATGCCTGAGTCAAATGATGCTTATCAATGCTGAGATATATAAATGATGACCATATTATCACTACCCACTTTCCTGATGGCTTTTGTATTTTCCTTTCAGTTAAAAAAGGGCAAAATTTCCTTGGACTAACAATCAGTTCACCAATTAATTTTTTTATTTAAGTAAAAATTAGGTTCATAGTAATAAAATTATCTTCTCACATACAGTTGTAGTTCATTTATTATGTCTGAGTATATCCTGTAGTTTAAAAAGTTAACATGAGAGACAAAATCTGAGATTATTTTTAGATTCAGACGCTAATAATTAGTGAAAAAACAGTATCAGATATAACTCAACAAAAAGTATGTTCCATAGTGTTATTGTATCATTTCCGTAATAACTTATAAAAAAATATTGACTTATTAATATTTTATTTTTATGTGTAGCCTTATATTGTCAAACTCAAATTTAGTTTAAATAAATTGTTTTTTGTTTTTTTAAATTAAATATGTATTTTCATCCACCATCGATGCTCGCAGAGATAGGTATATAAGAAATGCCCATAAACCTAGTGTTAATAAAGTTTTCTAAATGACAATAAATGTTTGGTTCAGCTTATTGCGCCTAGTGCAGATTTCTCATCTATTTAATTTATTTAATCAATGCCTGAGCCAAATGATGTATAACTAATCTGAGACTTGTAATTGATGACTATATTATCACTACCCACTTTTCTGATGGCTCTGGTATTATATTTCTGATTACAAGAGAAAAAGATTCATCGGCTTAAACAATTTACTGTTATATCTTATTTAGGTTAATAGTTTGAGTTTTATTTCATGTGGGATTAACCTTTGAATATAAAATTGTAAAATAGCTAAAGAGGGTCTTCGCCTGAAATCTAAGATTTATCTTTTATTGCCAATTATTCAAGTTTATCAAATATTCTGCTGTTTATAATGGCATTAATTATAGGTATAACTTTCCTTTCATATGAAATTATGAGAAGTTTTAAGTGAATTGAATATGTTGATTTTGTTACAATATCATGATGAGTTTTTCAGTAACTACCATCATACCTTAATCTTCTCTGATTACAAAATATATTTTGAAATATGGATCATGCTGCAAATAATTTTCTTCTCTTGTTATTTCATAAGTAAGCTGCTTCAAAATAATATAAATATTTACGTTTTTTTAAAAGCTTCAGCTGATATTTAAAGTTACATCATAGGTAATTAACTGACATTTTAAGAGATTAATTTTGTAACTTTGATCCTGAGCCAAATGATACAAACCCCTACTTAAATTTAAAAAATGTCCTTCCCAGAGGTTCTGTGTAATAATCTAGCAAGTATAAAATTTTTCATTGATATAGATATGAGTAAAAGTATATGACGATCTTTAGTTTACAAGCCAGCAACTACCAGGTATGCAAGTTTAAAATGTCGTTTTAATTCCAATAGAATGCGCTCTTAGCCTATTGAAGGATTTGCTTATCTCTAAACGCTATTTTGTTTGTNTTTCTGATGGCTTTGGCATTATTCTTGTGATTACAAGAAAAATAGATATACATCAGCTTAAACAATTTACTGTTGTCTTATTTAGGTTAATAGTTCGAGTTTTATTTTATGTGGGATTAAACTTTGAGTATAAAATTGTAAAATAGCTAAAGAGGGTCTTTGCCTGAAATCTAAGATTCATCTTTTATTGCCAATTATACAAGTTTATCACATATTCTGCTGTTTATAATGGCATTAATTATAGGGATAACTTATCTTTCATATGAAATTATGAGAAGTTTTAGTGAATTGAATATGTTGATTTTGTTCAAATTGATTTTGATCAATATCATGATGAGTTTTTTAATAACTACGATCATATCTTAATCTTCTCTGGTTAAAAAATATATTTTGAAATAGGGATCAGGCTGCAAATAATTTTCTTCTCTTGTTATTTCAGTTCTAATTAGATGCTTGTTTTTCTTTCAGGTTCCTTAAATTTACAATGAGAAAACCTTGGCTTTCATTTCTGGATGCTGGTAAGCTGCTTCAAATATTTACGTATTTTTAAAAGCTTCAGCTGATATTTAAAGTTACATCATAGGTAATTAACTGACATTTTAAGAGATTAATTTTGTAACTTTGATCCTGAGTCAAATGATACAAACCTCTACTTAAATTTAAAAAATGTCCTTCCCAGAGGTTCTGTGTAATCTAGCAGGTATAATATTTTTCATTGATATAGATATGAGTAAAAGTATATGACGATCTTTAGTTTTCAAGCCAGCAACTACAATGAATATTAAAGATATGACTACAAAGCTTTACTCAAAACTCCCTGGAAAGGAACTCACTATCATATTTACATTCATTAATTTCTTCTTTAACATTTTTTGTGTAAATTTTATAATATATTAACCTTAGAAAATTATATTTTACACCTATTATGTTCCATAAACTTTATCATAACTCAATTAGCAATAACTAAACTATAATTTTTTTTCTCCCTTTTAACCCACCCCTTTCTCATTTGTCTTATTTCATTCATAAATTAATTCTTTCAGGAATTTGCAATGACAAACCCAAGTACCAAATTTATTTCCCATTTTTAAAAGAGAAAATTTGGCTCATCAAACACTCAAAATTGCATTAAGTATCTGTTTTTAAAGGCCAAAAATTTTTTAATTTTTTAAAATTGTATTGTTAACCTGTTCTGTTTCATTTAATATCTTTCGTAATACTAATGATATGACAATATTAAGACAGTCAATTTTGGAATTCCTCTAAAAACTCCATTCCATTTAACCTATTTTTAACCAATATTGCCGACTTGTAAAATAAATTAACTTTTTTACTGTTATTTATATCCATCTTTAATGAATTAGTGTGAAATATGGTTGGATTATTTATGCAGATCCTGTGTGACAGACTTTTTTTTTTTATTTATCTTTATTTATTATTGTGATGAATTTTTCATAACCACCAAGATCTCTGAGTTTTCTGTGATTATAGAATTTTCTGAAATTTAACACATTGTAATTTATTTTGTTTTCTATATATTTCATTTTTTATTATAGATTTTTGTCCTTGCAGGTTCCTCTTTGATAAGGAGATAACACTAGACCATCACTTTCTCTGGTTGCTGGTTAAATTCTGGTAAGCTGTTTTTTAGGCAAGTATTTGCTTAAATTGTTACCTTATTATCAAATATCATTTTGGATAATTAACTGAGGCTTTCAGTCATAAGATTTATATAGATTTTTATTACCTATATTTAAAAGAATAAAAATTGGCCCACCAAACACTCAAAATTGCATTATTAAATAACTTTGTATTTAAAATTATTTTTTTCTTTTTATGTTTTAAAATTATATTGTAAACCCATTCTGTTTCATTTAATTATTTTTTTAAATACTAATGATATAACAATATTAAGATTGTAAATTTTGGAATCCCTCTAAAAACTCCATTCCATTTAATCTATTTTTGCCGTTAACAATCTTGCCGACTTTTTTTATTACCGTGATGAATTTTTCATAACCACCAAGATCTCTGAGTTTTCTGNTTTAATTTAAATGGCTATATATATAACACTTTATTAAAAAATAATTATTCTGTATGTATTTCATACATTATAATTTTTGATGGGGTACATAATAATAGTCCTTGCTCGTCTATCCCGAGATGTTCCCCGTTCTCAGAGAGGAGCCCAGGTTAACCCGCGATTGACTATCCGGCACCCATCTATTCCTTATCCTAGGATAAGAAGGAAACTTAGGCAGGGAGTCGAGGGGGAGAAAAATGCCAGTGTATACATTCCCTTGATATTTTAACTAAACTGGCTGGAGTAGGTCCCTTGGCCACCTCCTTTTGAGGCGTCAGGGAGGATGGTCGGGATGAATGTGGGATGCCTGGGAGAGGACTAGAGGATTTGGATGTCCTTGTAGGTTTGTGTGGAACTTATCAAACCTGGAGGGGATGAGCTTAGAAACAAAAGGTACTTGCAGGTCAGAATGGGTGGTTTTATTGGTTACGTAGGGAAGAGAGGAGTGTGCGAAGGACTTTGGACTGGAACCCCTTGATACATCTAATGTTTGATGGCTTCGCTGTGCCCCAATGGTAATTTTTAATGGAGTTAAAGGTTATTTGAGGCACTAAGGATCTGGGTTGCAGGAGAGTATGGCTGTGCCATCTGCATAGGACGCGAGGAGTGTGTCAGGGATGTCGGCAGTGAAAAGGGTATAAAGAACAGGACCAAGGTTACTACCCTGTGGAACTCCCGCTTCAACGGGGTAGAGGTCAGAATACTCCAGACCAAGGCGGAACTTATGACATGATATCTAGCGGAAAGATATGACATGATAATTGGGTAGTAGGGTTGTGAAAGGATAGACTTGAGTTTAAAGAGTATGCCACACCCTATCAAAGGCTTGAGTCACGTCAAGGAATGCAGAGGAGCAATATTCCTTACACTTAAGTGCATGGGAGATGCAATCTATAACTCAGAGACCTTGTTGAATTGTGGAGTGCTTATTTCTTAAACCAAATTGATGTCAAAATGTCTGTCTTCAAATCAGTGGTATTTATACCCGGCGCGGTCCGGTCCTGGGCGAAGCTTGCCTTCCCATTGGTTGATCCTGTCTCCGGAGTAGTTAGGTAGCATATTTATTTTATAGTAATTAAACATTTAAAAAGGTTAAATAGCTTTAAGATATTATGCTATTTTCTGTGTTTTTTCAGGAAACTGAAGATGAGCAATTTTGCTCATGGACCACAAGCCCATGGACAAAATATACCTACAAGATAATTAACAAAATTTCAAGTCCTTTGGGACTTGGAGTAACCTCAGTGTTTAATATGTCTTAAAGAGATAAATTTTTATTTCAATATTCAGTAGAAAAATCTTTATTTTTATTTAAGGCTCATATGAAACCTTTGTAACTTCATTGAATGCTAAAATACTGAAACTTTTTCCCTCTTTTTTTAGATCTTATTTATTTTTTAATCTTTCCAATTGTCTTTTTCAAAGTAAACAGTTATGCTGTAATTCGTTTATAGGCTGTGAAGTCTATTGAAGAATGTCATTCATTCAATTGTCTTTAGTGGTATCACTCCATGAATTTCAGTTTTGGATGTATAATTTACATCTGAATCTCCCACAGCAAGTATTTTATTGCTTTATTTATCCTTCTGCTTAAT
This sequence comes from Oncopeltus fasciatus, assembly GCA_000696205.2. Lineage (NCBI taxonomy): Eukaryota > Metazoa > Arthropoda > Insecta > Hemiptera > Lygaeidae > Oncopeltus > Oncopeltus fasciatus. The sequence goes on along the minus strand of KZ807194.1, from coordinate 218,832 downwards.
TGCCTTATGACACCCATGTTGAGACAAAATATTTGTATTCAAAATACACCAATAGCCCTTTAATCAGTTTTATGTACCAGCTAAGAGAGAAGGTTGGAAAAGATTTGCTCTCCATTTTGTTAGTGTGTTTGCCATCTGTATCTGTCCCTTTTGTAATAATTATCACCATCCTTGATGGTACCATTTTATTCGTTAGTGAACATCTCTACAACAACATGCCTGTCATCAATTAAAACCAATAGTGTTAGAACATCTTACTCTTCTGATAGGAACTAGGAGTAACTATGAAAACATGATTTCTTAATTTCGATAAAATTTGAAATATAGGTTATTCTTGTCCCTATGAGATACCTATTTTCAGTACAAATGGAGTTTTTTTTTTTTTTTTTTTTTACCGTTTATATTGCAATCTAAAGCAGGGAATTGTTGGGGTTCGGTCAAGGTTGATCCAAAAAATACAAATTAAAAAAAATGTGTTTTTTTAAAATCATCTGCCAACATTTCGGCTTACATTATAAGCCATCTTCAGGGCTGTTGTAATCATAATGTCATAATCCTAAGAACACAAAATAAAAGTAAAAATTAAATGTAAATAAATTATTTACAATATTATAATTAGAATTATAATATTGTAAAAAATTTATTTTCATTTTCATTTGATTTTTACTTTTATTTGTATTCTTATGACATTGTATATCAACAGCCCTGAAGATGGCTTACAATGTAAGCCGAAATGTTGGCAGATAATTTTAAAAAATAAATTTTTTTTTAATTTGTATTTTTTTATTCTACTTTGACCGAACCCCAACAAAGCAACATCTAATACTAATTTCAGTACGTACAAATGATTTTAAAAGAGTTAATTCTTTAAGTAACTAATGTGATGAAACTTAAGCCTATCTATCTTAAGTTTTTTACCCCTAAATAAGTGTGATATAATATACATATTTTGTTTCCATATTTTTATCCTTATTACCTCATATTAATAGTTTTCATACACCATTCCATTTTTTGGGTTAACTGTCAAACCTTATGAGGAGGGATTGGTCGGGGTTTTTGGTCTTCCATTTACTTTATTATTTAATTTAAATGGCTATTTTATATTTTGGCATTTTTAAAAAAATATTTTTTCACAACATTTTTAAGTTTAGAGTATTCAGAATGGGATTTAATGTGAAACTTAAAATGTAATATTGTGATTATCTATCTATAAATTTTTTTTGTCACATTGAAACCCGCTATCTACAAGGATTATATTTTTATCACTCATATTAAAAAGGGTTCTATATGTGTATGGTGTGCATGCATGTATAAATTTTATGTATTATTATTTTTGGTATTCTAATTGGTAGGATCAGAGAAAATATCAAAACAGTATTTAGTTTCTATAATAGAATAGCCAGATTTGGAGAAGAGGGAAAACAGCTACGCAATGTTCAAAAGGAGAGTTTGTTGACCGTAGATATTATTCTAAGATGATTTTAGTTGGGGTTCGGTCAAGGTAGAAAGACTACCTTCACCGAACCCCAACTAAAATCATCTTAGAACAGCTACGCAATGTTCAAGAATCCTAAGCTCTTTTGTACAGTAATCTGCAGTTCATCTATCTTGATCTGTAGCATTGCTTTATTAATCATCACTCTTTTCTTATACATTCCCAATTCTTAATTAGTCCGCTGCTGGCTGTAAGAAAATGTAACCTCTTGTTACTACAATATAGAGAGGGATGTGTTCCTTATCTAACTAACTATATATACAGGTTAAATTTCATAATTTAATATAATGATTATTTTACTAATCAATAAAATAAACATATTTATATATTACATTATATTACTAAAATTATTTATTTATGAATAGGAGCTAAAAAGTGATTAAACTAATGCTTAAGACTTTGACAATAGATAAAATATAATTAATATACCCTTTTTCAAATTATTACCAATGTCTGCTGATAAAATTCAGCAACTAATTATATTATTGAAAGTCTATATATTTGTCTTTTGTTGAATTATGTATTTCTTTTCATTTAAAAAAAAAAAGTTGACATTTAAAATTTAAATCTTTTAGTAATTTGATTTGCTCTGATTTTGAAGAATTTTGTTATTTTTTTTATTGAATAATTTTGATGAGGTTTAATATTAGAATTGTTCCAGGTTTCTTGGGATATTTTATCATCAGGAAGTACTTCATTATTTAAAATAAGAAGTGAAAACCAAATTACACATTTTTCATTAGTAAACAAAAATTAAGAACTTGTGTCTACAAAATTGACCAGACACTTGGTCAAAGGGTTGAGGCAAGGGCCTATATGATTGTCTCATAACAGACTTGTTTTTATAAAATTTCTGATTTGAGTTATATTGCTATACAATTTCTTGAAGACAAAATAAAAATTTAGTTTTATGATATAAACCATACTAAATTCTATTATGGCTGTTTAAATGTTGGACATTTACTTGGTAATAAATGTAAAGAAAAAAAAAACATATTAATAGTATTAAAAAAAAAAAAAAAAAAAGCTTTGTAGAGAATTAGTTAGGTTTCGGTCAAGGTTGATAAAAAGAACAACAAAAACATTTATTTAAATTGTATTTTTTATTAAATTAACCTTGATCGAACCCCAAAAAATTCTTTACTTATTTCTACGGTCTAAAACTCTCCATTTGAACATAAGGAGAGAAAAAAGCTATTGATAATTGTTGGGTGCAAACAGCTGTCCTAACTGAACTTGTGACTTCTGAAAGTGATGAGATTGAGGTAGTGAGTTGATAAGATAGAAATACAATTTGATGAAAAACCACAAAAATGTATCGATATGACAGGTGCTTGCTTGGCAACCCAAGCATAATCATGGGACAGGCTTACTTGTGACTAGAGCGAATGCAGATTAAAAAATCTTGTGTAAATAATCTAAAGGGTTATTACAACTAATGTCTTCATTAGTTTCTTATGTTTTGTGAAGAGCGCTTTCATGGCAGATCATTTCCAAAAGCACTCATCAACAGAACATAAGAAACTAATGAAGACGGATTACGGAAGGTATGATAGTAATATCTTATGTACTTGCCTACAGTTAGGTGGGACCCTGTGTGGCGGTCTATAAAATGAGTCTAGGTAGAATGTTGTAGCTCCGCACTCCTCAATAGCATTCTGAAAGAGCTATACCATTTTGGACTGATGGTTGACCTATCCTGTTAGATGATTGGGGCAACATCATCACACATGCTTGTGAGCATCTGTCAGGCGGACTCAAATAAATTACCAATTAGGGACTTTTATGTTATTTTATTAATTCTATAAAAAAAACTGAAGCTTGAGAATAAGCCTAAAGCCCAAACATACACTTATGAATATAAGTTCTCACTGATGAGATAGTAGGTATTTTTAATTTAGAAAATGAAGTTCTATAAACAAAGATCTTAATAAATATTGGTTAATACAAGTATACTTTATATATTGGACATTTTCTTTCATTTGTGTTTATTTTTTTAATATATTTAATATTTTTGTAATTGTGACAATTTATTTATTTTGTTTTATATATTAAACTAGAGAATAAATGTTAAAAGAATTCTTGTTATTGCCTTCCTACTTAGTATACCCAGTGATGTTAAGTAACTGCCCTTTATAAGAAGACAGATTTATGACATGTAATCAACCTGCTGAATAAGCATATTGTTTTTCATAATATTATTTTATGAACATTAATCAGGGCTTATACATGCATTATGAGTTAAATAGCAGCTTTTTCCTATATCACGAGTTAATGTAGTATAATGAGAACTTAAAAAATAAAAGTAATGACCAGAGCCATTGGTGTTTAAAATAGGACAGCTACTTGTTGGTAGCCCTTCCCTTCACAACCCAAATTAGCTGCACATAAGGTTAATTTTATACTATAAATACAAATAGAAAATAACAGAATATAAGTTTATGTCTTACACAAACTGGAATACTTGAATACAATTGCAAAAGTGTTGGTGCTGTAAGATTATATAAGCTATTTTAATGATAATTCAGGAATTATGAGCTAGATGCATTGATATAAAACAACATGAGTTTCAGGCTTTTAAAACTTCTTTTTTCTAGTAATTTTAATATTTCGCTATGAAAATATGATGTTAGAAGCTTATAAACAGACAGATTATTGCCAATTCATAATTTTTATTAAAGGATTAAATTATTAGACAAAATAGATAATTCTATTAAAAGGAAAAGTACCACAAATAATAAGATAATTAAGGCATGTAACAATAACAGAATATATATAAAAGACGAGCAAGTATGATTAATCAAGTGCATGCTGGAAACTTCACATTTCATGGCAAAGCATTGTTTTAATTACCGAAACACTAACCTATTGAAAGACTGATGTTCACTTATGTTTAACCCTAAAGAGGACTAATATCTGAAGGTCAATGTTTAGGATTTACTTAATACAATACTAAATAATTTTTTTGGCAAAACCAGTTACTCTGGTGCTTCTCATTAATTATAAGAGCCAAATTTGAAGGATGGAACCTGATAGCCAAGCTGAAAGTGCGCTCCTATTAGTTAATGATACTGGATTTTACAGGGGGGAAATCATAAATATATATATATATA
>KZ807194.1:170882-183790 GCA_000696205.2 Oncopeltus fasciatus | reverse complement strand
GTTCACTACCCCCTCTTTGCCCATAACTCCTTCCACACTCTCATGCAAACTTGCATATATATATATCCTATTGCTTCACTTTTTTCACTATTAGTATACCAATAATAATATATATTTTTAGGTATAGAAGTATTTTAAAAGAAGCAGAGAACCGAGTATCAGAAGTAATAATAGACTCTGATTGTTATAAGGATAAACCTGATCCTGCATGCTTACCACTATACTTAAGAAAGATTATTTCTGGTTTAGAAGAAAAATCAAAAAATAAAAATAAGTAAAAAAACCTTTATTTTTTATTTATTTCACATACAAAATAAATCTCACTAAGGCATATATCAAATTAAAGACAATGAATAATACAACAGAATCCGCTTTACCAGCTTTTATAGATCAGATTCAAGTGAGGAGGAGTTTAGGAAAAGAGGAGAGGTGAGTTAGAAGGAACTGATAGTATTAAGTAAACCAGAATGTACTACTAAGAAGTAGAATGTAAAAGATTTAAATTCTTTAAATTTTTTCTAGGCAGAACACAAAGTGGCAGCTGGAAATCTGATAAAATCTCTTGGTTTGTAACCTGTTAATTTGAATACTTTAAATTTAAAGTACATACAATTCTATAGTACAAATTTACTGTAATACATTTCTCCTATATCATACACACATACACACAGGGACATACACACACAGGTAAACACAAACAATTAATGTGAGGGAATAGAATAAAATTTTACTCTATTCCCTAACATTAATTGTTTTAAAATTTACATGGGATAATACACCATAACTAAATTAATAATTATAAATGAAAATAAAAAAAAAAAAAGTAAATAACGAGAGTCATTTAAACAGCTTGAAACATACAAGACAAATTAATATTGCTGTAATAGCTAAATCATTATAACTATTTAAAATTTTTTTTTTTGTGGTATTTAATCCCATGTAAAGGAGATCAAGGTTCGAGTCTTGGCTGGGACAGTTTGATTTTTTATTCTGTTCCCTTGCACTATAACTGGATAACTGGATATTTGCGAATACTGGCTAGCATACTTCCTAAAAAAAACCCATCTCAATCTAAATATGTATTCTAAACAATTTACTGTAAGTATCAGTAGGATAGGAAAGTAGTTACCGGTACAAGCATCCACCAGATATCAACATAGTTGTGATTGTTAAATGAATAATACACTTAAATTATAAAATAGTAAACTTTTAACTTCAAAATTGTTAGAGATTAATTTAAATAAAATTAAAATTGTAAATAATTATATTAGTTGTGGTATGTTATCCCATGTTAAATTTTATAGAAGAAATGCAAGTGGAGCCTGAAAATAAATCTTACTACCTCAGCCGAGACTTGAACCCAGGTTGTCTCTTGCTTTCCAGGCAAGTATGATGACTACTACACCACCGATAGTCGGGTTTTAGACTTGGATTAAAGTGCGAGGAACTGGAGGGATTATATAGTCTGCCAAAAAAACAAGAATCAATAAAATAGCCAACCATGTCAGCTCCTTCGAGTATAAGACTATATATTTGTTTTACTAGGGGATTTAGACTCAGAGTAAAGTTGCAGAGATTATCTAGCCTGCCTGGGTGGTGTAGTGATCAGCAAACTTGCCTAGAAAGCAGGAGATCCAGATTCGAGTCCCCGCTGAGGTAGGAAGATTTTTTTTTTTACTTTCTTTGCATTTCTTATATTAAAATTGTAAAATTTCTTATGCAAAAAAGATTAACTATTTAAATAAAACTAAAATTGATAGATTCAAAAGGACAGTTTTTTGACCGTAGACATTATTATTAGGTGTATACAATAATAATAATACAATAATAATTGACAATATTATAATACAGAATTACCATAATGTAATGTGATATCAAAAGTATAAATGTAGAAAGCTATGTAAGAGAATTTAGAAAACATGCAGACAAAAACTTATTAAAACATAATTAAATAACATTAAAACAGTAATTTTCCACACCTGTCTATCATAAAGATGAGAGAGGACATCCTGTCCCTAAGTTCACATTTCCATGACGAAGCTATATAATTTTTCAGACAAACAACGTGGGAGGTGGAAGGGTTAATATGTTATTTCAGATGTAATTAATATCCTATCAAATTATATAAAACTTCCAGTAATAATAAAGGTAGATTTATGTAGGATATATTTTATAGCAAAAAGTAATTTTTGTTTTTGGAGATCTTAATTTGTTACATTAAAATTGATCTAAAATATAGGAATATTAAATCATTATACACTTATCATACCTTGGATAAAGAGTGACAAGTAAATAAGGAGAATGTAAACAAATTTAAATTTAAAGTTATTCAAGAAAAAAGTTAAAAGTTTTTCAACAATTATTTTTTTTTTTTTAATTTTTAAACTATGTGTATAGTTTTATTTGTATTTTTTACATTTTTATTTACATGTACATATTATTTATTACCTATTCCACTAAATACTTTTCATATTTCTAAAATTTTGTATTTAATAACCAAACATTAATTAATAAGTTCACTGTATCAAATAAGTTTATTTATACTTATCAAATAGATTCCAGCATATATATAAGAGTTGCTTAAACTANTTGAAAAATATTACTTACTGTCTACATATTTTAAACTTTATTTATTATTTGAAATAATAAACAAATAATAAATTTTGCATTTACTCAATCCATTCTACTCATAGTCCAATTTCAAAATTAACTAGTTTATATAGTAAAACTAAATATAATGCTAGTTGAAAATTGATGAATATATTGTCTTATGCTCAGAGGAGCTGACATTGTCAAGTTGTTTAAATGACTCTCATTATTTACTTTTAAATTTTAATTTTATAACTTTTTTTTTTAAATCTAACATTTTCCCAGCCAGGACTCAAACCTGAATCTCCTGCTTTCCGGGCCGGTTCATTTTCATTTACACTACCGAGACAAGTCTGATAAGTTATTAAATTCCCCGCACTAGTGTCGAGAGTCTAACCTCCAAGGCAAACGAATATATCGTCTTATGCTTGGAGGAGCTGATATTGTCAAGCTGTTTAAATGACTCTCGTCTCGTTATTTACTTTTAAATTTTAATTTTATAAATTTTTTTGTGGTATTTAATCCGATAAATTTAAGCAATTTTTTGTGCAAGGGAACAGAATAAAAATCTAACTGTCCTAACCAGGACTTGAACCTGGATCTCCTTTACGTGGGATTAAATACCACAAAAAAAATTATATAATAGTTATAATGATTTAGCTATTACAGCACTATTAATTTTGTCTTGTATGTTTCAAGTCATGTAGAATCAGAAAATCAAAGATAAAAAGAGTCTCTCCTACACTATTGACAAAACTGAATTAAAAATGACTGTATGGAATTTGATAATTTGGGATTTAGGTACAATCCTTATCGACAATGTGCTAATGTAATAGTAGCTCGATCCATCAACCCCAAAGGGATTAAATTAATAGGCAAAAGTTTAAAATTGCTATGGCAGCCAAATGGCTCTTAGTTTAGGTTATATATCTTTTGTTATCTCATACAGAAATGGTTTGTGATAGAAAAGGCAGAAGCTTAAGCAAATATAATTGACAGGTGTTCACTTTATTTGATTCATAGCTAATAGTTTATAGTAAAATTATTAAAATTGTAGTCCAAAATAGTGTATTTATTTATTAAAATTTTAAAAACTGTTTATGTCCTTAAAAGTTACCCAATTAAAAATAGGGAAAATAGGAGGCGGCTACATCTAACAACCTAGTTTATTTTACCATTACAAACACGTTAAAAACTACATTTATTGCTCAAAAGAAGAGTTTTTTGACCGTAGATATAATTATTAGATGATTTTAGTTGGGGTTCGGTCAAGGTAGACCTTCTACCTTGACCGAACCCCAACTAAAATCATCTAATAACTACATTTATAGCTTTCTTGGTTTTTGTCTTATCTACATGATTTGTACCTCAGAAAGATGTTTTCATATTGACATTATTTCAGTGATTTAGTTTAATATTACACCTTATATTTGAAATATTATTGAACATAAAAAGCCTTTTATGATGAAAGGAATGAGCTAAGTAGCTATTTTCATAAATAAATAAAATTTTAACCATTAAATAAGATAAGGAAAATTTTGTGAGGCCAGAAACGTGAGGTCCTAAATGGAATTTAGGTTGGTGACTCCCTTATGACACAAAGGGATGTCATGGGATTCATTTAGAAGGTTCTGTTGTGGGTTTAGTTTTCCTCTTATATTTAATGTTCTCTTATTTTATTTGTTTAGTTTCCTAATAGGAATTTAACTCTTTAATTGACCTGAAAAAACAAAATCCTAAACTCTGCAACAAAATTTTTAGTTTTATGTTAAAAGACAAGTAGAATCTGAAAAAAAAAAAAAAAAAAAAGCCTTTCTCCTGAACTCAATTCAGGGCTTTTTCTCAGAAAGAGGTGAACTGAATTTGATGAAATTTGCAATTCCAGCTCTAATTGAATTAAATCAGGGATTGAGTTTGGCTTGGGGTTGATGCTATTTTAGCAAACACATTGAGCTTTATATTTATTGTTCAAGAGAACTAATAATCTAAGAGGTCAAGAAACTAAAAGGTTTTCATATTTCTCCAAAGGGATGGTTAGTGTAGTATATTTCTATCTCTTTGTGTTGTTGCTAGGTGCAATGAAACCTCATTTGTATTATTTAGTTAATGTATACTACAATTAGTGTTGGAGAGAGCAAGGAAATATAATCACCAAGAGTTTGTTATTTAATTTTATTCACGGCTATCCTTAGTAAAATTTTAAAGCAAAATGTACTAACTTATTTTCAAAAACTAAATAAATGAATGTAGTTTGCACTATCAAGTAATTTAATTAAAAGCCAGCAATCATACTCTACACACTGATCTTAACATTCACACAGTAAACAACCAAATTAAGAAACACTACTCAACATTCCACAACATTGATAGGACACCCCAATCCCCTGAAACACCTTCTTTAATACACATTTTAAAGAAAATACTCCCTGTAGTCCTGGATGAGAGATCTAAATTGAAATTTTTGGAGAAAGTACGCTTCATGCTCTCTTCATCTAATCTCCACAAATAGGCTAATAGTTTTTTTTTAACTGTTGCCAATAATAAAGAATAAAAGACAAAAAAAAAATTATTGAAAGGTAAATATAAAATACATTTCTAAAAGAATTTAAATTAAAAACCTTTTTACCAAGAAAATATAGTGAAATAAGATGCAGCATTTATTAAAATTTGATTTTCAGATTCTGCTAGCTTTGAAATGTAAAACATCAAATTTTGAGGAAGGTGTTATGACTTTTCAGGTCGATTACAACAGTTTCAATTTTTTTTTTAGGAAAAAAATTGATACTTACAATAATAAGGTAAGTAATGTTAATACAATAATGGGTAAATAATGCAACGATCAACTGCACCTTTTTGAGCCATTTGAAAGAATCCCTTCTGGACACCAGGTATAAACTGTTTGGGGACATTGGGCCCAGAGGTTTCATCCTTGAAAATAAGTTGAGTGTTCTGATCTGGAGGAAGAGGCTGAAATATTCAGTCATTTAAGACAAAATAGCTGACAAGATTAATTAGTGAGGTATATCATAATGTCAAACACCAAGGTTAGAACAATGCTTTTCGAAAAATGAAAAATGACATGTATGAATAAAAAATGTGGATTAAAATACATAAACAAAATTTATTTTAAAATAATGAAAAACCAAATTATTTCTCAAGTGAAATATATTTTTAAAATAATAATATATTCAATCTGGTAAGATAACTTTTTAATGGCAAGTCATGCTAAGGTATAATTTTAGATTAATATTAATATCCATGTGTGTGCTCGCACACACCCACACATTTTGTATGTGTGTGTGTATATATGTGTGTATATAAGACACACAAACATACAAAACATACAAGAAAATCTTTTTAAAACGAAGTGGGACAGTAACTTATAAATTTCAATCAGCATAAAATATGCTATTAAGAAATAGTTATATTTTATAAATGAAAATTAAGAATGATTTTAAAAGTAAGTACATATTAAAATTTTTTTTTTAAATGTGGTTATGGTTGTTTGATGAATGGATTTGGAAAAATGGACATAAATAATTTATTTTTATCCTGAATTACATCCAATGATTTTGAGCATTTTTCAATAAATGCAAACTTCTCTTGCTTATTTATGGTCTTTAGTGCTTAACTAAAATTTTTTATATCTTTTCATTTTTTGGAACTGATTAGACTTTTCCAACAGATTTGGTTTCTTATATCTTGAACTTTGACAATGCCATTGAATGCTGGGGTATTGTCATAGGAGTGTCCTCACTTTCCACATCAAAGTTAGCTCTATGGCATAGTTCAGATATCTTATCACATTCGATTGAGCATGCACAATCATTTGAATATTCCAATAGGGAATCCTACCTTAATAAAACAATTTGTTGCAGAAGCTATAAGTTTGCTCATCACAGTTTTGCTAATAAAAAGACTGTTTGGGGTATAAATGGTCCTGGTTAACTCAGAAAAATTCAGTTTTAAGACTAGTGATTTTAAAAGTAAATTTCCATAAAACCATATGAGTTTTGATTAACCACTTGGGTAATTGTTGGACTAATAGCAGAATTTACCTAATTCTAATATAATTTTATAAAGAAATATGAGGATAACATGTAGCATGGTCCAAGGAAAACTTCTCCTTTCATTCGAGTTTATTCCACTTTTACCCTTTTAATAATGATACAATTTTTATCTTTCATTTATAAATTCTGGGCTCAAATATTTATTTTTAAAAACTTGATTTTGAATTACAATGAGTGTGAATGAACTAAAATAAATCAATAGCTGGCAAATAGTTTTATATACTGAAGTACATCACTGTACAGAATAAAAATTGACATTACATGGAAATAAAAATGTGAAATAAAAACTACTATGGAGTGATGCACAAATATACATAATGGACCACACTATACAAAACTATCCACTAAACATCCAGAACACAAACAAAAATATAAAGGAAAAATTTTTATAACTTTATGACTGTTATAAATTACATATCTGCATCATCATACAGATATGAAACACACACCTCAAAACTTATCAGACTCTATCACTTTACCTTAAAAAAAAAAAAAAAAAAAAAAAAAAAAAAAAAAAAAAAAAAAAAAAAGTACATAAATAAACATTACATTTCTCTGTATCTGAACTTCTTACCTCAATAACTCCAATTACTCTTGCAAACTGGCCCTGACCGCCATGCTGCTTTTTATGAAGGTAATCAAATTCACAAGGTTGCATAAGGGTTTCCCTAAATGATACCTTAGGCTTCCCAAGGGTAACAGGGCAGTTATATTCACGTTGCATTCTCTAATGAGAAATTAATAATTAGCATTTATTAGCAATTAGTTATAATAATAAAGCATAGTTACAAGTAATCATTCATAAGTTTAAACTAACTATTATCATATGGTAAAAGGAGGTGGGTTAATGTCACACATAATTTCAATTGTCAAACTTGAAACATTACTGAGATTACAAAATTGGATGTTGTATCACTTCAAAGAAGAAAAAGTACAGTTGAATTTATCATATACACACAAAAGGGGACTCCCCTCTTACTAAGCACATTGATACAAACAAAACACTTTGAAACCAGACAAATCGAAGATTGCATGCAGAGCACTTGAATGTAATATTAAATTGTTGTTAACCAAGATGACATTCTTTTTAGATTTATAAAATCTAAAATTTCTGTAATTTAAATTATAATTATGTCAACCTATAAAATTATAAAGTTTTAGTTTCTAATACATTCATTTGGTTGAATGATTTTAATATAAAAGACACATTGTAGTTGAATGATTTTAGTTATAAAACTGCTATTGTTGCAAAATTATTTAACTATAAAAGCTTTAATTGTGGATAGATTAAATATGGTATATTTTATAAGGATATAACTAGTAATTCTATTTAATTAAAAATTAATATTTATAATGTGATAGTTGACTTAAGCTCTAAGGATGGGGTTTATGACAGAGAAAGCTTTCAGTAAAGGAAAGATATTTTGTATCCCATTTTTCAACTTTATTGCCAGAAAGGAACAATACTTATCTCTCTCTCTCCCTCCCTCTCTCTCTTTTTTAATGTAATTTTCAAGATTAATGTTTTGATGGGGTAAATCACTTTTGATGAAAAAAAATAAAAAATAAAAAAAATAATAATGTAATAGCCTATGTTGCTTAATAGTTGAAAATGTGCAATTTAATGATTTTTCTTTAATGAACTTTGAAAATTAAACTTTAGGAAAAGAACAATTTAAATAAGCAAAAGAATTTCTTTATCTCCGCCTACTACACAAATGTTAAAGCAAATGTAAAGATTTTTTTAAAAAATAAAATAAAATAAAAACAAACTTATCTTGTTAATTATAAGAACAAACCTGAGCATATATTTCAAGATGTAGTTCACCCATTCCTGAAACAAGAGTTTCTTTATTATCACTATCATAGGAAAACTGAAAGGTAGGATCTTCCTTAGTGAAACGAGCCACTGCTTTGCTGAAATTATCACGATCTTTCTGGTTAACAGGATTGATAGACATGGATACAACAGTTTCTGGAACATGTATTGATTCCTGAAACAAAGTCAAAATATGTTTTTATTTATAAATACAGTGATAAAAAAACTATTGAATAAGGAACTATTGCAACATTTACGCTGATAACCATGGTCGTTGAGCGCCTCTAAACCACAAACAACATTTATAAAAATAAAACAACAATGAACTTTAGATGAATTAAGTAAATTTAAACAGCCTATCTATAGATAGACTGGGCTATTTCTATATCTTTATTCATGCCAATTTGTCACATTATCTCAAGTTATCGGACAGCTGAAGGGCTTAACACAAGACAGTACAGCACCTCACCTCTCACAAGAATGTATTGCAGCCTTTAAGTAAACTCAAATTATTTAGTAATTGCCTCTATTCATACATTATTATTGTATAATAATATACATAACAGCATTATTATTGTCAAATCATCACATTATTTATTTATTATCTAATCAGTCTTCACTGCACCAGGAGTATGTGATTTACAACGATTCCAAGAACCGACACACAAATATCACATGAACTATGCGTATGAAACTATCTCTTTAACTCAATTAATGCAAGGGAATAGAATAAAAAATCTAACTGTCCCAGCCAGGGCTCGAACCTGGATCTCCTGCTAACTGGGCAAGCGTGTTATCCAATTACGCTACCAAAAGAACCAGATAACTTATTAAATTCCCAGCACTAGTGTCGAGAGTCTAACCTACGAGAAAGACGAATACATCGTCTTATGCTCGAAGGAGTTGACATTGTCGAACTATTTATCGGTTCTTGTAATTTACTTCTGATCCAGGTTCGAGCCCTGGCTGGGACAGTTAGATTTTTTATTCTATTGATTTAAATTTAAATTTGCGTGGGATTAAAAACCTCAAATAAAATTAATATTTAGAAACTATCTCTTTAACTATTTTTATTTTTGAGGCTGATTCCAAACTTGTGCAGTTGTCATAAATGAGTTCTCATGACACGATTCAGTGTGTTTTATTTACATTGGCTCAGGAAGCTGATAATAAATAATTCTGTAAGTCCAGGTTAACAATTATCGTATTATATAATTTCGGAGGCTACAATCATCTTATTGCATCACCGGGTTAGTTAGGGTTTAACAGCCGAACTTCGAAACTTCAGATTCGAACTTCCAATCTGAAAATTGTGTGTTTGAGCCCAGCCCAGAGCTTTTATTTATTTATTTTTTAAATTATTCTTAGCCATTTCCTTTTCTTTTATTTATTAAATGTTAAATTCAGTGCCTATTTCTTTATGTATTTAAGACCTTTTAAAAGCATTCTTAGCTTGTAATTCAATAATATCATTAAAATGATTTGGCTAACTAATGAATGAAACTTTTTTTTTTTTTTCCTTATAATATTTCAAGCCATTGTGAATTTACCAAATTTCTTCATCAAGCTAAAGTATATTATTAAGTGATTAAATAATTGTAGATTGAAAATTTAATTGTCTAAAGGTATTTTAGTGTCAAATCATCACATTATTTAGACTAGGGCCCGTAACTTTAGTTTAATTTGTATTATTATCCTTTCCTCATTTTATTTTTCTTATATTTCATTTTCAAGAAAAATTATTTATTTAATGATTTTTAAAGGTCTTAAACTTTCAATACATATTTGATAGTTGAAGTTTTGTTTTTCTTTAAGAGTTACCATGGTCGGTGGTTAGTAGGCCATCGAGTATTATGCTGGAGAAATTATTCAGGGTTTCGGCTAAGATCAGAAAGATAAAATTATTGGATAATTATTTTATTATTTCCAATAATTCCAATAATTTTAATTACGACCAATCTGGACTTACGGAGTAGAAATCTAGGGTGCCGCCAAGCCTTCCAACATACAAAGAATCCAGACTGGATTTGGGTTTCAACCCAAAACCCTCCGAATAATCTCAAATACTTCCTATTACGTATGCAATTCCCCTCTTCACCACGATTTTAGTATTCCTTTTGTTCAGGATCTAATTTCTTCCCGCTTCAGCCTTTTCCACAGTAAACTGCCAATTCATCCTATTCCACAAGCACAGACTTTGTCTTCCAACTCAACCCCTACAACCCTCCCCGTCAACTCAAACAAAGATGACCCCGCGGCCTCCTGGGGACATAGTCTGTAAATAATTTGAGAGTGGTGTCACTGGTCACCTTCTCTCCTCGTGTGACTGTCATTAATGTCATATTTTTTTTACTATTCATTGTTATCAAATTACAAATTTTTATTTTTATTTTTAACAGAATGTAATATGTAAATAAAGGTTATAATATATATATATTTCATTTTTATCCTCATAATAATTTTACGTAATATTGTGAGCAGGANTAATATATATATATGTTTGAACTCCTGCCTCATCCACCATGTGGTCTAGCCCTTGCACCTTCAGGTTACTACTTGAATTGATTCATAGCCCATTTTCTTCAAGGGAAAATGTTTGATAATGTAGTGGAAGCTGAAATTGTCCAAGAGTTATTTGACAATCATCCTAAAGAATAGTATCAGCATGGGATCAATCAATGGGCTAACAGATGGCTATTGGCGGTAGACATTGGACTAAATTTTGAGTATTAATTTAAATAATTGAAAAAAGGTAATTTAAAAAAAAATTCCCCCTTCATATTAACAAAATATAACATTAATTATTAATTAATAACATACTTAAAAAATATGCATTTAATAAATAGTACTAATTAAATATTAGCTTGCCATAGTCAAGTTCAATTTTGGTTCAGTGACAAAAGTGTCCCCACTTGCACAGTCCACCCCGAATAAGGCAAATATATCTCCAGCATATATTTCCTGTACATCCTCCATCTGATCTGCATGTAAACGGACTAATCTAGCAATCCTTACCTGTAACAGAAATAAATTGGTTTAAAAAAAAAAAAAAAAAAAACTTGATTAAAAATGTTACATTTATTCTTGTTGAGTGAAGTAAAGGTATTAATCTAAATTAGTTACTATACTAACTATAGCAGTTACTATTAAAAAAAAAAAAAATCAGGAACAAGTTTTTTTCTTATACATCGAAAATAGTATTATTCAGGATAGAACAGTGGACTCTGCAGATAATTGGTGGAATGAAACACTTTCAGAAACATAGCTAAGTAAGCATCTAGCAATAAATAAATTTATTATTCTTGTGAATGATAATGACTGAGTGTAACATTTAGGACAAAAGAGGTCACTTACAGAGACAAATTATTTATTTTTTAGAATCAAAATAACTCAAGCATAAAATAAACTTCGATAAAATTCAGGGGAAACAGGTTAGCCAAGGGGATCGATCTGTTTGGGTCCCACAGGCCTGGCTGTGAACGAGTATGAACCCTGCACAGAGCAAGTATTTTTAAAAGCTTCCTTTATTTATCTTCCCATGTATATGTATATATGTATGTGTGTGTATGAGTACTCATGTGTTATAAAGCCCTTTTAACCCGTTTTGTAATAACATAATAATGTTATCTAGTATAAATAATTGTATTTGTAAATTGGAATGTAAAATAAAAATATATCTTTTTAAAAACTAAAAGTACAAAAAACATTTTTTTAATTATTATTTTACAAGAGTTATTAAATTATACAAGGTTTGTTAAGATGCAACTGCTGAAAGTTCTATACTGAAGATATACAGAATTTTAAAATTGGATTGGCATTTATATAATATAAAAAAATTTGTTGACAAATAACTATTAATAAATATAAATGAATGAATTATTCATATTATCTTTCGGTTGAGAAGTACTTTTGAAGTTCTCACTAAATTGCAGAAAATATATTTTTATATAAAGTCAATCATCAAAATTAACTGTGAACTTTATAAATCACAGTGATAAAATCACTTTTAAATAAAATTTCTTTTAAAAAGACTCATACTTTGTAGAAAGCAATTTCAATAATAATTTAAAAAAATTTTTACTAGGTTTTCACTGAAAGAATGCTTCAACTCAAGTGAAAAAGGATTCTCCTTCTACAGTATTTTAACAAAAGATAAACTACGAGGGCGGGTCAATAAGTGCGTGACTTTTAAAATGAAACAAAGGTTTTTTGATAAAAAGTAATTTTATTTTTCAACATAGTCTCCTTTGAGCTCTATACACTTCGTCCAACGTTTCTCCAATTTTTTTATCCCTTCCAAAAAATAAGATTTCTCGAGCTCCTCAAAATATGTATTTGTTTGTGAGATGATTTCATCGTTGGAATAAAATCTCTTTCCGCCAAGCCATTTCTTAAGGTTCGGAAACAAGAAATAGTCACTCGGGGCTAAA